>BSBK01000131.1:1890000-2387763 GCA_027943335.1 Chamaecyparis obtusa
GTGGGTTCGATTTTTGGTTTGTTGCGACATGTGCACTTTTCATTGGTCGGGGAGTAGTGACTTGGTTTTTTGTCAGTGGAGCTGAGGGTTGCAGTGTTTAAAGGGGTCCAGTTGATTAGTCTCCATGATGAGGTTGTTCTTGATTGGCCGGTGGGTGACAGGGTGGCAATCTCGTGGCTTGTCGCATGTTCGCTTAGCCCTTTTCCAGGCTATGGGATCATGTGACCACTGTTTGGACATCGCAGTTGCGGAGTTAAGGCAGGTCCACGGTGCCAGTGTTGTCGATGTGCTCTTTTCCAATTGGTTGTTGACTACTGACTCAACTGATGACTTTTCAAGGGGCCCGCGATTGTTATGAATTAAATGTGACCGCCTGATTTGCCGGGAAGGGAAAGAGATCAACGACCGCATTTTAAATTTTGTCGATTAGCCGTTGGATTTTTTAATTTCAAACTTGCCGAGGGTTTCCTATGACCAAAAGGACTAAAATTGAATGCTTTCCTGGCGGATTTTCTTGCTGGTTTGATGGCGGTAGGTGTTGCGATCTGGCCCGAGGGTCTATGTGGTTGGCTGCATGATGATTTTGTACCTGGAGGAGTGTGGTTTTGTGCTCAGGGTGTGTTTGCAGGTGGTTGATTAGACTGATTTTTATGGCAGTTCCCTGGTGTTCTATACTGAGCTCGTAGTTTTTTATAATTGCAGATCTATTTGAGATTTGTTTTCTCCAGGTTGCTTGGTTTCCAGCCCTTGTAATAAGTTTTTGACCGTTTCCAATTGGTATGGCGGTTGTAGTCCTAACCCTAGTCATCCTAAGCTTCATGCAATCTCTTTGAGATTCCCAAGGTGGCTAGTGGTATAAGTTGTTAGTTTTTGATAGAGTCAGTGTTTGAATTTTAATCAGTCCATAGGTTCTGATTATAGTTAGTTCCAGGGGTTTGTAGCAGGGTTGTATCACATTGCATGTAAGCTGAATAGAATTTTTGGAAGTCTTTTGCAGGTTATTGAAGTGGTTTGATCTCTGTCCTACTTTGATCATGTACATGACTCATTATACTTAATATAAGTTTTTTCATGCTTCCAAGTCTCTCCTTGGTGTCATTCTTGTGATCTTGGATTTTCTGATCCATTGCATAGGGTTACCTTTGCATATGTTCTTGTCTTTAGTTCTTGATCTAGGATCAAGTGAAATATACTTTAGAGGGGACATAGATTCAATCTTGGTTGTCTACAGAAGGATCTTATAAGTAGTGGATGGGCTAGAATGTTTATATTTATGGCTATGAGTCTTTGACAATAGTCGGTTCATGTTTCATTGTTTGTATGTGAGGTCTGCCCAATGGATAATGGCACTGATCAAGGATTAGTACATTTAGTTGAGTCCGATGTCTGATTGGCTCTTGTCTACCTTCCCTATCCTCATCAATTAAAGACCATTTTAAGTTTTAAGTATTATTGTTGGTAGTAATACCCTTCACAAGGCCATTTTATACCCAATAGCAATTGAGATTCAATGAATGTTTGGTTAACATTTAGTAGTCTCTTGCTATCATCTACTTTGTTTAATCCAGTCCAAAGTCCTAAAATGCCATAAGTTACTAGATTAGGTGCACCTGCCTTGGTTTTGCAAAGCCAGAAGCAGAAGAGGGCATATTAAGACCCTATAGTTGGTCCAGTTGTCTTGCAGAGCTCTCATACTTGGAATTAACCACTCCTAACATTCATCTCAAGGCATATTGGCAGCCCTAAGTGGCGTAAGCATTTTAAAACACCAACAAGGTCATTTGTCCAACCATTTTGCATTGAAAAATAGACCAACGTGCGTCGAAAATGAGGCTAAAATTTACTAGTGGAAGCCAAAAGAACTCTTGAAGAATCCCTAAAGACTAAGACTAATGAATGCTACAATAGAACAATGAAGTTGGACAAGTGCAAGTTTTTTTTGAAGAATCCAAGCATAATGAGCAATAACTGGAAATAAACAATGAAGTACTCATAAGAGACCTAGTTGAAGCCAGAGAATTTCAAGAAAGATTCAGATCTAGTACAAAGAAACTTGATGAGCAGATTGCAAGTCAGAGACCTCATGGAGATAAGCATGGCTTAGGCTATGAACAATAAGAATGTTCCAAATCCACTAAAGAAAAAATTGAGCAACCTAAGAAGACACTTCTGAAGCAGACAAATGGACATAAATTCAATGGCAGATGTTTCACATGCAACAAATTTGGACATAAGGCAAGAGAATGTCGAAGCAATTCAAATGTTATACCTTTTTCTAGATATTGTTTCACATGCTGGCAATATGGACACATATATAAGGAATGCAGATTTAGATCCAAACCCGATACAACCAGAGGCAACCCTATGTGTTACAAATGCAATAATTTTAGTCATATTGTAAAGAATTACAGATTGAGGACTAACTCGAACAATCAGAGGTATGTAAAATAGAATATTATTTGTTATAAATATAATAATTATGGACACAATGCTAAAGATTTCAGATTTAGAGGTAATTAAACAAGATTAAATGGTTCGGTAAATAGAAATAGTGCAAATAACAATGATAAAGGAAAGAAAATTGATGTAAGTGATGTTAGAGAAAAGATGAACAAAATTTAGACGAGAAAGAATAAATTGATGCTTCTGGACAAATCGCACTAGTTTCTAGTGTATATTCTTCATCAAAAACTAACTAGGTTTTAGACCTAATGGGGACGCATTAGAAAAATATGTTGAATCCCCTAAAGATGACATCATGAGATGATGAGATAACAGTTACATTTGGAGATAGACTCTATTTACCTACATTTTGGATCATAGGCAGAAAGATTAAATTTTTGGCATTCCGTGAAGACTTTTAAGTTTACTAGTTTTCAATAGCTTTATTGAAACCCTACGTACAAATGATAATTAATGTAGATCGATGAGTTAAAAAGACTGATTTCATCATTCATTCTTCACATTGCGACATGGAGAACCTGAGAAGAGTGTTTTCACAGGAGATTTGGCGATTGATTTAAGCTTCTGACAGATTTGGCAAGCAAACCCTAGCAATAGTTAAAAGATATTTATCTCTTTGAAAATCCATCTATTTCATCGGTGAACATGAAAGGTCCTCGAATTATTAATGTTTTGGAGAAACCTAGATACAAATTTAAGAAACATCCTTTCAAATCTATGGAAACTGATCCCGATGGTGCATTTTTGAGTGTGCCCTACAGTGTTCTTCATGTTGAAGATATCTGCATGTATATCCATTGCAAGATTGAGGAACTTGGTGACTATGAGATCAACAACCAGTTTGATTTGATGTCAATCAATGAAGTTTTAAAAGATGAGTTCAAGAAATTGGAAGAAGTCAAGCTTGAGCAATTTTGGAATTTTCATGTGTTTGATGAACTAGAATGGGTTCAGATAGTGTTTTCATGTGTTTGATGAATTGGAATGGGTTTGGCTAGTGTTAAGCTGGATTCATGATTAGTTTTTCTGGATAGATGATAAAATGATAAAAGTCACAAAGGAAATTATACAAGACGTTACATGATTTAATGTAGTAGGAGAGACACCACAGTTGAAGTCTTCAAAGAAGAGTGTCGTTGAGTAGTTGACGAACTCAAAATGGGATAAGAGAGCAATGACAATAAATGATATAACTCAACTCGATGTGAAACTGACCTTAATGATACTTGATTATAAGGTATATTATAGTAGAAAAATGAACTCAATTTTAGCCACAATCATTCAAAGTTCCTACCAGATGCTAAAGGAGAATGCAAAGATAGATGTGTGCCAAATTCTGAGGGATCAAATTATGGAAAATATTGCCAAGATTAAGAAGGACAGATCTCAGATATTTGAGTATGGTTCCCTACTCATTCACATTTTCTTCTTGTATCATCTTAAAATGGAAGTACTTCCATGTTAAGAGCATTTAGCCCTCCGAGTGAGTGGTTTGGGGTCATGTTAAGTGCCTTGATTAGGTCTTTGCATGTATCTGGTTGTTTCCCCCTTGTTCTGCTTCTCTCCTCATTTCCAACATTTTTCAGACTATTTTCTCTGAGAATCTGGAGTTTCTGACTATCTGGGTCAAAGACGACCTGGTAAGGTCAAGGATAACCTAGACCCCGACCTAGGTCAGGGATGACCTCAACCCTGGCCTAGGGTGGTGTCTACCTTGTCCCTGACCCCAAGTCTAATTTTTAGATTCTTGGAGTTTCGAGATATCGAGTTTCAGAAAGATTTCTTTTCTCGCTTCTGGGTCGGCCATTTCAGGTTTTGGAATGGTAAATCCTTAAATTTCATTTAATTTGGGTCCATTTCTAGGGGTTAAGGTTAATTGTCATTTAATTCTCCAATGTCGGTGTATCATCTTAAAATGGAAGCACTTCCATCTTGATAGGTTTAGCACCCTCTTTTAGTACATTTATCATGATAGACTTGCATTTAGGATGCATTCTACACTTATCTTCTTCATTCTAGGTGAAATTAGGGTTAGGATCCTGAGCATTCTCCTTAATTCCCCTTTTCCCATGGCTCTATTTTCTAGGTAGGACTTAGAAATAGATCCTCCTACCCTTCATCATGGTCATCATAGGATTTTATGCCTATCCCTAGCATTTTGTCCTTTTCTGGTATCATTTCTAGGTCCCCGAGATCTCTTGTCCTGATTCTGGCTGGATTTGGGCCCACAGGGTCAAAATTGAGATTGTTCCTAACTAGGTCAGGTTTGAGCTTGATCCTAACTAGGTCAGTTACAATCTTGATTTTGACCTCCTCTGCAATTTTTGCCTCTCTTTCAAAATTTGGTCCCGATGGGCCCCGAAATCAATGTCGGGCCCTCAAATCCAAGTGCAAAAAAGTTTTAATTCAAAATTTATTTAATTATTTTCCCTCCTTAGTTGGTTATTGTGATTGGACCTTAATTCAAGGTGAAATTTGAATTATGGGTCCTCACATTGCTCTAGGAGCCTCACCTTGAAACCTCTATAGAAAGACTCTCATTTGCATTCATTTTCACCAAGTACAACCGAGCATCCTCATGATCAAGTGCTCTTAAGGAGTCAATTTCATGAGCAAGAAGATTTCAAGCAAGCAAGGAATGGTGAAGATGCAAGATAGCAAGAGGATGATATAGAAGATCAAGCCATTGTTGACATCAAGCATCTTTGTGAACACATATTTGGAGCAAGAGAGATCCTTTCTTCCTTGATCCACCATTATCAACTTTCAAGCATTCAAAGATTCAATCATGGAGTAACAATTACGGATTGTGAGTTTGGTAGAAGTACTTTAGCCTTGGGGGCTTGGTGTGCTTTTCTATCTCATTCAAATCTATGCATTGTTGTTTCATACATATTCATGCTAGGGTTTTGATCTAGAGGATTAGATCTTGGCATTACACTTTCAATACATACACACACACATTCTATTTCAATCAGCTATTTGTGGAGGTGGAGACCACCAAAATGGGGGTTTGACTAAGGCAAAACTCTATACAGCCACCCCAAAAACCCCCTTTTTTAGATATCTACAATTGTTGTTTCGGGAATCAGAGAACAAATTTGAGTACCCTTTTCGCCGAACTTTCGAGATTCGTGAACAAAGTCAGAATTGACCTTCAGAATAAAAATGTAGTATTTTAACTTTTATGAGGGTCAAAGTCGACCTGCTATCGGAAAGATGAAACTTTTCTAGGTTTTCTCTGTCTCGACTTTCTGATCACATATCTAGTTGCAGAATCTTTCGAAACCTCACACAGACTTCAAAAAATAGGTATTTCTAAATCAATTTCATGATGAGGTATGTATCTTGACCTAATTAATTTTCAATTATTTCCAGATTTACTTATGCTATTTCAACTTCAAATCCAAAATAACAATATTACAAATGAAAGGTGTTAGGTACATTACTAAGCTTCCATTTTACCTCTATTCAGTCGGCCTTCTCTAGAGGTTTGTGCCCTAGATCAATATAAAAGGAAGCCTTCCTCTCTCATTTTCTCCATCAAGTTTTGTGAGAACATCCACTTTCATGATCAAGACATCAAGTTTTGCAATTAAGTAAGCAAGAAGGAGAAGGAAAGCAAGCAAACATTCATTGATCTTCAAGCCTAGCATTCAAGCATTCATCAAGGAGATCCATTGTTAGCTATTGAAGGATTCAATCTCTTTGGAGCCCCCTTGAATATTTCTCCTTCCATATTCATCCAAGCCTCTTCCTATGCAAAGATCCATTCAAGATTGGTGTTGAAGATCTAATGCCATTGATTTGAGACATCCTACATTTCTATATTCATTTGGAGCATCCCTACTTGTGGATTCAAGGATTTTAATCCGCCACAAGGACTTCAACAGAAGCAAGGTGAATAGTTCCATTTACTTTGTTTATGCATATTACAATTTCAATTCAATTTAAAGGTTAATTCCTAAATTGGGGTTTGACCAAGGCAAACCTCCCATCCAAACAACAAAAACCCTCTTTTTCTTGTAGGTACAGGTACAAGATTGCGAATTAGAGCTTGGATCTGGATACCCTTTTCAGTGAACTTTCAAGATTTGCGAACAAATTTTTCATCGGAGTTGCTTTGGGTCAAGGATGACCTTTAGTGGGGGGTAGGATCCTACCCTAGGGTAAGACCTTGCCCCACTATTTGGGTCAAGGACTACCTGCTTTCTGAAAGACAAAAATTTTATGGGTTTTCTCTGTCTCGGCATTTCCAGTCCAAAACAGGTTGCAAAATTGCCCGAAACTGTTCACAGACATCATAAATCAACATTTTCCAGATTTTCCCTATTTTGAGGTTAGTATTTGCCTTCTATTTATTTCAGATTTCAAGCACATACTTTCTATAGTAGATTATAGGATTTTCTCATTTATTCATATTCTCCATTGTTTGATTCTTTTGTGTATTGATCACTTCTTTGTGATTAATCCATTTGGATCTTTTATTTTGGGAATTTGGATTGAGGATAGGTCCTATATTCTACCCCTATATCATACATCTTACTCCTATTCAAATTCAAACCCTATTCATTTTAATCAACCACTATTTCATATCATTCACTTCTATATCATGAACTACTGCTTGGGTATATAGGAGATAACACATGGAAAAATGACATACCGGTTGTAGTTCAGATCACTAGATGCTATCGAATGCAAGATGTAAATGGAATAAAAAAGGAAATGCATGGCTACTTTAAGATGTTTCAAAGGCAGATGCATTAGAGAGAAAGGATACCGAAGAAAATTCTAGAAAAGTATGCAGACTTTGTATGTTTTATGGTTGAAACTGATGCATGTTGCATGGAAGTGCTTTAGTTGAACCCGAGACATCATGGATTATGCCTATGAGCTATGAAGTAGAACCAAACATTATGACAGCCTATGTTGATAATATGCTAAGTCAACCTAGAGATGATAAAGTTGAGAGGTTTGGTACATACTTAGGAGAAGTATTAGAAGATTAGGACATAGCTAAATGAAGCTGCCTCCGAAAGGAAAATAAAGAAGATGGTTGAGAAGATCTGTGAGAAGATGGAACAACTTAGAGAAACATCTAAGAAGATTGAACCATCACTGGTGGATGTAGAGAAGAAAGTCTTACCACTTACTACTAGACCTTCATCCCACCGTGTCACAAGGAGTATTGTCAAGACTCCACTGAAGGTTCCTAAGGGAAAAAAAGACAAATATGAGCATACAAGGAAGCAACTGATAGCCAAAAGCTTCAGTTTGCCGAAGAAAAAGAAGAATGATGATGAAGATTCATCCATCGATTCAGACCAGTCAAAGAAGAAGGTCAGAACTGAAGGTGTTGCAACAACAAAAGTGGTAATGCAAAAGCCTACCACAATCGATGAGGATGATAGTGTTTTAAAGAAAGTCATTAATGATAAATTGATAAATTTGGAATTTTGAAAAGGTTGGTCAGATATTATGAAATATTTGATGAGAAGAATAAGGATGAATTAGTTCAAGCCATGATTAGATTTATGAACAAGTTTAGTAAGACTTTAGTTGAGATTAAGGATTAGATCCCTGATGAATTGTATAAAATGCTTGAGGAAAATAGACTTATTACTCTAGATGAGGATAAGAAGATTAGAGAAGGTACCATTCTGAAGATGTTTCCTATGATTGAGGCTCATGACCTTGATGAAATTCTTGAGCAAGCGAAGAATAATTTATCCACCAGGAAGAGAGTAAATATGTTAATGGATGGAAAATCAGAAGACATAATAGAAAAAACATAGGACATCTTAAGCAAAATGATCATAGAGACTCATGGTGATATGCCTAAGAAGGATCCTAGACCCAAGATGAGGGAGAACAATCTATACATCAAGGATAAAAAATTTTAATCCACAGTTAAGGATCCATACGTATACATTGGAGGAGTCCCTATCATTCTAGATGCTCATGCAGAGATTGAACCTGGAAAGGAAGGGGAGACTAGAATTGAAGAAGTGGAGAAGGAGACAACTAATAAGGTTGAGGTATTTAATAATCCTATTGATAATGTTCCGATGGACATTCCTCAATTCCCTTTGCATGAAGAGAAGGTAGATTATACCACTTTGGAGGAGAAGGAATTTTTTTTTAAAGGAGATCAATCTCAAACTAATGCACCTATGGCTATTCCGCTCGGTAAGTTTGAGTCATTGTTGGCAATTGTTGCTTTATTGATTGCATCTTCTGAGACATAACTCAAAGGACTGATATATTTGGATAGTTATAATGAGAATCAGTTAATGAGGTTATGAGTTTTGACTATAGAGAAGGCTAAGCGAAGAGCCTTACAGAAAAGTGAGAAATGTACAAGACTAATGGCCAAATATGTGTGTATTCTTGAGAAGTTATTACCCAACTATCAAAATAATAAAGAAGATTCCACAACACATCAATTAGAGAGAATACTTTATGCTTTTGACATTCATTTTCAGTTAGTTGAGCAAGCAACAATGAACAAGGTACATAAAGAGTTTGATGCTAAGAGATTCAATTATCTTTGTTCATTAATTTTGCTAGATAAGATTTCCCTGGATACCAAAGTAAAATATATAAAGAATTCTATTGAAGAAGGAAGCATGATATATAGGATGAGCATAGATTCCTTTTCTCATGTATCATATATAGACAAAATGTTGAAGGAAACAAGAAAAAAGCTATCGGTTAAGGAAAAGACTTTTGATTTATCAAAAGAATTTGCATCAGAGTATATGGCATAAGTAGTAAAAATGAATGATCAAATAAGATCCTTGGAAGATGAGAAGAGGAGAGTGATAGGTAGGCATGATAACTTGAGGGACCTAATCATTTCCAAGTTAGATGTTCTTCAAAGGGCGCTAAAGGAAGTAGAAAAAACATATAATCTATTGAACCATGTAGGTCTTTCCGAAGTAGAGAATGTAGTGTATACCATATGTGGACAGATCCATATTTTGGATAGCTTGAAGGAAACATGGGACAATGATTTGGCAACTCTAAGAACAAGCTTCTCAAATATCTTCAAGTATTTGTAAGTATGAAGGCTTAGTATAAGGCGTGTATAGGATTTTGGTAGGAAATTTTGACCTTTTTGTGCCCTTCCTTTTCCATTGATGTCAAAGGTGGAGAGATACTGTGAAAAATGCATAAGAATTGTATTAGAAAGATGCATACCAAAAGGGGGAGTATTATTTTGGAGTAGGGTATGTGCAAGATCATGAGGGGCCAAAAAGTGGCGATGTGAAAACTATTCACTTTTCACTCGTCCAAAAGTGCATGAAAATGCTTGTTGACTTTTGAGTAGGGCTGGGTGTTAGTACACCGAGGCAAACTTGACACCAAAGCACAGGCCTAATCAGGTACCCGATAACTATGGCATAAATCCGAAACCCACGAGCCCTTTTCTTCATTTCTTTCCACATTTTTCCTTGCTAAAAATGCTTGATATATCATATACCTGATATATTTTCGGGTATTTGATTTTGGCAACATCAAATTTGACTCCCAGCATATTCGGTATGTAGATTTTTTGTTTATTTTGATTATTTTATTTAATTTTCATGCCAAATGTCATTTTTTTTGTTGAAATAGGGTTTTCTATTTATATTTGTAATACTATATGAAATTAGATTGAAATTTAGATTTGTTTTTTATTTAATCAGGCATGGCTGACAACAATGAAGAAAATAACACTCCCACACCAAATAACAATCCCAAAAACAATCCCCCGTGTCAAAACCCGCGATCTTTAGAAGATTTGATACAAGATAATTTGAACACAATACGAGGTTTCCAAAACACATATCGAAATATACCTACATTAGGTCCCATGCTTGCCACACTAAATACAATTGCTGAAAAATATTGACACACTCACACAGCAACATAATGCTGCTCTTCATTGACATGATGATATGCACGCCCAATTTGATGACGGGCTTGACCATGATGGGATTGCGGCCCTTAATATAACCAAGGAAGATATAGCCGCCCTTTTTGTCAATCCTAAAATTGGAATACCAGTTGACCCCAAAAAGCTCAAATTATCAATAAAATGGTGGACAAATGAAGCAATGCGCACAAACTTTTGGGATCGCTAGTGGATGGTTTTTGATAAACCACCCCATAGCAATTTGGAGGTCCCATTTTATTTCATAAAAAAATTGTATGCTGAGTTTGTGCTTGGTCACCATGTTGATTATTAGAGTATGAGGCCCAACATGGGTGTAGGCGGAGGATCTCCTCAGACTAGGCCATCTGCCCAGTGCAAAAAGGCCACTACCTCTGTCCCCCCACTGATGTTGCACCCCCTCCTCAAGTGCAGCATCCCGATATCACTACAGAGGCTACCTCACAGACTATTAGGGCCATTCATTTATTGAGTGATCAGTTGATCACGCAGACCAGGTCAGTGTTGCTTCCTGGTGTGGATGATGCTAGTGCATCGACATCTCGTCGGAGTTCACATGTATGCGAGCCCCATATTTGCATTATATGCAAGAATATGTGCCTCAGACTGCTTACTGATGCTGATATATATCAGTTACATGTTATTGATGAGGAGGATACAAGAGACGCAGCTGCAGAGGCTGCAACACCTCATGGAGCATCTACATCTCATGAGAGTGCTTAGGAGGTGTATGCAGAGCCATTGACTCCTGTTGATACGGTAAGAGTAAACATTATAAATAAATTTGTCACATGACTTATTTAATTTAAAAATAATTTATTTATTTAGATTAGTTTTAATGATTGCATGCACTTATGTATATATATTTTTTCCATTTATGTTTAGTCAATGACACAGGAGGAGGTGAGACAAGTGGATGAGTCCACACTTTCGGCCATTTCATTTGGCCTTGATGACTATACGATATATTATAAATTATGTACCCATTAGTTATTTTTTATATCATTTGGTGTACATGCTTAAATCTCTATCAATTAGAGCAATAAAATTCATACATTTACTTATATATTGTCATCTAATTGTGTTCTTGCAGGGTACAACCGATGTTAGTGGGGGGCACGAGGGGGTTCCTTCATCAGGTGTCGACAAAGGAAAGGTAGTTAATTGTTTAAGATTAATTATGCATGCACATGTATGCCACTTGTGTGTAGTAATAAATATTTTACTTGCACTTTATTGTATAGAGTGTGGCTATTGATGATGTCCTGACAGCTGTTCGGCAACGTAGGGTTACATGCATCTTGATTCGGAGTGATAGCCCAATTGTACGTAGACTTTTACATATTATTATTTGTATTTTGTAACCAAGGTTGCTATGATGAAGTACATTTATATATAATTGACAATCTTTTTACTCTCATAGGTTACTCCGAGTGTGAGAGAGGGCCCACGAGAATCTTTCGTATCTTTGTTGACACAGTCCACCATTCCAGAGGAGGGATCATCAGATGTAAGTTTTAATTTTAGTTCAATCAATTTGTAATTTTATTATGCTATCATCCTATGTTGTAGATTATTACTCTATGTTGCATCACTCTACTAATCTCATTATTGCAAATATATATTTATAGGTCACAGTTGGTATTGTTGGCATGGTCCCTTCGCTACCCAGGACTTATGCTAGGACACCTGATCATGGTAGGCGACCAAGAGACCAAGTACATATATTTGTATTCAGTTTTAATTTTAATTAAATTAGTGTTTGAATTATGAACTATATATATATGTACAAATCATATAAAGCAAGCAATCTAACTTGTGTTTGAACTCATTTTTTATGCAGGATCAATCAGAGCCCAACACTTCTTCAAAGAGGCTACATTTTGATGATCCCCCTACGGCATAGGACGTAGTTTTAGTTTTGTGATCATTTAGAGATGCCACTTGGCACATTTTGAGATGGCATATATGCCAAATTGTACACCTTAAAACATTGATTTTGTAGACATTTTGAAATGGCATGTGCCATATTTGTATATGGAGATACTTTTGATACATTTGATACTTTGTATATATAGAACATGTTCATTTATATGTTATATTTGCATCATCTTTTGTATATACATATTTATTATTCATGTTTATGGAATTGAATGGTGAAGTTATATCTTGACTATGATTATCATTATGATTGAAATTATATCTTGTTGAAGTTACATTTTTTTTTCTTTACTCTGAAAGACCCTATTCATGGAGCTTATTATGTTTGAGGTTTAACTTCTATAGATTTCCTATGTTCTTATGTTTCATACCATTATATATACTCACTTGAGCCACTTAGTACTACATTGTTTGAACACTATGTATATACTCACTGTGTATATAACTCATCATATTGGGGTCACTTGAGCCATGGAAGATCGCTGTCCAATCGTGCTTAGTGCACCTTGGGGTCACTTGGATCGAGCGTGGTCGCGAGCATTCTAGTGACTCCATGGGCGAAATTAGGTTGTCACTAGCATTTAATCGGCCAACCAGAGCCAATGGAGTAGACGATTCGATGCAATGTCAGACAGTTTGAAAGATATGCTGCTGAGCCACTTTCAATTGACCCTCACTACAAGTTTTGGCATTGACTGAGATCATCTTGCCAAATGAAAACGAAGTTGAACTGCCCAAAACTGAGAGAGGTTATTATAGACCTCAGAAACATGATCCTATATCCCCTAACATTTTGTCGATACCTCTCACGAGCTCTAAGATATGAGCCATGAAAGATCGCTGCCCAATCGTGCTTAGTGCACCTTGGGGTCACTTGGGTCGAACATGGTCGTGAGCGTTCCCGTGACTCCGTGGGCGAAACGGGGTTGTCACTGGCATTTACCTAGCCAACCAAAGCTGATGGAGTAGATGGTTCAATGCCAGGTCAGACGGTTTGAAAGATACGCTGCTGAGCTGCTTTCAACTGACCCTCACTACAAGTTTTGGCATCGACTGAGATCGCCTTGCCAAATGCAAAAAAAGTTGAATCACCCAAAATTGAGAGAGGTTATAGTAGACCTTGGAAAAATGATCTTGTAGCCCCTGATGGTTTGTCAATACCTCTCACGAGCTCTAAGATACGAGCCCTAGAAGATCATTGCCCAATTGTACTTAGTGCACCTTGGGGTCACTTGGGTCGAGCGTGGTCGCGAGCATTCCCGTGACTCCGTGGGTGGAACGGGGTTGTCACTGGCATTTAATCGACCAACCAAAGTTGATGGAGTAGATGGTTCAATGCCAAGTCAGACGGTTTGAGAGATATGTTGTTGAGCCGCTTTCAATTGACCCTCATTGCAAGTTTTGGCATCGACTGAGATCGCCTTGCCAAATGCAAACGAAGTCGAATCACCCAAAACTGAGAGAGGTTATAGTAGACCTTGGAAACAAAATCCCATAGCACCTGATGGTTTGTCGATACCTCTCACGAGCTCTGAGATATGAGCCCTGGAAGATCGCTACCCAATCGTGCTTAGTGCACCTTGGGGTCACTTGGGTCGAGTGTGGTCGCGAGTGTTCCCATGAATCTGTGGGTGGAACGGGGTTGTCATTCATGTTTACCCAGCCAACCGGAGCTAATGGCATAGACGGTTCAATGCCAGGTCAGACGGTTTGAAAGATATGCTGTTGAGCCACTTTCAACTGACCCTCACTACAAGTTTTGGCATCGACTGAGATCGCCTTGCCAAATGCAAACGAAGTCGAATCATCCAAAATTGAGAGAGGTTATTGTAGACCTCAGAAACATGATCCCATAGCCCCTAATGGTTTGTCAATACCTCTCATGAGCTCTGAGATACAAGCCTCAGAAGATCACTACCCAATCGTGCTTAGTGCACCTTGGGGTCACTTGGGTCGAGCATGGTCACGAGCTTTCCTGTGACTCCGTGGGCGGAACGGGGTTGTCACTGGTGTTTACCCGGCCAACTGGAGCTGATGGAGTAGATGGTTTGATGCCAAGTTAGATGGTTTGAAAGATATGCTGCTAAGCCGCTTTCAATTGACCCTCATTGCAAGTTTTGGCATTGACTAAGATCGCCTTGCCAAATGCAAATGAAGTCGAATCACCCATACGAGCCATGGAAGATCGCTGCCCAATCATGCTTAGTGAACCTTGGGGTCACTTGGGTCGAGCGTGGTCATGAGATTTCTCGTGACTCCATGGGTGGAACGGGGTTGTCACTGGCGTTTACTCGACCAACCAGAGTCGATGGAGCAGACGGTTCGATGCCAGGTCAGATGGTTTGAAAGATACATTGCTGAGCCGCTTTCAACTGACCCTCACTGCAAGTTTTGGCATTGACTGAGATCGCCTTGCCAAATGCAAACGAAGTCGAATCGCCCAAAACTAAGAGAGGTTATTGTAGAACTCAGGAACACGATCATGTAGCACTTGATGGTTTGTCGATACCTCTCACGAGCTCTAAGATATGAGCCACGGAAGATCACTACCCAATCGTGCTTAGTGCACCTTGGGGTCACTTGGTTCGAGCGTGGTCGCGAGTGTTCTCATGACTCTGTGGGTGGAATGGGGTTGTCACTGGCATTTACCTAGCCAATTGAAGCTGATGGAGCAGACAGTTCGATGCCAGGTTAGATGGTTTGAAAGATATGTTGCTGAGCCGCTTTCAACTGACCCTCACTGCAAGTTTTGGCATCGACTGAGATCGCCTTGCCAAATGCAAATGAAGTCAAATCGCCCAAAACCAAGAGAGCTCATTGTAGACCTCAGAAACATAATCCTGTAGCATGTGGCAGTTTGTCAATACCTCTCACGAGCTCCAAGATACGAGCCCCGAAAGATCACTGCCCAATCGTGCTTAGTGCACCTTGGGGTCACTTGGGTCGAGCGTGGTCACGAGCGTTCTCGTGACTTTGTGGGTGGAACGGGGTTGTCACTGGTGTTTACCCAGCCAACTGGAGCTGATGGAGTAGATGGTTCAATGCCAGGTTGAACGGTTTGAAGGATACGCTGCTGAGCCACTTTCAACTGACCCTCACTACAAGTTTTGGCATTGACTGAGATCGCCTTGTCAAATGCAAATGAAGTTGAATCGCTCAAAATCGAGAGAGGTTATTTTAGACCTCAGAAACATGATCCTATAGCACATGATGGTTTGTTGATACCTCTCACGAGCTTCGAGATACGAGCCCTAGAAGATTGCTGCCCAATCGTGCTTAGTGCACTTTGGGGTCACTTGGGTCGAGCGTGGTCACGAGCGTTCCCATGACTCCGTGGGTAGAATGGGGTTGTCACTGGTGTTTACCTGACCAACCAAAGCCGCCAAAGCCGATGGAGTAGATGGTTTGATGCCAGGTCAGACGGTTTGAAAGATATGCTGCTGAGTTGCTTTCAACTCACCCTCATTGCAAGTTTTGGCATCGACTGAGATTGCCCTACCAAATGCAAACGAAGTTGAATCGCCCAAAACTGAGAGAGGTTATTGTAGACTTCAAAAACATGATCCCATAGCACCTAATAGTTTGTCGATACCTCTCACGAGCTCTGAGATATGAGCCTCAGAAGATCACTACCCAATCGTGCTTAGTGCACCTTGGGGTCACTTGGGTCAAGCGTGGTCGTGAGCGTTCCCATGACTCTGTGGGCAGAACAGGGTTGTTACTAGCATTTACCCAGCCAATTGGAGCCAATGGAGTAGATGGTTTGATGCTAGGTAGGACGGTTTGAAAGATATGTTGCTGAGCCGCTTTCAACAGACCCTCACTGCAAGTTTTGGCATCAAATGAGATTGCCCTGCCAAATGCAAATGAAGTTGAATCACCCAAAACTGAGAGAGGTTATTATAAACCTTGGAAAAATGATCTCATAGCACCTAAAAATTTGTCGATAACTCTCACGAGCTCTGAGATAAGAGCCCCAGAAGATTGTTGCCCCATTGTGCTTAGTGCACCTTGGGGTCACTTGGGTTGAGCGTGGTCGCGAGCATTCCCGTGACTCTGTGGGTGGAATGGGGTTGTCACTGGCATTTACTCAGCCAACTAGAGCTGATGAAGTAGATAGTTCAATGCTAGGTCAGAAAGTTTGAAAGATATGTTGTTGATCCGCTTTCAACTGACCCTCACTGCAAGTTTTGGCATCGACTGAGATTGCCCTGCCAAATGCAAATGAAGTCGAATCACCCAAAATTGAGAGAGGTTATTGTAGACCTCGGAAACATGATCCTGTATCCCCTGATGATTTATTGGTACATTTTACGAGCTCTAAGATACTAGCCCCAGAAGATCACTGCCTAATTGTGCTTAGTGCACCTTGGGGTCACTTGGGTCGAGTGTGGTCGCGAGCATTCTTGTGACTCTGTGGGCAGAATGGGGTTGTCACTGGAGTTTACTCGACCAACTGGAGCTGATGGAGCAGACGGTTCGATGCCAGGTTAAACGGTTTGAAAGATACACTGCTGAGCCACTTTCAACTAACTGTTAGTGGTATGTTTGAAATTTGAACTGTGAAACTAATCATGATTAAGCTTGTGAAATTTGAACTGTGAAGCTTATTATGTTTGAGGTTTAACTTTTATAGATTGTTTGAAATGATAAAAAATATTATCCTTAAAGCATTATAAACAACAATCAAACATGTAAGAATTCAAACCATGCAAATGACATAAGTAAATGACATGTAAGATCCCTTCTTGGCACTATTGGCCACCCATACATGATTTTGGTCATAAGTCCTTATCAAGAGTTTTAGGACATTTAACTTTTAAATCAAATTGATTGTTACAAATTGCCATTATAGGCTTCAAAAGATCTCAATTAACCATTAAGGATCCTTTTGTCCTTCTATCTCTGATTGGATCCATGGTGACCGTAGGCGTCTTCATAGGTGCTCCTGCACAAGTTACAATCCACATACAAAACCAAGTTTATTGACTCAAAATACAATCTAAGAAAGGTGAAATTAATGTATTGAAATTAAGCTTAATGAACTTAGAAAACAATGCACTAAGTTAACTTATTACCTAGTCAAGTGTTCCTGAAGGGTCATCTCTTTGCTTCAGGGTCTCCAATAGTGCTTCATGATCAATAGTACTAATAGTCCAAAGTTCTTTTGTCTTTGGTCTTCCTTGATGCTTTGACAACTTGACATTTGTTGCTATAACAAGGTGTGAATACATGAGAATAGTTTTGTGCTTCTCATAGTCTTCAAATGCGGGAATTCCATTCTTTCTAATCATGTATGTTCGTAGCCATGTTCCCGCAACAACAATTGAACCAGTAGGATATGTGAACTGATGCAAGAGCATCCTAGGTGTAAGATAAATCTTGCATCACCCAAAAATATTTTTTTTTTGTATTCAGCAAGGGCTATCTTGTGTAGAGCTTCTATTTATGGGAACTTACTATTTTTAGTAAGTTGGTCATACGATCTCGAAATGTTCTGATTTCACATGTGGAGGTTCATCTCAGTCGTATTAGCCTGCCGGTAAAGTTTCATGGCTAGATCAGGTCTAGTTTTGAAGATATTGAAGATTTTCGGTATTGGCAGTAGGGTACAGAAACTTCAAACTCAGTTTTGAAGGCTTTAGAGGCCCCGGATGAGGTCAAAAATTTGGGTGATGGGCACTTGCATTAGACAAGCCTATAGAGCGCTTCGTGGCATTTTCGAAATGGGGTTATAATAGTCAATCGGGTCAACTGGTGATGACTTATGGTCTTCGGAAGTCAGGCAGCCTGAAATGGCAGAAAATAATTTTCCTTCGAAATTTATGTTCGGGTTTCAAAAGTTATTTTGAGCTAACTTTGATGTAATAAATTGAAAAATAAAATTATTCTAAGTTTGGTTGGCCCTTAGGGCTAAATTTCTGGAACCTTCTTGGGCGGTGGAAAATGCCTATATAAAGAAGGCCCGTAGTGTTGTCCAGGGTAGTTCTGGGGTAGATCTGGGTATTGATTCGAGGCTTTTTCCTATAGAATATTGTAAGGGAATGCCCATGTAGTTTTGCATATTGTAATTCTGAAAGTTTATAATTCCACATTTGTGGAGATAATAAGAAGCCAATTTTATGTTCTTGCATATTGTCATTGTTGTTTCTCTATTTCTGTTATGTGTTTGTGGTATTAAGGGGAGCACCCTTCATCAAGTGGTATCAAAGCAGGAGTTCCAAAGTGTGTAAACAGATCGCCGATTGTGAGGCAGTTTGCACTAGGACCGTGGGTTAGGGTTTTTGTGTAAACAGATCGCCGATTGTGAGGCAGTTTGCACTAAGACCGTGGTTAGGGTTTCTGTGTAGATAGATCACTGACTATGAGGCAGTTTGCACCTGGACCATGGTTAGGGTTTTAGTGAGAAGTGCAAAAATACCTCCGCGAAGGGAACGTGGCAGAAGAGCTGGTGTTGTAACACCTGAGGTTAGGGAACTGCAGAGACAAGTGCGAGCATTGCAAGAGGAGATTCATAGAGGAATGAATCTTAATGCCAGAGATGAAAGCGAGGATGAAGCTGAAGAAGAAGATCAAGAAGGAGAAGTTGAAGTTGTGAACCAGGAGGAAGAAAGACTTTTTCGGGCCATTTCCAAGATTGGAAAAAGACCTAAGATTGAGGTTCCTGCATTTTCAGGAAATCTTAACCCAGAGGAATTGATCGACTGGATCAATGAATGTGAAGAATATTTTGAGTATGGAGATATTGAGGATCCTGATAGGGTCAAATTCGTGAAGGCCAGACTGAAGGGTCATGCAAAGATCTGGTGGCAAGAGATTCAATTGGAGTGAAATCGAAGAGGAAAGGATAAAATCACAAGATGGGGGCGGATGGTGGATAAATTGAAGCGATAATTCATCCCTATTGATTATGAGCTTGACCTACTGAGAAAAATGCAAACTTTGAAGCAAGCGAGATGATCTGTTTAGGAGTATACAGAGGAGTTCTATCGAATCCTCATCAGAACAAGCCATGCAGAAGCTGACAAGGAGAAAGTTGCTCGTTACCTTAATGGGTTAAGACTGAGCATTCAGGAGGAATTGAATCTGGTTTGAATGAATAGTATTGAAGAGGCATACCAGTTTTCCCTAAAAGTAGAGGAAAAGTTGAACAAGAAGTTTGAGAGCAGACAAAGCGGAAGAGGTCATGATGGAAGATCTCGTGGATGATTATATAGAGATTGAAATGAAGATCCAAAAAAGCAGGATGAGGCTAGTAACAGTTTTAATCAAAGAGGAGATAATTCCAATCGTTTCCATGATCAGAATAATAGAGATCAGAGAGGAAGAGGAAGAGGACAAGAATTTGGAAGAGGAGGCTTCCATGGAACATGTTTTCACTGTGGAGAAGAAGGTCATAGGGCATTTGAATGTCCTCAACGCCAAGGATGGACGGATAGGAGGAGCGAAGGCCAGGCCAGAGTTGCACATGTAGATGAAGATGCCAGATCATCAAATTCTAAAGATGCTGAAAGAGGAGAAATGATGATTAATAGAAGAGTCTTGTTGAGTGGTGAAAATGAACCTGAGCAAAGAAGGAGCCTATTTTGCACCAGGTGCAAGTGTGAGGGAAAGTGTTGTGATGTGATTATTGATAGTGGTAGTACTGATAATTTGGTGTCAGAAGAGATGGTGACAAAGTTGAAGCTCAAGAGGTAGAAACATCCACATCCATATCAGGTTTCCTTGGTGCAGGATGACCACAAGGTCATGGTCAGTGAACAGTGCCTAGTGAAGTTCAAGATCGGTGGTTACCAAGATGAGGTACGATGTGATATCATATCTATGGATGCATGTCATATGTTGTTGGGTAGACCATGGCAGTTTAATAGATGTGTTGTACATGATGGTCATGCGAATACCTATTCCCTGACAAAGGATGGAGTGTGACATAAGCTAAAACCATTGAAGGAAACAGAAGAAAAGGTATGTGGTAATGCAAGAATAAATTTTGTTGATAGAAGAAATTTCTTAGATGGTATGCAGCATGAGCATATGTGTTTTACCTTAATTCCAAAGGCTGGGAAAGAGGAAGTAGAAGATGTATCTGTAGAAGTTGCAGAATTATTAAATGAGTTTTAGGATAATGTGCCTAATGAATTACCACCGGTAAGAAAGATTAGTCATCAGATGGACTTGATTCCAGAAGCCAGTTTGCCAAATAAGGTAGCACACAGAATGTCACTAGCAGAAAGTGAAGAGTTGAAGATAGATTTGAAGTTTAGTTCATCACATCATCCACATATTGTATATGGAAGTAGTCCCAGAAATGCATCTGAATTGAGAAAGATAGATAAAAGAGAAATAAGTAGTGCTGAAGCTGAGGATTTTGTAGAACATTTGAAGAACATCCATGGGGAGGTGAGGAAGCACATTACCAAGATGAACATGGAGTATAAGGCTAAGGCAGATGAGAAAAGGAGGCATAAGGAATTTCAAGTTGGAGATGAAGTCATGGTTCATTTGCGGAAGGAGCGATTTCCGGTTGCTACATATAACAAGTTGAAAATGAAGAAGTTTGGGCCATGTAAAATACTGAAGAAGCATGATTCAGGAAATGCATACGAGGTAGAATTGCCTACTAAGTTGAATATTTCACCAGTGTTTAACATTTTGGATTTGACAGAGTATCATGAAGGAGGTGTTGAAGATGAGGTTACAGTAGCACAATGGAGTATTCCAGCAACCAGTTCAGATATCAAGGAGATTGAAGACATACTGGATAGTCGTGTTGGCAGAAGCACAAGGAACAGGACATATGAAGAGTATTTGGTCAAATGGAAAGGATGACTTGTTGAAGATTCATCATGGCTAACAAAGGAGGAGGTTAACCATCTTGGTTTTCCTTTGCACACCTGAGTCATGATGGGGTCACTTCTCAAATTACCCTGGGTGTCTAATGCAGGAGCATCCTGGGTGTAAGAGCAATCTTGCATCACCCAAAAATATTTTATTTTTGTATTCAATAAGGACTATCTTGTGCAGAGCTTCTATTTATGGGAACTTACTATTTTTAGTAAGTTGGTCATACGATCTCGAAATGTTCTGATTTCACATGTGGAGGTTCATCTCAGTCGTATCAGCCTGCCGATAAAGTTTCATGGCTAGATCAGGTCTAGTTTTGAAGATATTGAAAATTTTCGGTATTGGTAGTAGGGTACAGAAACTTCGAACTTAGTTTTGAAGGCTTTAGAGGCCCCGGATGAGGTCCAAAATTTGGGCGACAAGTGCTTGCACAAGTTAAGCCTATAGAGCGCTTCATGGTGTTTTCGAAATGGGGTTATAATAGTCAATCGGGTCAACTGGTGATAACTTATGGTCTCCGGAAGTCGGGCCACCTGAAATGGCAAAAAATAATTTTCCTTCAAAATTTATGTTCGGGTTTCAAAAGTTATTTTGAGCTGAATTTGATGTAATAAATTGAAAAATAAAATTATTCTAAGTTTGGTCGGCCCTTAGGGCTAAATTTCTGGAACCTTCTCGGGTGGTGGAAAATGCCTATATAAAGAAGGCCCGTAGTGTTGTCTAGGGCAGTTCTGAGGTAGATCTGGGTATTGATTCGAGGCTTTGTCCTATAGAATATTGTAAGGGAATGCCCATGTGGCTTTGCATATTATACTTCTGAAAGTTTGTAATTCCACATTTGTGGAGATAATAAGAAGCCAATTTTCTATTCTTGCATATTGTCATTGTTGTTTCTCTGTTTCTGTTATGTGTTTGTGGTATAAAGGGGAGTACCCTTCATCATGAACCCATCACCATCTGTCATTGATTGTACAAGCTTATGTTTACCTTGTACACAACGTGTTAACCAATAATTTGACCTCTCATCATTCCCCTGTTGTGCAACCAATGCAAAAACATTTCCTGGCTTCAGAAGATCTGAAAGATGGTCATAGTCAACTGAAGTGTCCATGTCATCATTTCTTATAGAGAGTGTCAAAGATAAAGGAGTTAGATACTGTGGAACCCATGTATCCACCCACTCACTTGACTCGCAATGATCCCTATCATACTCAAAACACATGGGGCAAAAACAAGCCAACTCTTGTGTCCAAATGGTCCATGTACTACTATTGGAGCTTCAGAATGAATGCATTTTTTAAGAGTCTTTCACTATTTAACAATCCAATCTATCTCCTATAGTTCCCTCCTCAACCAACCAAAAGAATCTACACATTGTAGAATCAAGAGTCCCCCCCTATGACAATGCTAAAGTACACCAATCAACAATAGAATGAGCATCAAGAAGTACAACACCTGAAATCCTCAATTGCTCCTTAACTAGAGCTCTCTTCACACATGCACTTGCTCCTTCATGCTCCCTTTTCCCATGCCCTGACTCAAAAAAACTCCAAATATGAGGTACACCTCTCTCCACACGCATTCTACACAACCAATAAAACATTCTGGCATTCTTAAATTGACCGGTGCAATCATCTGACCAAATGAGATGCCTATCCATAGCAATACCATTTTCCTGCAAGAAGTCAAAATAGTTCTGGATACAATGTTGAATAAACTCATGAGAGTGAGACTTTTCGTAGCTCATATAAAAATGGTACTCTATGATTATCTTTCACTCATCTTTTGCGCTATCAGGGGAATGTCTATATGTGATGTGTACAAAAATAGCAACTTGAATGGAATTGTAATATTCAGCTTGAGTCTCATTTTGGGGCTGCAATGTATAGTTCTCCGCAAAGTCTACAATGGATATAATAGTTCCAATGGGGAAAGTGTCCTTACATGTCCTGAATTGTTGATCCAACCACTGAGACCTGTGACTATGCCTTGCATACTTGTAAAAAAGATTTGTCTTGAAATATGAGATAAAATCAGCAACATTGTATTCTTTTGCAACTAACTCACATCTAGAGCCTTCACCTCCACTCTTCAATGTATATTTCACCGTTTCATATACCTTTTTTTGGATGAGTGTCTTTCCAAAATTGTGTTCCAAACCCTCATGAAAACATGTTCTAAACTTGGACAAGCCACCACATTCTGAGTGCTTGGCATTTAAGCAATCTTTTTTATAAAATAAACAACCATCATCTCTATGACATAAAAATTGATCTAGCAAGTCTCTTGATGATTTGGGAAGACCACTTGCACCACAATCCTCTAGCATTTCATTAGTATGAAAAGTAGAACAAATGGACCATAATAATTCATGATGCATTAAAAACTCAACATGATATTTGCAACAACATGTATTCTGAATCTTAAGGGGTACACAATAAAATGGCTTCACGGATTCAAAAGACCTTTGTGATATTTTCAATGTTGGATGTGTCTCACAAAATTTTTTATACAACATTGTTTGACTTACCTCCACATAATGTTTAGGATGTGGAGTGCGGTCTCGATTGCCAACTCTCAACTTCAAGACATCCTTCACATTTGGTGACACTCTTGAGTTAGCATCCCAAAATTGTTGAATTTCATCCTTGACAACATCTGTTAGCTTCTTATCGAAACGTGGAAGTCTCCCACCATAAGCCCATGTATCAATTTGAAGCGGATCATCAAGTCTTTCTCTTCTTGAAAGTGCTCTACCCAAAGTTTTACAGTCTATATTGAAGTCAACACAAGTTTGTCTTATCAAACGAGCCTTTCTCAACTGATGACTTACTAAGGAGGTTGTAATAATCCTCCGAGCAACTCTCTTGTCTTAGGACCCCTTTAGACACACTTGAGTGTTCAAATGTGTCAAAAGGGGTCATGGGGACTCCCTAGGGGTCCTAACATGTGATAAGGCGTACTAGGACCCCTAGGGAGTCCCCATGACCCCTTTTGACACATTCGAATGCTCAAGTGTGTCCGAAGGGGTCCTAAGACCCCTTAAGACACACTTGAGCATTGCAATGTGTCAAAAGGGGTCATGAGGACTCCCTAGGGGTCCTAACGCATGATAAGGCATACTAGGACCCATAGGGAGTCCCCTTAAGGGGTCATGGGGATTGCCTAGTGGTCCTCGTACGCCTTATCATGTGTTAGGACCCCTAGGAAGTCCCCATGACCCCTTTTGACATATTGGAACGCTCAAGTGTGTCTTAAGGGGTCCTAAGACCCCTTAAGAAACTCTTGAGCATTCCAAGACCCCTTAAGACACACTTGAGCATTCCAATGTGTCAAAAGGGGTCATGGGGACTTCCTAGGGGTCCTAACACGTGATAAGGCGTACTAGGACCCCTAGGGAGTCCCCATGACCCCTTTTGACACATTTGAATGCTCAAGTGTGTCCTAAGGGGTCCTAAGACCCCTTAAGACACACTTGAGTGTTCCAATGTGTCAAAATGGGTCATGGGGACTCCTTAGGGGTCCTAACGCGTGATAAGGCATACTAGGACCCCTAGGGAGTCCCCATGACCCCTTTTGACACATTTGAATGCTCAAGTGTGTCCAAAGGGGTCCTAAGACCCCTTAAGACACACTTGAGCATTTCAATGTGTCAAAAGGGGTCATGGGGACTCCCTAGGGGTCCTAACACGTGATAAGGTGTACTAGGACCCCTAGGGAGTCCCCATGATCCCTTTTGACACATTTGAACGCTCAAGTGTGTCTGAAGGGGTCCTAAGACCCCTTCAGACACACTTGAGCATTCTAATGTGTCAAAAGGGGTCATGGGGACTTCCTAGGGGTCGTAACGAATGATAAGATGTATTAGGACCCCTAGGGAGTCCCCATGACCCCTTTTGACACATTTAAATGCTAAAGTGTGTTTGAAGGGGTCTGAAGACCCCTTAAGACACACTTGAGCATTCTAATGTGTCAAAAGCGGTCATGGGAACTCCCTAGGGGTCCTAACACATCATAAGGTGTACTAGGACCCCTAGGGAGCCCCCATGACCCCTTTTGACACATTTGAATGGTTAGGTGTGTTTGAAGGGGTCCTAAGACCCCTTAAGACAAACTTGAGCGTTGAAATGTGTCAAAAGGGGTCATGGGGACTCCATAGGGGTCCTAACATGTGATAAGGCCTACTAAGACCCCTAGGGAGTCCCCAGGACCCCTTTTGACACATTAGAATGCTCAAGTGTGTCTGAAGGGGTCCTAAGACCCGTTAAGACACACTTGAGCGTTCAAATGTGTCAAAAGGGGTCATGGGGACTCCCTAGGGGTTCTAATGCGTGATAAGGCGTACTAAGACCCCTAGGGAGTCCCCATGACCCCCTTTGACACATTTGAACACTCAAGTGTGTCCGAAAGGGTCCTAGAGTATGTCTTATCACACGTTAAGACCCCTTAAGACACACTTGAGAGTTCAAATATGTCAAAAGGGGTCATGGGGAATTCCCAACGGTCCTAACCTGTGATAAGGTGTACTAGGACCCCTAGGGAGTCCCCATGACCCCTTTTGACACATTTGAATGCTCAAGTGTGTTCGAAGGGGTCCTAGGAATTCTTAAGACACACTTGAGCATTCCAATGTGTCAAAAGGGGTCATGGGCACTCCCTAAGGGTCTTAACATGTGATAAGATGTACTAGGACCCCTGCAGAGTCCCCATGACCCTTTTTGACACATTCAAATGCTCAAGTGTGTCTGAAGGGGTCCTAAGACTGCTTAAGACACACTTGAGCATTGTAATGTGTCAAAAGGGGTCATGGGGACTCCCTAGGGGTCCTAACGCGTGATAAGGCATACTAGGATCCCTATGGAGTCCCCTTAAGGGGTCATGGGGACTCCCTAGGGGTCCTAGTACACCTTATCACATTTTAGGACCCCTAGGGAGTCCCCATGACCCCTTTTGACAAATTTGAACGCTCAAGTGTGTCCGAAGGGGCCCTAAGACCCCTTAAGACAGACTTGAGAATTTTAATGTGTCAAAAGGGGTCATGGGGACTTCCTAAGGATCCTAACGCGTGATAAGGCATACTGGTACCCCTAGGGAGTCCCCATGACCCCTTTTGACACATTCAAACACTCAAGTGTATCTGAAGGGGTCCTAAGACCCCTTAAGACACACTTGAGCATTCTAATGTGTTAAAAGGGGTCATGGGGACTCCCTAGGGGTCCTAACATGTGATAAGGTGTATTAGGACCCCTAGGGAGCCCCCATGACCCCTTTTGACACATTTGAATGCTCAAGTGTGTCTGAAGGGGTCCTAAGACCCCCAAAGACACACTTGAGTGTTCAAATGTGTCAAAAGGGGTCATGGGGACTCCTTCAGACACACTTGAGCATTCAAATGTGTCAAAAGGGGTCATGGGGGCTCCTTAGGGGTCCTAACACATGATAAGGTGTATAGGACCCCTAGGGAGTCCCCATGACCCCTTTTGACACATTTGAATGCTCAAGTGTGTCCAAAGGGGTCCTAAGACCCCTTAAGACACACTTTAGTGTTCCAATGTGTCAAAAGGGGTCATGGGGACTTCCTAGGGGTCTTAACGCATGATAAGGCATACTAGGACCCCTAGGGAGTCCCCATGACCCCTTTTGACACATTCGAATGCTCAAGTATGTCTGAAGGGGTCCTAAGACCCCTTAAGATTGAGTGTGTTTTAAGGGGTCTTAGGACCCCTTCAGACACACTTGAGCATTCAAATGTGTCAATAGGGGTCACAGGGACTCCCTAGGGGTCCAAACATGTGATAAGGCATACTAGGACCCGTAGGGAGCCCCCATGACCCCTTTTGACACATTTGAATGCTCAAGTGTGTTCGAAGGGGTCCCAAGACCCCTTAAGACACACTTGAGCGTTCCAATGTGTCAAAAGGGGTCATGGGAACTTCCTAGCGGTCCTAACATGTGATAAGGTGTACTAGGACCCCTAGGGAGTCCCCATGACTCCTTTTGACACATTCAAACACTCAAGTGTGTCTGAAGGGGTCCTAAGACCCCTTAAGACACACTTGAGAGTTCCAATGTGTCAAAAGGGGTCATGGGGACTCCCTAGGGGTCCTAATGTGTGATAAGGCATACTAGGACCCCTAGGGAGCCCCCATGACCCCATTTGACACATTTGAATGCTCAAGTGTGTCTGAAGGGGTCCTAAGACACCTTAAGACACACTTGACCATTCCAATGTGTCAAAAGGGGTCATGGGGACTTCCTAGGGGTCCTAAAGTGTGATAAAGCATACTAGGACCCCTAGGGAGTCCCCATGACCTCTTTTGACACATTTGAATGCTCAAGTGTGTTCGAAGGGGTCGTAAAACCCCTTAAGACACACTTGAACATTGTAATGTGTCAAAAGGGGTAATGGGGACTCCCTAGGGGTCCTAACGCGTGATAAGGCATACTAGGACCCCTAGGGAGCCAACATGACCCCTTTTGACACATTTGAATGCTCAAGTGTGTCCGAAGGGGTCCTAAGACCCCTTAAGACACACTTGAGAATTCAAATGTGTCAAAAGGGGTCATGGGGACTCCCTAGGGGTCCTAACGTGTGATAAGGCATACTAGGACCCCTAGGGAGTCCCCATGACCCCTTGCTACACATTTGAATTCTCAAGTGTGTCCAAAGGGTTCCTAAGACCCCTTAAGACACACTTGAGCATTCCAATGTGTCAAAAGGGTCATGGGGGCTTCCTAGGTGTCCTAACATAAGGCGTACTAGGATCCCTAGGGAGTCCCCATGACCCCTTTTGACACATTTGAACACTCAAGTGTGTCCAAGGGGTCCTAAGACCCCTTAAGACACACTTGAGCATTCCAATGTGTCAAAAGGGGTCATGGGGACTTCCTAGGGGTCCTAACATGTGATAAGGTGTACTAGGACCCCTAGGGAGTCCCAATGACCCCTTTTGACACATTTGAATGCTCAAGTGTGTCTGAAGGGGTCCTAAGACCTCTTAAGACACACTTGAGCATTTGAATGTGTCAAAACAGGTCATGGGGATGTCCTAAGGGTCCTAATGCGTGATAAGGCATACTAGGACCCCTAGGGAGTCCCCATGACCCCTTTTGACACATTTGAATGCTCAAGTGCGTCCAAAGGGGTCCTAGGACCTCTTAAGACACACTTGAGCGTTCCAATGTGTCAAAAGTGGTCATGTGGACTTTGTAGGGGTCCTAATGTGTGATAAGGTGTACTAGGACCCCTAGGGAGTCACCGTGACCCCTTTTGACACATTAGAATGCTCAAGTGTGTCTAAAAGGGTCCTAGGACCCCTTAAGACACACTTGAGCATTCTAATGTGTCAAAAGGGGTCATGGGGACTTCCTAGGGGTCCTAACATGTGATAAGGTATACTAGGACCCCTAGGGAGTCCCCATGACCCCTTTTGACACATTGGAACGCTCAAGTGTGTCTGAAGGGGTCCTAGGACCCCTTAAGACACAATTGAGCATTGCAATGTGTCAAAAGTGGTCATTCCAGATTCTTTAGTGCTTCTAGTGAATCCAAATTTTGTTGTTATAAATATGAGATGTTAGTGAATGACTTCTTGCTAATACTACTCTTCCACCAGATCCAAATTTCAATCCTTTTGTGGATCTACAGGCTCAATCGCGAGGCCACTGGATTGGCCAAGAGAAAAATGTGATTGTATATCAACTAATTACAAAATGTTCAGTTGAGGAGAAAATATTGCAACGATCAAGAAGAAAATTGACTATGGAAAATCTAGTTATGAATTCTGTTAAGAATGAAACTATTAAGGAATTGCATGAATCACAAACCATGAAAATAACCTTATGCAACAAAGAACATTCAAGCTATAGAATTTATTAACTCTGAATTTAAATGTCTTATCAGCATTCATGGAAGATATTTAATTAGCATCCATGGAAGAAATTTCATTAACTTCAGACAAAATCATCTAAAAAAATTCATTAACTTCAGGCAAAATCATTTAAGATAGACAAAAACAAAATCGTATTACTCAGAAATGGCAGAGAAAGAAAATGAGATAAACCAAATTTATCAAATTCTTGCAATCCGCAGCTTCTCTCTGAGCGCAAAATGACAATCTATGGAGCCAAAATTAGGGTGAAAATTAAATTCTTCGAGTAAGTCATTCATAAATGCGCAGAATACTGTAACGCATGATGATTTATAGAGAATTTATGATGGACTATGCTGTGCAAAAGCTCGCAATCCCTGCCTTATCTCAGAGTATTGATGAGAAGCAATGGTGAAAGTCTGAGACAGAGGCGGCACCGACATTGAAGCGGCAAGACATTCTTCATAATATCGGGGCGGCGCCATCGAAATGGCAAGGCTTTCTTCATAATGTCATGCTGCTGCTGATCTCTTCTTTAAATTTATTAATGCGGTCAGTTCTATGATGCCTGCATAATTTCCAGTACAGCTGCTCATTTTACCAAACCCTTCCCCGCTCTCCATAATCTTCGACCGGTTCAAAGATCCATCCGATTGTTCTTGTTTAACCTCCCAATGACTCTGTTGAGCTGCCAAATTATCAATAGGTGTGGTACAATTGTCCAGTTCAACCAGAATCTATTTCGAGAACCTTTGCAATTTAGCGTTCCGGTTGAAAAAGCAGGGAAAGATACCATTTTACAACCACAGGCAGTGGAAACAGAGTGATTCTCTTGCCCTTTGCTTCTGTAATCCACCTCCAGTGAACTATTCTTCAAAGTCTCCATTTCTGTGTAGCTAGGGTTTACAACGCCTGTAAAAGGCACAACTATGCCCCTGTAGGGACTCATGCTCGTGCTAAGAATCATATTATCTTCATGCATTCCCTAACATTTAATACGATTTAGCCAGCCACGTTTAAAGACCTAGAAGAAATGAAAAATAAAAATTAGGCCAAAAATACATACTGCATTTCTGTATTTAGTACCGTCAACTTCAACAATCTAGTTGGCTTCCTCTGCTAAGGCACGAAGAACTTCATTAATGTCTGCTCTGGGAGGAAGATTATAATTTCCATGTATTTCCACAAGCCCTAAATTTTTTTTGTTGTTATTGCTCTCCGCCTCTACTCTCTCAATTTAGTCATCTCCCTCTTCGCTGCACTCAGCTTAGCCATCCTTACCTACTCTTTAATAGAGATTCTCCAAAATTTGTATACAAAGACATCCTATAGACAAAAATGAAAAGTTTCCCATAGAATATCCACAATTCGTATACAAAAGCATCATACAGGAAAAATGACAAAAAATTAATGGCTAAAAGGTAAAATTTATCATTAACGCCAGTAGTACCAAGGTCATACCCGCTATCAAATCCTGGCCTATGACGTGCAAAAGGAGAAAAGAAAGTAAAATGAAAGGGAAATATGGATCAAATAGCGATGGTGCATCAAATCGGATCAATATCATAATAAATGCAGAAATACTATTACGGACAAAAATAGTTGCATATTAATGGGAAAGAGTCGGAAGAGCTTCTTGGACCCATGATAGAAGTTATAGATAAGGAGGAAGAGCTAGGAAGGGGAAAGTAGTAAAGGAAAGAAGTAAGATATGCATGTGAGCCTATGTCAGATGATGATGATGAGTACTCACCATCTGGTAGTAGCTCAAGTAGTGATAGAAGCTCTTCAGTGCACATGTACACTAACACAAAAAAATTCAAATAGAGAAGTAACAAGTGCTATGGAATGATCCACAGAGCAATGTGAAATGAAGCCTCAAATTGGTTCATTAGTAGGCAAAGAATATGGTCATGCACTTCATTCTAGCACCACAAATATTTCTATTAGAAATGACTATTCGTCAATGGCCTTGAATTTACAGGACTTGGGAAACCAGGTTACTCATGTTGGGCAATATCCCTCAAATGTAAGTTCATTGCCACCTTTGGCAAGGCAGTCTCACTCCTCATTTTACAACAAAGGGCAGCCATCTATGGTCCAAGGTTTTAATTCAGCTGACAAATGGAGAGCTTCTTAAGGTACTGATCTCTTTCATAGAGAAGTTCTTGATTCATCTCAAGGTTCTCGTTTAGGTGACCAACTCCTTCAAGGTCCACAAATAGACCCATTGATTTCCCAAATTGGTAAAAGGGTAGATGCAAGTTTGGAAAGAGTATCCCAATTGAAGAGAAATGGAAATTCCAGTGAGCATAAAGTTATTGCAGATCCAATGGGTGTATCTTCTCCACTGACAAATATAACTGCATTTCCAGAGACTTGAGTTTAAATGGAGACTGTTTGTTCCCAAACATGCCCCAGTTGAGAAAATGAACCAGATGTTGCTTGAGTAAAGAAGATAGTGGTTTATTAAAGCATCTGCATTATCCCACTTGCTATCAGTTACTACTTTTTGAGTGGCTTGCCAGCTGCTTCTGTGCGGGATTCCTATAATATATAATGTCCTCATGCAAGTACATGCCAGTTTTTGTAAACATTTTCAGTTCTAAAGTGTTAGTGAGCAATATCAAAGAAAAGGTTCTTGCATGTGTTATTTAGACACATATCACTAAATTAGGAAACCAATTTTCTCACATTACATGGCAGAAATGCCTAGATTCACTTTGTCGGTATCAATAGGCAACAAGATGAGGGAAGAAATATATTTGTGAAGAGGAAGTACAAATGTTATTGTCCAAAACCATTTGGAGAGTAATATTCTTCTCCTAATTGTAATAAGAAACTCAAAATGCAGAAGACACCAAATAGTTGGGGCATTTATTTCCTATGACCTATGTCAATTTCAGTTCAATTCCTAAGGATGATATTCTCAATGTGTAAAAATAAACTTATGTGTTATTTTAAAATGGTGTTGACTGAAATTTATGAACATATGTCAAATATCCATTTTTTTCAAAATTTGAAATGGAACCAGTGGCAATATAATCAAATTTGTGAATTTCACATCCAATCATTGGATGTTAATCAAAAGTACAACACAGTAATATAAATTTGAACCGATAAACAATCTTAGTCTTACTTCAAACCTACTCCTGTATATGTGGGTTCTTGGAGGTATCTACTAAACAATGTGTGGATCTGTAATGTCCCTATCCAGGACCTTACTCACTTTGCTTAAAACTCCTAATTAGAATTTGGATTTCTAATGCCTGCTGTGATATAATTTAAGTTTGCCTTGCTCCTTACTGATTAATATTGCAATGAATTGGTTATCCTTCCCCTTCTCTCTCTCTCTCTCTCTCCCCTTCCCCTTCTCTCTCTCTCCTACTCTATCCCCTTCCCATTCTCTCTCTCTCTCTCTCTCTCTCTCTCTCTCTCTCTCTCTCTCTCTCTCTCTCTCTCTCTCTCTCTCTCTCTCTCTCTCCTACTCTCTCCCCTTCCCCTTCTCTCTCTCTCTCTCTCTCTCTCTCCCCTTCTCTCTCTATGCCACTCTCTCCCCTTCCCCCCTTTGTCTTTGTCTCTATCCTCCCTCTCTCTCTCCCTCCCTCCCATACTCATATTCTCTCTCTCTCTCTCTCTCTCTCTCTCTCTCTCTCTCTCTCTCTCTCTCTCTCCGTTATCTCCTCTCTCTCTCATCACCCTCTCTCTCTGTCTCGAGCTATCTCTCTCTCTCACCTTCTCAATCTCTCTCTTCCTCTCTCAGCCCCCACCACCTTCTCACTCTCTCTCTTCCTCAATGGCCGCCCATGAATTTTTTAAATGGCTGATTAATTTCCTTTGCTTCTTTCAATGGCCATCCATGATTTTTCTGCAATCTTCCAACCTTTCGTACATAGTCGTAAAATACATATTAATATATTATACACATAAAATAATATATAATATATAATGTAACATTTAATATTAATATATATTAAATAATATTTAAAATGTAAAATGTATATTATATAATATTATATATAATATTATATATAATATATATAATATTATATATAATATATATAATATTATATATAATATATAATTCTAATATATAATTATTGATATTAATATATACTTAAATAATATTTAATGTAAAATGTATATTATATATAATATTTAATATATATAATATATAATCTAATATATAGTTTTTAATATTAATATAGATTAAATAATATTTAATGTAAAATGTATATTATATAATATTTAATATATAATTGATATTATAAATATTTAATATATCTAATATATAGTTTTTTATATATAATATATCATATGAAGGATGGAGAAATGGGAGGGAGAAAGTGGAGGGAAGGGAAAACGAAAACTAAAAATTCTGCTGTCATTCGGGTACCCAAAAATATCGGGTACTCGATTAGGCTCGGTATTGCCTTGTGCACCAAACCTACATGGTCAACTATTGAAATGTCTCAAATACGTGTTTTTCCCCTGTTTCTCTGAGTTCCAGACTTCGACAATGTAGTTGATGACTTTTTTTTACCCGAATTTGATAAAATGAAAAGAGTATTTTAAGGATATTATCAGCTTTCTATAGATATAATTGCTATCAAATTTTGAATTCAGTAAGTAATTATTAGTTATTTTCTAATTGAGCTACCTCTAAAGTGCTGATTTATATACTGATTGAAAAACGACTATAACTTTCAAACGGTATAACATTTTTGAAATCCGAAAAAATGTGTCACATTCTATGCTTCGCCTACTATAAGGAATTTTTTTTAAAAAAAAATTTGTAATGTTTTGAATGAGTTAAGGTGGTCAGACACGGAAGTTTTTTTATTCTGAAAATGTTGTAGCAGAAAATTCATAATTAATTATTTTTTTGGAATAAAATTACAAAAAAATATGAGTCACATCTGGCATGAGTCTACTACTTATATATTAAATCTTATAAAAAAATATTATCATTTGATCATGATTAAGGTGGTCAGACATACACCTACTTCTTATTTTTTTCCTGAAATTTTTGTACTGCTGTATTGAAATCTATACTTTTCACCAATTATATTAATTTTTTTATAGAAAAGGCCTAGTAGTTTAGAAACTACATTCAATTTCCTACAAATTCTATTGTTACAACTTTTTGGTATTAGGTTGATAGCTAGTTCAAATTTTCACATCAAGTTGACTAACCTTGATTTGCTGATTTTTCATTGCCACTTTTGGGCATAGTTTGGCCCCTCATGATCTTATACATACCCAGTATTGACATATTGACTAGACACTTAGTCATTTTTCACTAAGTGTTTCCATCAATGCCAAAGGGGGAGATTGTTGGCAAAAAAGAACTTTTGTATGGATGATATATTGTCATTAATGACAACTACATACATCTCTCTTAGTTTTGTTATTGGATTTTTGGATTACCGATACAAAGTTGACAAAATTTACCTAAGTACACTACGTAGAGCAATATACAGGTTCTGTAATTCATCGATAAGGATAGTAGAATCAATATTATGACATGCGATTTTGGATATAGTATTTGTACAGTTAGAAGGTTCTAAACCTATGATCGCAAGTGTTTAAGTTTCAAAATTCAGGAGATATTAATTTTTGAGCATTAGAACTCACAGTATTTGTCAGGTGCATAATAGAGATGAAAAGACTTCACCGACTAGACTTGTTTTTCGGTTGGAGGAAATGTTTTGAGTATTGTTTATGATAGAGCCAACTATGGAGAGTTTACATTTTGGTTAACACATTGTGGAGTGATTGAAAAGAGGTTCGGTCTACACGTTTCCTATGGCAAACCGAAAAAGTTATGTTATGAGTTACGGTCTCGTATGAGATCCAGATGTGTTTGCGAAGGAGTATGGAATGATGAGAATGCTATGAAAAGTTATAGAAATGCTGTTGTAATAAGCAAAGACTATCAGATGTGCAAATCCATGTTTGAAACTTCATTGAAATTGTATTGGCATAATTGATGCTACCATTTAGTTCAGTATAGGACTGTAAGTCCATCTTTTGTTTATGTAATTGGCAATGAGCCTTGATGTAATTGAGTTGTATATTTGTGTAGTGAACTCTAGGTTGTAAGCTTGAATGCAAGTGCATTCCCACCTATTGTACTTAAGCTCTTAACCAAACACTTATAACTGTAGTAGTGAGTTATTCACAGGTATCATCCCCACAAGGGTTTTTCCCTTAACTAGGTTTTCCTCGAAAAGAAATGATGATGTTGTGATGTCCTTATTATACGTTGTGTTTTGTTTACTTATTCTCTCTTTTGGAATTAAGCTATGGTTTTAGTTTGAATTGTTATATAATACTGCTGTATTGATTCAACCCTCGGCTCGGTGTTCCCTAATCCTAACAAAGCATGCATGTGTAAACATGTGCTCAATCGTGCATAAGAATATGCATGAAAATATTCTTGAGCATGTATACAATTAATGAAAGTAATATACACAAAGCTTGCTCTAACAGTAAACATAACATACAATTGTCATCCCAAAATAAATGCATCCACCTCATCAAAGTAAATACAACCACACAAGCACTTCAACCAATGTCAACTTGACAAAAAGTACAATATTTTTATTTGTTAATCGCAAAAAAAATACCATGTACCTAGTGGGCCTAATAAGGTTGAATATTCAAAAAGTATTTTGTAGACAATTACTTGAAAATACCTGGAAGATGTCCAAAGTTTTGCAAAATATGCTTCAAAGGATTTTTCTTTCTCAAACGCATATGTACAATTGTATAGTCTAGATGGGTGTGACTCTATATGACCATACGTAATTTTAATCAACACAAATTATTTTTTTGTGGCCTCCCCCCCCAAAAATGTCAAATTTTGACAAATTGACAAGTGTCTGTAAGGTTTTTAGGTCTTTTGGATGCAATGGAAAGGTTGGATTAGACCCAATCTAACTCCAAACAATAAGCTACCTTTAGGAATCAACAACTAGCTCAACTTCAAGCCCTCATAACTTTTAACATCTCATCATTGAAAATTGTTTAATGCACCTTGTCATATCAAATCAAAATGGGTGTCTTCAAAGAATGTGAGAGTATGCAAAATAATGATGGGACAAATGCAAGCATATAGAGGTATAATAAAATGAGAAAAGAATAAAATTAAGCATTAGGTCACCATTTGAATGTAATACAAAGGTTCACTAGCGGAAGAGTACCAAATGTTCTAATTAGCGTTCACTCCTTCCTCACCTGACCCCCCACTTACAAATTTTAAAGAAGCCAAAAAAGTGACAAGTAAAAGCCCATTAATAAATATATCGTGAACCAACAATCTCCCACTTGCACCACTAGTACTTAGAATCTTTGAACAACTACTACTAGGACCTTTGTGCATGAGTATTGGTAATTTTTGAATGACTACTAGAACAATTTTGCATAAGTATTGGCAATTTTTGAGGTGGTGTCAGTGCATCTTTGACAATTATTGAGGCATCTTTAAGTAGATATCGAATAACACTTTGAAATGCCCACTTTTTGAACCTTGCGCGGATAACAAATCCCACAAATGCATCATTACTACCTTGAAGTTAGAACAATAGCTATATGGAATTCAATCACATACAAAGACAATAAATTTTTTTCGTGAAAATCCTATATATCATTTACGATATGTAGATGAACAAAGTTAGCTATAACAACTACTCATATCCTTCCGCTATATGTAAGTACATAATTGAATAAAATCATTGCGTCAAATAGAACCAAAACTATATAAAAAGTGATATAAATATAAAAATTTCACCATTACAATTATACTCCAACATTTTATATTGGTAATTCCTAACTGCATTTATATAAATGGGAAAGACTAAACATCAAACTAAAAAGCATGGCATATCATGAAGGCTGTAGAGCATAGCCCCGCCTTTTATAACTCTACTTCGTTGTGTTAAAAATCATTTAATTGACACCAGAGTCGAAGCTCTTTGTACCGAAATATACTGTATTGCCCTGGAAAAAAGGGCACAGATCATAAAACCCCAGATCCTTGTGTCCTGTTCAGAAATTTCACAAAATGGGTAGCGAGTATGACGAAATCATTTAGTGGACAGAAAATGAGAGGATACAGCTTTATGATCCATATTAGTAAGCCCTCCTCTTTTCTTCCATAAGTATTCAATTTGTTTCTTCCCTTTTAAAAATTTGGTAAACCAGCGAGCAGAAAGATTTGGATATCTCTTCAAATTTTTGTCATTGAAATCTACATAGAAGAGGCCATAACGAATCTTAAAACCAAACAAAAACTCAAAATTATCCATCAATGTCCAGATGAAGTACCCTCGAGTGTTGGATCCATTCCTGCACCGGGCACCCACATAATCATGCTCACAATAATTCTGAAGCATTCAAGAATCAATATATTAAGCGGTATACATTTAAAGTTTTGTTGTTTATTCTGCTTACCTGATGGCGAGGAGCAAACCCTCAAGATAATCATGGATATACTCAATCCTCCCCGTATCATTTAAGGCCTCCGAGAGTGGAAGAGATTGGTTGTTTATGGTGCCATATCCTATGCAGCAAGTCATAAAACGTTTCAGAAATTAGGGGAAAAAAACAAATAAACATTGAAAATTGCCTAGAACTAAGAAGATATGTACTTGAATGGCTGGTAAACAACAGGTATATTGTTGTTACATTGAGACTTGGGTTACATAAAAAGAGACCACTGGTTCTTTAGGCTCTCTTTACTTGACTTGAATAGCCATTAACATACAATTAATTTGCTCACGCAATCTATATATAGCACCACAATGAATTGCATAAAAGATAGCAACATATGGGATGTTCAGCAAATGTATCATCATGGGCGTCTCCCAAAATGCCCTAAGAAAACAGGAAAGTGATGGTATCTGAAATTGCTGAAGCTTTTAGGGAATTCAATATCATCGGTAGACAATAGATATATTGTGGTTGCATGGAGATCTGGGTTCCTCACAGACATCTATTAATATACAATTGCTTTAGAAGAGTGAGTACCATTTTCATAGATTATAATAGCTGGATTGCCGTAGTGTTGCTTGAAATGTTCCAATAATGCTTGAAATCCAGATGGAACGATTGTAATCCCAGTTGGCGCTATCTGCAATTAAATAATGAGACTTTCATGTTCCATTCTACCAATTCTATTTAACATTAAAAAATTTAGAGTACCTAAAGATTTCCAAGGAATAAATTATGGGCTTACCTTACCAATAGGGACATTGTCTCGCATTACTTTACACAGACAAAAATATATGCATTAGTATCTAGAATGATTTACCAATATTCCAAACTTTGTTTTGCATTTCACAATTTGCTACGTACTTGTTTGCTTTGAGCTTATATCTCTCATAAAATCCCTTTCGGTAGAAACCCAATGACTAGGTGAATCGTAAACATAGGAAGTGCCATAATGATTCAACCCAACGAAATCAAAAGATCCCTTCAGCTTTTTAGATTGTTCTTCGGTGAAATTGGGCAGCCTCGAGCCTACAATCTTCTTCATGCTGGAAGGGTAGTACCCAGAGAAAAGGGGATCTATGAACCTTTTACACAAGAACAAACAGAAGGGTCATAATAAATTGTAACTGATATAAGATTCTATCACAGGGTTATCAAAAGTACTATCACAGGGTTATCAGAAGTACTATCCCGATTCATTTCGGTAAACACTTACCACCCAATTTGAAAATCGATTGTCCTCTGAGTTGCAACTATGTCCTCTGACGAGTTTGTCAATGGCACATACCACAACGCTAGAACGACCAAGCTGATAAAACCCTTTTGCTTGGACTGCAGGAAAAACAGAGTTATTCAGCGTTTAAACCATAACTTTATGGGCTTATTAAAAGGTAAATTCCTTCGCTCCATATTTCAAGCCCTGGTTTGATAGCCCTTAAGGACTTTTCTATTTTCTTGGTTTAGGGCTAAACGAAAGGGAGAGCAATTGAGCCTGTTCAGAAGTGAGCATGGCCAAACCACTCATAAATAACTATTGCCCAATTTAAGTGTTCAAAATTATAACCTGAAATTTTTCTCTGTAGAGTTCAACAGCTTCAGCATGAGATAACAAAACATGATGACCAACAAGATATGGTTCCTCCGTAGAATCTCCTGCACTACAGTTGCCAAATCCGAATGGATAAGAACAGCGTTGTGGAGGCCACCAACCAATGTCATAACCTAAAGGGGGAAATGCATTTGGCTCGTTGAAAGTTGTCCAATACTTCACTCTATCCCCAAATTCTCTGAAACACACTTCTGCAAAGGCTCTGAAATCTTCCCTGTTTGATAACACCAAATCAAAAATAGTTAGGCATCTGTTAAAGAGAAAAGATTAGCTTCATGAATAACAAAAGCCACTTCTTAAGATACTGGCTTCTGAACATTTTTGTTAAGCATATCTTAAAAGTTACAATAGAATACCGAATTCAATACAATTATAGATCGAAACATTACATTATTCTTGGACTGAGCCATCCTCCATAGGCATCTTCCAAGCTCTGGGGCAAATCGAAGTGGAATAAGGTAACATGCGGTTGAATACCTGCAAATCTTACAAATGTCTTCAATCACAAGCTTTTGAATTAAATTACACCATTCTTTAGTTTCGTTTCTTTATCCTCTATACAGCTCCAAGATTTCTTATACTCATTTCTGTACAATATAGTTTAATTTGATTGGGAATGGAAAATATAGGGTTTACTATGAATTAGTGCCTTGGGCTCTTTTCATATGACAATTACCATGGAGAATGAGTTCATCGATGAGATTATTGTAGTATTCCAATCCCTTTGGATTGATGGCACCCCTTCCATCTGTAACAGACAGAAAACTGAGATAATTTGAAGGTTCAAAAAAACGAGTTCAGTTTTTACTTTTAATTCTGCAAGGTTTATTTTTGATGTTGAATGAAAATATTTTCTGGCAGTACCAGGTATAAGTCGAGACCATGAGATGGAAAATCTGTATGCATCTAATCCCATTTTAAACATCAGACGGACGTCCTCCTGAAAAATTGTATACATCAGACATGTTAAGCCAACTCAAAGCTGATGAATATATTTTATTTAAAATTACCGGCTGTCCAGCATCAGTCAAGCGTAGTGTAGAAATCAGATTACTTTATAATGATGGTATTGATCTGCAGTAACATCCCCTGTGCTTCCATCAAGCATTTTCCCTGTACATGCACATTTAACTCAGTCCTTTTAAAGCGCGTTCATGCAGGAAGGAGAAAGAATTCTAATGCCCAAAAATGATCAATGGATCCAATATCCATTCAAATTCTACATTTCCTCTTATCCCAGAAAAGAAGGAACTAACCAGAATGCGTATAAGTATCCCAAACGGAAGGCTTACGGCCATCAAGTTGTGCGGCGCCTTCAACCTGTACACAGCCATACCAGAGCCAATACCACAATTTGTTTTACCGGCACAAGAAATTATAGAAAAGAGAGAAGAAATAAGAACAAGTGATGTTACCTGGTAAGCAGAAGTGCTTGCCCCAAACATAAAATTTTCGGGAAAATCATCTCTGCTGAGGCCGTCCAGCTTGAATTGCAGAGAGGCATGAATTTGAATTCCTATGATGAACCAAAACAAAAGTATTTCTCTCTTGCCAGTCTCCATTTTACCCTACTTTTCTACACTATGAGCAAATCCTTTTGTCAATGAAACTCTGTTGAATTTCTTACAGTTTCCGTTTTATTAGGGCACGACTGAGTAAATCGAGGTATGAATATATAATGAAGAGAGAACAATGGGAAATGCAACACGGCAGCTTCGAGCAAAGCATTTGGTCATCAGATTCCCAATAAAATTGCAGCCACAAAATTTTGTCCGACGTCCTTGCATAAACATCAATCAAAATTGATGAAATGTAAAATAATTACCACAATTGAATTGGAAACACGTCATTATTGCATTTATAGGCCATTTAAATCGATCTTTTTCCCCCAAATAATGATTTTATACATGGTTAAAAACCATGGAATCGTGGTTACACAACGATGAAATTACGATTTTATAAACAGAGTTAGAAATGGCAGAATCATATGGTTTCACACACACAGTTAGAAATTATGGAATCATGGAGTTATACAAGCATTAAAATAATAGATTCATAGGTTTCTACACAAAATTTATGATGGAACCATGATTTTGGAATTATGATTTTTTTTTTTGGTTGGTAGAGATAAAAATGATTTTTTTTTTTGGTAGAGGCCATTTGAATCGACCTTTTGTCCCCAAATAATGGTTTTATAAATGGTTAAAAACCATGGAATCATGGTTACACACGCAGGTATAGAAACGATGAAATCATGGTTGTATACAGGTTTAAAGATGATAGAAATGGCGGTTTAATTTTATCATCGTTTTATACGAAGTTCTAAAACGATGAAATTATGATTTTATAAACAGAGTAAGAAATGGCAGAATCATATGGTTTCACACACAGAGTTAGAAATTATGGAATCATGGAGTTATACAAGCATTAAAATACTAGATTCATAGGTTTCTACACAAAATTTATGATGGAAGCGTGATTTTTTTGTAGGTAGAGATAAAAATGATAGAATCATGACAGCGGATCGTTCTCATGGAAAATATCTGGTTCGTGTGACTTCAGGGGTGACTTCAGTTGTGAAGTTGATATCTAAAGACTTTCTTTCACCCAAATAATTAATTTTTTGAGCACTTTTTAATTAGATGTCTTTATTGATAACCGTTGGATTTTACGGTCACTACATTGTACGGTCACTGTCCTCTCTTTTCAGCCGTCGCTTGCAACTGTTTTTCCCAGAAGTGACCGCTTGACACCTTGCATTTAAGAATTTGTGAGTATTTGATTAAGTTATTTGGGCATAATGTGAATGAATGCAATATTTTAATGACTACAATATACAATTTATAGGATTGGGTAAAAAGTCTTACTTTATGTTAGTGGTCTTATTATTATTAATTTTGACAAAGAAGGTTTTGGTTGATTTCTTTTCTTTTTCTAATTAGTAGTTTAGTAGTACATGTTGTCAATCTTTAATTCATTTTGGCATGAATTTATACATCTTTTGTCGAATACTTTTTTGAAACATGAAAATGACATCCATTTATAATTTGATGAGTAATACCTTCCTCCCTTGATGGTCAAGACTATGGGAAGCCCATAGAATCCTAAAGGCCACATTTGGTTGCGGGAATTGAGGTGAAATTGGGTGCATAACTTTTGCTTTTTTGCCAAATCCACCGTTTGGGACGGTAAAGAGAAATTCCGGGTTCAGACATCAAAATTCAATTATACCACCAAAATGGACGACACTATCTTCCCACCCAATAGGTGGAATTCGAAATCATATTTTAGTTTTGATTTTTTATGAACCCCATTTAAGTAACCGTCGGGTCCGTTTTGAAATCATCTAGCTGAATGATAGATTTGAATGCTTCTTTCTCCTTTTTCGCAATTCTCTTTGCTTCCGCCTCCATAGCAGCTTGTTGGTCTCAAATTTTCACTGTGAATTGTCAAACATATAGCATGGTTCTTCAAATTTAACATCAAATATAAAATCTCTCTTTATCAACTCTAAAGCTCGTGGCTACCATTTTTCGAAAGCACTTCCGCTTGAGCTGGTGTGATGGTTGGATTCTTCGGCTCATCCACAATCTCTGTAGAGGAACTTTTCAACGTATTATCAAATATTTGGTAGAATTCTTCTAGCTGAATGATAGATTTGTACGCTTCTTTCTCCTTTTCCGCAATTATCATCGCTTTCGCCTCCATAGCAGCCTGCCACTCAAATTTAACCTCAAATGTAAGATTTTTCGCTGTATTGTCAAACATTTGGTACATGAGGAATGGATATATTCTCAGTTTGCAGATAATGATATACATACTTCAAATTTGTTTGCACATACACCATTTTCCTTTTTAGCTGATTGTACAGGTATGCACATTCCGAGCTTTATTCCCTGAGCAATTTGGTCCGTAGAATCACTGAATAATCTTGCTTTGTTTATTCTCTGCATAATGGTGTAGCTATTAGTTCCAATTCTAGTTTCGAAATTGGCAACCAAACGTAGAAGATGGATTGTCTCAATCATCTTCCAGGTCAACCAAATGGTCCAAATTATCTTCCGAATACATAAAACTGGAATTTCAAAACCTTATTTTGAGATAACCAGGTTTTGAGTCAAATTCTAATTCCTCAACCAAACAGGGCCTAAAAGATCACAAACTAATTCTAGAAAGTGCTTAATTGGATGCACATATTAGAAAATATTTAGAGTCATATTATAATTTATATTATAACTTAAATTTTTTGTTAATAATTATAAATGTTTTAATCGATTAAGGGTCATAACTGAGAAGTAATGTATTGATACTTTTTAAAATTTACATAAGAATTAGAACCTTGTTTTAGCTACTACCATTATAGAATTCATCTACAGGGCCTAGAAACAAAAAAAAAGAAAAACATGAGAAATTGTCTATACATCTTTTGAATACCATATTTATTTTCCCATTGTTTTGAATTATGTCTATCTTAAACAACAATTATATGCTTTCAAAATGATTTCAAAAGGATCCAAAATAAAGTCTACAAACTAAAATTTTTGATAAACTGAAAATAGATCAAAGAGATTAGGGTTACTCTGGACCTTGTTGAACCGAAGAGGGGATAGCAATGTTGGATCTCAATTGCAAATGAAACCCAATCTCTGATAATGGCCTTGTTGGACCATGCCACCCCTCTAGTGGTAGCCTTTGAATGGATGAAAGTAAGGAGAGGCTCTTCTGGGAGATACTCATCAACATCATTCAAATTAGGTCTTTGAGCTTCAAAGATTTCCAAAAACTTTACCTCCCACCTACCAACCCTTACATCATTTGCATTAGCAATTATCCTTTCGGCTGTCAAGAATTTTTTTATCCACTTGGCTCCTTCATTTTTACTCAATCGATATAGCTTCATAAGGAAGTCAACATTTTTCTTGATTCTAAATTTCCTTTCCTAAAAGGGATTTCCATCTTCAATGACTAGAATTGGAAAATGTATTGGTGGTTTTCCATTCCTTATTGTTACCAAATAATCTTGAGGATGAGGGATTGTCAAATTTGTATCAATGTTTTTGAGGGCTTCATCTAGGTCCACCGACAATTTCTTTTTGAAAACTTTTTAACATAGTTTCTTTGTTTTCTCTTGGCCATTCCAATATGGAGGGTGGTGGCTAAAAATATTGTTGGGATCCCCATGTTTATGCAGTATTTATGCTCTACTATGAGAAAATCTCTACCTAAAATCTTCATTACCCCTTGAATAACTAAAGGGTGGGTATGTTTTAAAATCTATCTCAGTCTTCTATTTGTAGTTTCATCCTGAAAGGTCATCTGCCTTTTGGTAGCCTTAAAAAAAATATTGGACTCCATTGTCTTTGCTATATTCTTCTTGTTTCTCTGATACTTGCAATATTTTTCATGAGAGCTATGTCTAAACAAGATTGATGTTTTTGAGAAATGAAGCACCAATCTACTTGATATCTTGTAAGGAAAGTAAAGAAATGCATTAAATGCATCAACTATGCCTACTTTTGTATCCTTCGATCACTTGCCTCATATTAGGTTCCTCTACAAAATGAGATCTTCACTATTTTGTTGGATAGGGAAAGTGATGATTATCTCCAACCTTTACTAATTTTATCCACCACCATAGCTTAAAACAAAATAGTGATCCATAATCGTCTCCACCACCATTTGCCATGCCAAAATTCTTGTCAAGCCTTAAATGCAATGTGATCAGTCATAGATGAGTTGAAAGCCCACATTCATATCTTGCCAACTTTACTTTATTAGGCCAAATTCATTCTAGAAATTTGATATAAAGAAACCACAAGTGGTAATTTTAAAACTTGAAAATCTTGTTGTTAGGTAGAACTTTGACACCACGAACATGTCATATCAACCCCTCTTGAGCCTACAATTGTCCATTGATTTTAAAATTTGATAAAAATCATGCCACTTGGAGATTTTAAAATTTGAAAATCTTGTTGTTTAATAAAGCTTAAATCTGCCAACTTATCACATCTACCTCACTCCAACCTTCAATTGTCCATCGATCTTAATAGGGGTCTTAAATCTATTATTATATTGGTGTATCATCCTAAAAAGTTAGTGTCAATGATTGGATGCTTTATTATGACCTATGAGAACCATTTTGGTGATTTCAAGATCCATATGTGCGTTATGCTTGATCCTAGCAAGTTGTTTCCTCTCTCTCGCACCTTTTCACTCTCCTCGACCTCCAGCTCAAATTTTGACCCATTTCTCATGGGGCATGTCTCCAATAGTGAAATGTCCCTTGGGTTTTGGGGCCCATATTTCACTTGGAGCGTGATGTCAGGGTTTTTTGGGATGTTTTCTTTTGTGGTCAGCCTGGATCAATTTTGAATTCCAAAATGATGGAGTAAGTATAAAAACTCCCTATCTCTCCTCTTTTTATATATAAATAACATACTCATGTGTATTTGCAATCAAGTTGTTAATATTTTCAAGAATTGAAGAGCAATTGGGCATTTAGATTCAAGATTTGAAGGCAGGCACCCAAGATGAAGATCTCCAAGTCTCCAATTTTTCAAGATCATTCACGTCAAGGAAATTTGGATTGGAGGGTAATGAGCAAATACTAACCTAAATTTGGTCTTAGTCACCTTGTTAGTGGAGACATAGTAGCTAAAAGTGTTGCTAATCTAGCAAAAGATCTGTTCATCGAAAAATCCAAGTGGGATTCCTGACATTTTGATCCAAACATGGGTTGTTCGACGTAGATCTATAGCAGGATCAAAGCCCACCTTCCATCTACAAAGAAAGATAATTTATTTCGTGTATGCCTGTGAGCTTGACAAAATAATAGTAACATTCTCTGCTGCAGTAAACTTAAAGAGGAACAAAGAGCTAGGCATTGTATTGGTCGTGAAACTCCCTTTGAGTTTCCATCTATATGAAACCCACTTTATGACCATATTAATAGTTGATCGAAAGGAAAAGAATTGACCAACTAAGGTGTTATTCATCGATGAGACAATGCGATCAACAACAAAATTAGGAACCATGATAGCCTTTCTCTCCTCCATTTGTGTGCACTTTAGGGTGGCAACTTGATCCATCTCCCTCTGGTAATCACCCACCAAGGCCCGCTTCAAGTCCTTGGGCAAAGACCTGTTGTGTTCCTTCTCTAGGTTGACATTGTTTGAACCCTCCTTGGGAAGTCTTGATTAGCCTCAGATCCCACCTTGTGAGTCTTCATGGCTTGTGTAAAAGCACTGTCAGTAGAACATTGTTCATCATTCTTGTGGGACCCCCCGTAGCAGTATCCAACAAAGCCACCTCTGTCATCAGAGGTTCCCCAGATAGGGGGAACTCTCCCCCATTGCCATTTGTGACCATGAATCTTAGAGATTCAAATTTTTAGTAGAGCTCCAAGACGATTTCCTTTTTTTCGTAAATGTTAAAATATATTTTATTTAAAAATTATTTCATAAATTATCTATAACAATAGTTTTTTTTGTATTTTTGAGAATCTTGTCAAAATTTCAAATTACAAGATCATAACAACAAGACAAAATGGCTAAATATAGAGACTCGTCAACAAAAATCTGCTATAGATGCCTAATAACAGCTTTTGCATGTTATAGACAACACTAAAACTCCTCAAAGTACACATATAATGCTAATTATAATGTCATTTTAGTAGTCTGAACATACAACCAACTAAAAATGAACAAGCTAGCAAAAGAGACAAGATGCTAACTAAGAAGGCAGCTACATGCATCAAAACCAATCCCTACCCTAGCTTTTAGTATCTCCAATGGAATTAGACTCGTCCATAATTAGTCTCAAATTTCTATCCAGAATGAAAACTTCTTCTTCAGCTGAGATAGAAGAATTTTTGTCTGCACCATGATATCATCATCATTGCCTTACTATTTTAAAGAGCCAACTATGACCATTATTTGACTTCGAGGCTAAAACAAATGGTTTGAATTTCAATCTCATGAAAAAAAATGAGTGTGATTGAACAACCAAACATTTAAACTTTCATATTTGTTTGATTATGGAAAGATGACAAGAGTTGGATACCATATTGTGAGAAACTCAAGATCCAAGAAGAGCAACTTTCCAAGACCAACGAAAGTGGAAAAGACCAAGTAAGGAGGCAGAGAGTCCATTCCATAGCAGCTTAACATGAGGGCAAATCCAAAATAAATGTTTGAAGGATTCAATCTTACCACAAAAAAGGACAAGAAGGGAGGTGGGCTAAGGAATTTAAGGTGGGGTCCAATAGGAAGTCTCACATGAAGAAGTTTCCAAGCATTAAGTTGAAATTGGTAGTCAACCTTGGATTTTCATATTTGAAGGCTGAGTTTATTCCAACTGATTCATTTAAGCTTGCATCTCCAGATAAAGTTAAATATACAACATATGAGCAAACTAAGCAGAAATTGTTTTAATGAGTTCTGAAAGGAAAAGATTTAAGACTGAAACCTTTTAGTCATCTCAAGTTATGGGGCACTTTCAATTGATAGATTGTAAATTGTGTATGTTGTATACAATAAATTGACATCTTCACCTCATTGATACATTAGACACAACAAACCAACTATTTTTTAGTGCTCTTCAACCATGTACTAAAACAAGACCAAATTTTTTGACCAAAATATATTGTTACACCAAAGCAAAAGTGCTGCTCTCTTTCCCATCTTCATTTTTACACCATTAGCAAATCCTTTTGCAAATACCTTGCATTTCAATTGAATTTTAAATTGTTTTGAGTTTAGTAGGATGCACATTATCAAATTGATGTATAAATATAATAAAGAGAGGAAGAAGGGAAACGTGAGCAGTAAACAGATTTGTAGGAAATTGCAGCCACAATCATATACATCAAATCTTATTGTCTCGTGCATTCACATCAATTTCGGTTGGTGTGCAAAAAATCGTTTGTTTTGTCACGATAAATAAATAATTCCAACCTAAGTTTGCCCTTAAAGAAAATCTGAAACTGTGAGTGCAATTGAATTGCCAGCACGTCATGATTCCACCGCTTCTTGTTGGCCGTTTGCCCAGAATAATGGCTTTACGTGCAGTTAGAAAGGCCACCGGATCTCTTTCAGCGTCATGTTTTCTAAGATATAGACGTGGATTATACAATTTGAGCGAGTAAATAAATATTGGAGGAGGATTTATGTATGTATGTGCACGTGCACACACATATTGATAGATGATTTTTCATCTATAAAGTTGTTATATATATATATATATATATATATATATATATATATATATATATATAAACAGAGAGAGACAAAGTCATTTTAGCTAATTAATATGAGAAAATAGGTCTTAGGTTGAAACCTCTTCAACTATAAGCCAAGAATTGATGACTATCCATCCTACCAAATTTCTGAGGGTTGTGATCCTAGCCTCATCCTTACAATGGCAGATCCTTACAACACACACACACACACACATTCGATGCATGATCTTGGCTTCATCTCTTATAATGCTCGATCCTTACACTCCACTTGATCCCTAATAGGCTAATTAGAAACCATCCAACTTCACTAGCAACCCAATGGTTGATTGATTTCACAAGTTTATTATTAACTTATAGAATATTAGTTAAATCTAGTAAAAATTCATAGTAAATTTGTAGTATATTAGTTTACAAACATTATGTATGTTAGTTTATGTAAAATATTTTTTGTTTAATATATATTTAAATAAGGTACACTGGTTTGAAACGATTTCACTTAATTCTAACTTTGATCCATATAGGACTTGGCTTGTTTCAATCATACAACTAATTTATAACTAAATATTAAGTTACCTATAAAATTGCATTCTATGCGTGTGAGATTTATCACTTAAACAATCATCTCATAAAATAAATCAACAAATAACCATATAATAACATTGTTCATATAGTTTGATAATTTCATCATATTCACTTTTTTTACTAATCACTTGTTCATGCCCAATTAATTCCCATATGATATGTTTATATTATTTCTAATTATATCATTTCACTTTGCTTACTACTTTACTATTTGCGTTATCATGTATCTAAATAACCCTATTCCCTAGTTCATTTATATTTCTTAACTATTTGCTTTATTCTCAACATTTATAATCCAATTTTTACATATTACTTTTTTTTTAAATTTAAATTTATATAATACAAATCCTTCAATTTTTATTTCACAATCTATTAAATGTTCATTGACACTAATTTGCACTTTGAACTATAATTCAGATCATGTCTAATCCATAAGATATTAAATTTACGTAGTATATTTTCCCCATTTTATCCTTCATCACCATGTTTATGGAAGAATACTAAGGTTTGCACTCCTACACTACTTGTAACAAGGGAGCCCAACTTTAATAAATTTAAATTCACTTATTATAATCAAAATAGTTTGATAGTCTATTTAAACATTGACACATACAAAATTTTTACAATATAAATAAAATTTATAAGTTCTAAAATTTTACAATATAAATAAAATTTATAAGTTCTAATCATAAATAAAGAGAACGTAATAAAAATAATACACATTCTTCTACCATACCAAAGGCCATACTTTCTCAACTTAGTGATATTTAACATTAAAAAAGAGCATATATATATATATATATATATATATATATATATATATATATATATATATATATATATATATATATATATATATATATATATATATATATATAATTTTAAAAATTAGATTCTATAATTCCAATTAATATATCAAAAATAAAAATTATTAAGCCCTTATCAAAATTTATGTAGACTAAATATATCGACAACAATTCTTTCTTTGTTCATATCAACATAAATCCCATCAAGTTTGTTCTTTACCATTTGAACTATATAAGTGAACTTATCTATTATCTATAATAAGAATTACCAATATTTTAAAGTTACAAGAAGATGAAGGTACATAGTAACTTGAAAATACATTTATCCTTCTTCATCCTAATCATCTTTTACTAATGATATTGTATGGGTTTACACTAAAATAGTATGACCATCTCCACCTAGTAATGAATGATGCCTATTTTCATCTTAAACATTACTCACATTGTTTGTGTCATCTTCACTTAGACTAAGGCCTTCATTAATACATTAAATTGTGGAAATAATGAAGAGAGGAATAAGGAAAAATGACACGGATACTTTTGGAAAGCATTCACAAGAAAGCGAGTCACATACTCCTATGCAATTACAACCACCAATATTGACACCAAATATGAAAAAATCTTTCATAGAAATTGACTTTCTTGTACTGATTGTTTTTTGCTTTCTCCTCGATCTCTATGACAACAAGAGATCGGCAACAATTTTAATTTATGCTTTATTCAAGTTTCAATAAATGAATGAAGTAGTTTTGAGTTGTAGTTTGTCTTTGGTGCCATAAATGCCCTAACTATATCATTAAAATATGATAGAGTAAGTTACGAGATGTCTATAGTCAACTTTATGACATTAAAAAATTGCTTCCCTTTTAAGTCTTAATTTGTTTATCATAAATTATGTGGACCATATTTTTCAATGACATAGGGAATTGGCTCGAGTCCTTTTCTGATAATTTTAAAAAAAAAAAATCCAAGTGTGAGTTAAATAAGCTTTTTGTGATACTCAATGTTCTACACTCCTATTTCTCAAGTGTTATTTTTCAAAGTTCTACACTCATATTTCTTTTTTTGTTGGAAGAAGTTTTCATTAATAATTTTTTAAGAGTATTACATAATATATAATATATAGAGTGTTGAGTTGATTCAGCATGAAGACAACATATAAGATAATAGAACTGTTGCACTAACATAATAGACAACATTAACCATGAGACACAATGCTGGACTAGTAGATTCATTAACATTGCAAAATTGGACAGAAAAAATGAAACAACTGCATAGATCAACATTGTAGAAACAACATGGTGAATTCAAAGAACATGATTGTGACAAGTCTAGCGACATAACTCTGGTGTGAAAGAAGAGGCCTAAAATATTTCTAGGTGGGCAAATGAAATGAGAAAATATAATGTAATTTGTTAATGAAAATGAGAAAATATAGTCTATGGTACGACACAACCTTTTCTAAGTGGGCATGCAAAATGTGGCAACTCGTTGACTATGCAAATTTAAAAGAATTTATTTCTGAGAAATGACTTGCTGCGAAGTAGTGAGAATATTTTGAAATATTAATCATAGAGAAAACCCCAGTAATTTCCATGAATCTTCCCAAATACTAAACTTTTGTGAAGCAAGGATAAGTTTGAAAATTGTTTTGGTAGAGATGATATAAGAAGATACCCTTCAATTACAATGAATCTTCCCTATTTCTGTTGGGAGTGTGAAGTCCAACGGTCGCATGACCTTTAATCTTTTCTATTCTCCTCATTTGATAGTTGTATATGTTTCTATAAATGGATGTGTACATGCTATGGATAGTGGATTGTAAATTGGATTAATATATAAATTCCCTTCTTGAGAGTGGATGTAGGCAAATTTCCCAAACAACTATAATTTGTTTTGTTTTGTTTTTTCTTCTTTATATTGTTGTCTTCAATATGTTCATTTGTTTTTCATTTGCTTGTTTATAACTTAAAATTGGTATCAGAGCTTGGTTGAAACCAAGGAGTAGATATGGAATATGGAAATGCTCTTATTTTGACTACAAAAAAAGTTGTAGCAAATGGTTGGGTGCTTGATACAAGAGCATAATTCCATACTATCATGCATAGGGATTTTTTCAAAACCTTTCAAAGCGGCAATTTTGGTAAGATATTTCTCACAGATGATAAATTTTTTAATATTGTTGCTAAAGGAGATGTTTTGTTAAAATTAGCCATTTGCAAATAATTGGCTTCTACGAGATGTTAAGTATGTCCCTCAACTTAAAAAAATAATTCAATTTCAGTTGGGCAATTGTTCTCTCAAGGTTGTAATGTCAAGTTGGAATCCATGAAATGGAAGGTGACAAAAGGGTCTCTAGTAATTGCAAAAGAAAGCAGATTGGATACATTATATCTGGTAGAGACTCTCAATGAAGTGGAATATATTCACAACAGTAGTGAAAAGTGTTCGCACAAGTTTCTTGGGCATCCACATCAGCAAAATGTTAAGGAGCAGCTAAAACAAAAGACAAGAAATTGGGAAATAGAAATTGGAAATTATGATTATGAAGATTTTAATTGTAAATTTTCATATAAGAAATTAAAATATGGTGAGGAAAGAGATACTATAGTTGTTGAATCTAGAATTATACCCATAGAAATAGACTAAACTCTTGATGATTACTTAGCCACTAAAATACATAAATTGGAAATAGATGGTGTAGATGATTTAAGTCAAGGAAAATACAGAGCAATTTCTATTGAAGAGTCTTTGCAAAATGAAGAGTCAAAATCTTAGAACATGGAGAATGAAATGATATAAAGTATGCCAACATCAATTCTCCATTCACCAAGAAAATTCCAGAAGGTGCTAATGGACATTGTCCAACATTAGCAGTGGAACTCTTTCAAAAAAATTTAAGGATGGAAATCATTTCAAATTATAAAAGCTCCACCGGCCAAAATGTGGAAGTAGAAACATCAACATAAAATGGGCTTTACGATGATTATGACGGTATCCTCGAAGGCCATCTGGACAAGCATATCAGCTTTGAATTGCAAGGAGAGCCTTTGGCGCATCGGCTAATAGAGTTTAGGCTGGAGGAATTTGCTGCTACCATAGAAAAAGATGTGAAGGAACATTCGACTGTGGAGACCCAAGTTAAACATGCTCGTGATCTTAGAGAAGTAACTTAGGCAAGCACAAATTATATGGGAAAGAAGAAACCGTTTCCTTAAGAGGATGAGGAGGCATCAAGAGGTAGAGAACCTGGTAATGCATGCAGAAGTTTGGAAGTTGTGTGGAAAACTTTGTTTGAGAAGGCAAGGGCACAAGACTATAGTAACGTTGTTGTCAATGAAAAAGAATGGAAATTCTCATGTCAAAAGATGGATGTCGAGGGTAAGCGCAAGGAGGGTACTCTGACGTTTTAGGCAAAGTTGTTACCTGTGTTAGAGGATTCTATTGATCCTATAAGGAGCATGTTGGAGGCTATAAAAGGTCTTTATGATACTTTGAAGTAGCCAGGTCTTGCGGACTAGAGAAGAGCTCTCAAAGAGTGGGACACGACCATTTCCAATGATTGGAAGTCTAAGATTGATGTAAATATGGGCCTAGCCTTTGCCAAGATCTTTGGCATCATAGCACTTTATGACAGTGGGATGTTTGTCCTAGTTAGGGAGGATTTTGTGAAGGTTTTTCCGTCCTTCATTGCTGAAGCTGATGATATGTACCATTTTCTTGTGTTGTTTGATAGCCATGGTGAGGAGTGGCTTCATGAGGCCTCAGTGGAGGAAAATCATTTAAGAGACTGTGAGAATACCAAAAGAATCAAGCACAACAGGAACATATCATTAGTTGATGTTCTAAAAGTTTCCAAGTTAATAAGGCCTTGTCTCATAGAAAAAGATCACACCAAGACTATTATGGAGAATTTGGGTGCTTGGGTGTGTGTTGGTTGCACCATTGCTAGCGAGGACAAGGACCCCAAAGACTTGCAGAAGAGGATTAATGGAGAATTCAAAATTCCTAAGGAAGAGGATGATGATAATGTGTCTATTGCGCAGTTAATCAACAACCTAAATTCTGCAATCGACTTCCAGCCTACTGAGGTAGAAAGTCTCTTTGGGGAAATTGTGGTACGGATGGTGAGAGAAGGGTATATGATAGAATATCATCATGGCAATACTAGTTTTCTGTGTCTTTTTCTTGGTGTAGAAGAGGGGATGATCCAGTACACAAAAATAATCGGTCAAATTGATGTCATTTTTGAAGGAGAGATTGATCTAGCAGAGACGAATGCTTCTAAAAGATGTTTTTGAAGGAGTCAAAATTAGCAGGGCAACAAGGGTTGGCTTGTTCATTCCAAAAAAGAAGAAAGTTCTAGGGCTGCCATGGCTAAGGAAGTGGAGGGTATAGCTAGCACTTCACACAATGTCATCTCAATTATGTTTTTTAGCTCATGCTATGAGTATGTCCATCGAATAAATTGACACATTCACCAGATGACAATATGCTCTGTTTGTATATCTGGAAGTTCTCCACTATCTCTAGTCACAGAGGCAAAGTCATCAGTGATAATTTTACTATGGGACCATCACATTGTGAAAAATGAATTGCATAATGAATTTTTGGTACTAGATATGTCAATGGCACGTATGATGAGTGTTTCAGGTAAATCCCATTGAGAGCCAGTTTTATGGAAAAATAGAGATATGTGTTTAGATTGAGAGCATTGTAGGTGAAGTTGATCTAGAGAAAGACATGTCAGAAAATTTGGGACAAAAAGGAGAATTTGGTCCTGATTGTGGATTTATGAGTGAATTTGCACTTCAAAAAGTTGTAATGGAAGATATTATGGTGTTAGATTGTACTCAATCTAAAAAATTTGGAGAAGATTAAATTCGAAGCATTTTTGGAGAAGATTAATTTGAAGCGTTCTTGAATAGAGTTTGGCAAAGCTGAAATCTTCTCAGGGTCTAGTTAAAATGTGACATTAAGTTGGAATGCAGGGATGTCACTCCTCATGGTTGTGCCAATTGAATTTCAAATGGGAGATTGTTGGGAGTGTGAAGCCCAACAGTCACATGACCTTTCATCTTTTTGATTCTCCTCATTTGCTAGTTTTATATGTTTCTATAAATGATTGTGTGCGTGCTATGGATGGTAGATTGTAAATTGGATTAATATATGAATTCACTACTTGAGAGTGGATGTTGACAAATTTATCAAACCACTACAATTTTTTGTGTTGTGTTTTTTCTTCTTTATATTGTTGTCTTCAATATATTCATTTGTTTTTCATCTGCTCGTTTATAACTTACTATTTCCATCGTTCTTTCCCCGTGAATTCGTTTATATTTCTACAATTTTTTTGTCTAGGACATTCGTACTGAAACTCTACAAAATCGGAATGCCTTTTTGTTTCAAGAGAGTTTGTTTACAGCCATACAACTTAAATCAAAATCAAAATAACTAGTCTCCCAAGGCTTATAATAAGAAAGCTTAAATCAGATCAAATAATTCCATCCACGTATCATAACCATATAAGAAAAAATTAGTTCAAGCTTCTGTAAAACTTCCAATTTTTCCATCGTGGTTTCCTAGTGAATTCGTTTCTATTTCCGCGATTCCTCTGAGACATTGCAACTGAATGTCATACAAAATCTTCAATATAGGTCATCTACATTTCCCAACGAGAGAAATTAATTGAAATTTGTTTTAGCTCTAAGGGTCATCTGCATCGCCAAGCAAGAGAATTTGATTACAACCAGAGAAATTAAATCAAAATCAAACTATATTCCAATCTCCCATGGCAGACCAGTGGATTGTCGATGTTAAAAATGGTTTTCGCACCAGATTCCTTCCGAATGTCTGAGGAGGTGGCGATTTATAAAGTCCATAAATTCTTTGTCCAGTTGAAGCAGAGGGCTTATCTTCCACAAATGGTGTCATTAGGCCCACTTCATCATGTCGCGCATCCTGAAATGCTTGCTCATAAATTGCATGCTACAAAGAAAATGTTTGACATGAGTGAGGAGGAGTTGGAGAAAGAAGTGGTATGATTCTTATGGCATTGGAAATATGTGAGGCGAAGGACATGTGTGTGATATCATGTAGGTTCATCCTGCAAGAGATGTCTCTGTCCTGAGAAAAGCCAGAATTATATAGAGCTACATGGGAAGCAACGAAGAACTGGGCAATCTGTTCAAAACACTGAGCAAAGGCATCACGCGAAGCTACAAGGATTCGTTTACTAAAGTGAGAAGATGCCCACAAACATTACCATAGCAAAATTAAGGTCATGGTCTCTGAATTCACAGAAGACCATTGTTCAAGGCCATGGGGAACTGTTTCTATTATTGTTGCATGCATGCTTTTGCTCTTCGCTGCCGTGCAATCGATTTTCTCACTGCATCGAAAGCTTTTCACAGATTAATCAGCGCATTGCTTCAACGCCTAACTTAGTCTCCTTTTGTAACTAGGCCTGCACAAGTTTTCTACACGCATTTCCTGAAATTTAGGAGGTCCAACTAAAGTCTATTCTATTGCATAACAACACTTGTTATTATTTTCTATTAGTTATCTCTTCCCGCCCTATTTATACATTTTTATTATTTCATGAAGTAGTCATATCGATGTATGTTGTCTTCTATTTGAGGATGTTATGATATATTATGATTTATATAATTTATTTATATCATTTAATCATATTATAGTAGGATATCACTTGACCTTATATCAAGGTTTTGTCTAATGATTGTTTTGTGATAATATTTTGATTATTACTTTTGTATATGACAATATAATTGGATTTATTTTATATTTATTATATTTTTATTCATAATTTTTCTATATGGATTTGATTTTAGAAATGATAGTAACTATTGGATGAAATTGGATGGTTGACTTTAATTTCATAAAAAATATATAAAGTCGATCTTATACATTAGCTATGTTAAATATATGCACATTTTCAACTTTAAATTTTGTTAACATACACATGACAAGATAGATAACTATCATATATTTTCGCATTTGTTAAAGAAGTATTTCATCCCATTTGGAAAATTTGAGAGGAGTTGTAAGGAACTAGTATGAATCCTTTTATCTTATCATCTTGGTGCAACAACTTGAACTAGTGATTAATTTAGTTACATGTACCTTTTAAGAGTTTTATGATAATGCCCACAATATTACCTTGTCAACAAAGAGAGTTTCTTGTTAATAGGTAATCAAACTAGCCTCTATATTTTTTATTAGATAAGAGGATTCAACATCCATAAGTTTAAAACATCAAAATGGAGAAGTTTAGCAGAAATACAAGCTACTAGACACCAACATGGCCCCATAAACTTGATTAAAAAGTAGAACCCCAAAAAATAAGAAACAAAAACATACAACAAACTAATTGAAATTCATATTATTGAGACTTTTACAAAAATAGAGTGTCACATCCCTATCATTGATACATCTGCTAAATGGGGGGAGAAATTAAAAATAAAAAATTAGAAAAGGAGGAGATGTGGTGTCAATATTGGCACCACGTGAAGGCATGGCCACCCAATACTTGTAGAGAATAGATGCTCAACTCCTAGTTCCATGTATAGTTCTCAATGTCACCGCCAAATTTTATGTTTACCACTACCATGCATGATTTACTTTAGATGTATGAGTCTTTCAAAAGAAGATTACTATCTTGTTACAACCTAGTTTGTAGGTCGGAAAATAATGGATGAATTCCATGCTAAATTTATATGCTTGTTAAACTAAGGAATGGACAAAAATGCCTCTATTTACTAGCTATTTTTATAATTTTTTTTTTAATAGAGAATCGTATTCATTATATTTAGGTAGTGTATATATCAGACCTGCAAAATATAATTGGAGTTTAAATATGAATAAAGATTTCTCTGTTTATGTTAAAATTTGTGTGTTCTCAGTATTTTTTATATCTCTCTTTGTCCTTTTTATCCCTTGGGTATCTTTTATGTTATGCTTTGGATTTCTATGTAATGTTCCTATTTTATGTTTTTTTGTTTGGTGTGGGGCCTTATGTTTATATCCTAGCTCGGAGGGACTGGGCTTTAGGGTTCCACATGGTTGGGTGGTAAATATTTTCCATCAAGGTTTCTTGATTTACTCATGAGCTCATTAGATGGATTTTTGTATTTTCATTGTACCTTCATATCATTTTCATGATGGCTGATCATTATTGTATCTTTTATCACATGACCTATTATGGTTTTGGCTTTGTAAATGTGTACTCTTATAACAAGATTCTAAATTTATTGAAAAAATATATTAATGATTTATTGAGATGTAATGTTTAGATTTGGCTAATTCGATTATGTATTCAATTATTCTCATGTAATAGATTAGTTGCATATGTATTTGTGGATTAAAAAAATGAAGTAAGTATTATTAATTTGTCATTTATTACATCACCAGTTTAATTAACTTAATTGTATGGTTATGCGTTGTTTAGCAACTGTTTCGATTGTGATATTCTAATATATGGTATCATTTTGTTAATTATAAGTATTAATGTAATTAAAAAAAAGCCTTGTTCCTTACTAAATTTTGTTTTTTCTAGTCAAGTTCTCTTGCGGGGAGTTACATGTAGGAAATAAATTAGCACATTTTAATTCTTTATTTGGTATCAATTCTTAATCATCCCAAATCCTAGGTGTCAAGGATAATTTATTTTTCAATCTTGGTTTCAATGAGAGGTTTTGTTAGAGGTTTGTAGGATATTTTTCATATAGTCATAACTAACAACCCATTTTATTTTGTGATACAACATAGAGTTATTTTTTTTATCCATATGCAATGTTTAGATTTAGAATTTTATTTGTATGGACGCCTAGATACATATTCATGTTTGGATATGCAAAAATTTATGTAGGAATATTTGGGAAAATATAATCATAATTTTGTTTAATATTATATGTATTTTGTTTACCATTATGTTTTATTCTAATTTAAGAATAGAAAATCTATATAGGTTCTACCATTATTACTACTACAAATACTAGATTTTAAACAAATAGACTACAATGGGAATGATGAGAACAAGAAATATTTAGGGAAATACCTAAACAAACCTATAATGAGAAATAGCTTATTCCCAGTCCAAATTAAGTTCAATAACATATTATATGAATTGATCATTTTAAATTTCATTGTAGATGTTAGCATCTTATATGGCCAACAAGTCAGATCAATGGATAACGAAAGTCCTCCATTTAATCAAAATTTATGAATGACTAAGATATATAGTGAATATTTATTTTTTCATATTTATTTTCTTATTTTATGTTCAGTTTTTTTTAAAAACCGCTAAACGTAGTTAAATACCATTACATTATTGAAACTAGTTAACTAAATGATGGATATTGAGGAAGAGGTTTATCATTTTTTTAAAGATATAATTATTGTGATAAATTTATTAAAGATTTATGTGATTATGATCATTTATGAATGTCATTATTAATCTAGTAGATAACTATATGAATAATAATAGTTATATTGGGGATTATCAAGGAAGCCATGAACCCCAAAATCCTCAAGGATATCGATGGAAGAATCAAGAAGGAGGAACTGATTGACCCTGCACTAGTTGTCCTTAGCGACAAGGCCAGGGAAATGGAGATGAATTTCTTAAAAAATGCTAAGAACATCATGTTGGACCAGTTTAGGTCTTTTAAATGGCTCTTCCATGAACTTGAAGAACTCAAGGAGAAAATCCAATGCATAGCTAACAAGGATCACAAAGTGATGCAGAGGGTTTGGGTTCTAAGGCTTTCTCCAAGGTTCCCAACCTTCGCTAACCATCCAATGGTTAGTTTTAGTGTTATCTTCACCACTTTGGATCTCCAAGATCCTCTTCACCAACTTCTCCTCCAAGGTATAGTTGGTATCTAGAAGATACACTACTTCCAAGACCAATTAGGCCTTCAATTTCCTAGGCTTCTACACTAGGACTTCCCCTCTAGAACCCCAAACCCTTGCTTAGGATCTTCCCACACTTCATTCCTACTCCCAAATAGGTTCTTGACCCCTCAAATATCATTTGGAACCTTTCCATACACTTCTGGATACTCTACCAAGTCAATAGGCATCAAACTCATTAGGAGGCCTAATTGGCTCAATTCCTATTAGGCCTATTTTCACTATTTTTGGTTTCAAGCTTCCAAAAACCCCAAACAAACTCATAGAAGACCTTGAAAATATTCAAGGTGCCTACCAACCCTGTCTAAATCCAAAGTTTAAGCTTCTGTATGCACCCACAACCCTACTTACTAGCAGGCCCTAGTTTTAAGCCTATTAATTAGGCCTCTGGACGTGTTTGCACAAAAGACCATCAAATTGATCTCCAAAATTCCAACCACTTCCTCCAACCTCTTGAATATTGAAGGGGACTCTTAGGGCTTCTCAAAAATGCCACTAAGTGTTTCCCACCAGATCATGGATGCACGTATCAACTCCTTCTATACCTTGTCCTAGCTCACCTATCTTCAACAATCAGCCATAGGGCTTCCATTCTGACCATGAAGCCTTGGTGCCACTACAAAAATGAAAGAATAAACATTATTTACAAACTCTAACCTTACATCCCCCATGATTTCAGCCATTTCCATTGGTGGATGTCTAGGTTAGAGCCATTTCAAGCATGGAGGCTCTACAAATTGATTTCACATACGCTACAAACAAAATAATCAATGCTAAGTGAAGATAGAATACCAATCTAAACTACCATGGATTTGGATCACTCCAATCAATCCGTACAGGCTATACAATACATAGAGAAAACCTGTAAACAAGGGGAAATAGCACATGGCGTCCGTACAGAAAGTTCTAAATCATAGAGTCCAATCCAAAAATTCATTAACCTTTGAAATCCATCATCCTCATCCTCATATACCAATCCTGAGTGGTTACAACCAACTTAACCACCATATGAGCAACTTTTCAAAAATTTGCAAAAGTTGCTCAATTAGCAATGTTTTGCCAAAGGGCCATTTGGCCTATTAGACCCATTCAAAGACTTAGTAAGGAATCCTAAATCTTAAACAAAGATATTTAAGGTGCTAAGACCTTATCTAGATCATTTCTAACCAAATCCATCACCTAGAGACTCTTGAGGCCATTTAGAGAAAATGGACCACTAACTCTTCTTGAGCTCATTTGGCTCTTACAATCATATGCATGGATCCAATCCAATGGATCTTATTCCAAACTCACAAAAAACACCTAAGACCCCCAAAACACTCATAATTCATAAAGGTGGGAGGTGCCCTGCACCATACTCCCCTGGGACAAAGAACTTAAGTCCCTTGAGTTAGGAGGTCTTCAATGGTGACTCCATGCTGTAAGATATCTAGCTCTATCATCAAAATAGCTTCAAAATTAGGTAACCCTTCCATTTAACAAGATACTCCTTATAGGTGCCTTTTCTTATCTTTTGGATTACCTTAGTATCCAAGATACTCTCCAACTTCAGTGGGATTGGGCTTGGCAAATCCTTAACCCAATCATCATCTCCCAAATTTGAAAGTACAGTTGGACCTATGTCAAGAGCTGATCCCTTATAGGAATATAAATTACACACATCGAAGATGGGTGAAATGCCCAAATCAGGTGGCAATTTCACTTCATAAGCATTTTTACCATACTTGTGCAAAATCTTCAAGGGTCTATCTTCTTCATAAGTAACTTTGTAGGTTGACCCTTGGGTAATCTCTCCTTCTTGAGATAGGCAAGGACTAGATCTCCAAATTTTAATTGCAGATCCTTCCTAGACTGATCTGCCTTAGCTTTGTACTTCTCACCCTATTTTTGTAAGGTCCTCTTGACCTACTCATGCAACTCCTTCATTTGCTCTGCAAATGTCTCTCCTTGAGCAGTTCTCCTATCTTGCAAATTGAGATCTCTCAACTCTAAGATTCCCCTAGGATGAGTCCCATAGACTATCTCAAAGGGGATCTTACCTATACTCCTATTAATGGAGTCATTGTAGGAAAATTCTGCTTGTCCAATGATATGATCCCATGATTGTCCATGCTGCTTAGTCAAACATCTTAACAAATTTCCTAGTGACCCGTTCACTACCTCTATTTGGCCATCAGATTGTGGATGGTAGGATGAAGAGAATGATAAATTTGTTCCTAGCATCTTCCATAGGGTCCTCCAAAAGTGGCCCACAAACTTACTATCCTGGTCACTTACTATATTTAGTGGCAATCCATGGATCCTAACAATATCCCTGAAAAATAGTCCTGCAATTTGTGAAGCATCATTGGTTTGTTGCATGGTATGAAGTGTGCCATCTTACTAAAATAGTCCACCACCAAAAATACACTGTCATGTCCTCTAGATGTCTTTGGAAACCCCAAAACAAAGTCCATACTCAAGCACTCCCAAGGTCTTTGAGGTATGGATAAAGGTTGATACAGTCCCCTATTGTTGCTCTGTCCTTTAGCCCTCTGATAGATTTGACATTGCTCAACAAATCTCCTAACATTTGATTGCATTTTAGGCCAATAATAGTGACTATTCACCTACTCTAATGTTTTATCCACTCCAAAGTGGCCTCCCAAACTTCCTTGGTGCTTCTCCTTCACTATGTTTTCCCTCATTGAACATTGAGGTATACACATGAGATGTCCCTTGAACAACAGTCCCTCCTGCAATATATACTCACTAAATTCTACCTTGAATCCCTGCCTAAACCTTTCGCATGCCTCATAGGAATCCTTGAAGTCTTTGTCCTCTTTGTAGAGACCCTGCAAGTCTTCCATTCTCACACTTTGCAACTGAATTTCCTGAATAGTTAACACTCTTCTACTAAGAGCATCAACAAACTTATTACTCACCCCCTTCTTGTGCTTGATCATAAAGGTGAAGGCTTGCAAAGACTCAACCCATTTAAGATGTCTTTGGTTCAACTTATCTTGCCCATTCAAGAAGCTAAGGTCATGATTGTCTGTATAGACCACAAATTCCTTTGGTAGGAGATAATGTCTCCACTTTTTGAGGGCTTGCACCATTGCATATAACTCCAAATCATAGGTGGAGTACTTTTTCTTGGCCTCATTCAACTTCTCAAAGAAGAATGCCACAGGGTGCCCTTCTTGAATTAGCATTTCTCCAATAGCTAGCTTGCTAGCATCACATTCAACCACAAATAACTGATTGAAATTAGGAAACCTCAAGGTAGGTAGCTTTGCAATTATTTTTTTCAATATTTCAAACCCTTTATCTACTGCCTCAGTCCATTTGAATTGACATTTGATTCCACCTTTAATGGTGTTGAGGATAGGTACACACACATGACTGAAATTTCTCACAAACTTCCTATAGTATGATGCCAAACCATGAAAACTCCTAACATCTCATATGGACTTGGGTGTAGGCCAATCCAAGATTGCCTTGACTTTATTAGGACCCATCTTCATGCAGCCATTAGCAAGCACAAAACCAAGGTAAACTAATTTAGTTTTCAAGAAATCACACTTATCCTGATTAAACACCAACTTCTCTTTATGCAGCCTCCTCAGGACCTACTCCGATTGCTCCATGTGTTCCTCCTTAGACCTGCTAAAAATCAGAATGTCATCAAGATAAACTATAACAAAATTACCTATGAAGTCTGCCAATACTTCATTCATGAGCCTCATGAATGTGCTAGGAGCATTGGTGAGACCAAAGGGCATCACAAGCCACTCATACAACCCTTCATTTGTTTTGAAGGCTGTCTTCCATTCATCACCAGGCCTAACTCTGATTTGATGGCAACCTGATTTCAAATCCACCTTGGAAAAGTAGCATGAACCACCCAAATTGTCCATCAAGTCTTCAATCCTTGGCATTGGAAATTTGTACCTAATGGTGATCTTGTTGATGGCCCTTAAATCAGTGCACATTCTCCATGTACCTCCCTTCTTTGGTGCAAGGATAGTAGGTACAACACATGGGCTTAAATTCTTTCTTATCAATCCCTTATCCAACAAATCTTGAATTTTCTTGGCTATCTCTGCATTTTGGATTGGTGTCATCTTATATGTTGCTTTATTTGGTAAGTTTGCTCTAGGAATGAGGTCTATTTGATGGCTTATCTCTCATGGGTGGCAATGCACTTGGCAACCTATTGTCTACTATCTCATGATACTTGTCCAACAATGTTTGTACCTCTAAGGGTATGCTAACGTTCTCCTTAGCCTCTTCTTTTGGCTTCACTACCACTGCACAATAGAACTCTTTCTCCTTCTTCATTACCTTAAGAAACTCTTTTCGACTCAATAGCATAGCACTAGTTCCCACATGCTTCTCCTCATTAGATTCTTGCAATGGATCCATTTGAAACTTCTTTCCTAGCTTGGTGATTAAGTAACTATTCATCTCACCATCATGTATGGCCTTCACATAATAATGTCATGGGCGTCCTATAAGTAGGTGACATGCTTCCGTGGACAATGTGTCACATAGGACCTTGTCCTTGTAGTCTCCAATCTCAAACTCAACCATAGTTTATTCATCAACAACTATTTCTTGTCCTTTATTAAGCCAAGATACCTTGTAGGGAGTGGTATGAGGTATCCTCCTAAGCTTTAGTTTATCAACCATATCTATGGGCACTATGTTCTCAGTGGAATCGGAGTCCACTATCACCTTGCATATCTTACCATGTGACTTGAAAGTGGTTTTAAATAGGCTCTTTCTTTGAGGTGGTTTCATGGTGTTAGGAACCTTCAACAATGTCCTTCTTAACATCAGATTCTCTCCATCTAATACTGGCCCTACCTTGGAGATAGGTGAAGTGACACTTTGAGTGTCCTCCTCTTGGATCAACTGATTTCTCCTCTCTCCCATTGAGGATGTAGAGCCTTTTACAGGACATATACCTATGGTGTGTCCCACTTGATTGCAATTGTAGCATCTATTGGTGAAGACTGAATTGGTCCTCTCTTGTGACTGAAACCTACCCCTTGGTGGCCCTCTTCCTCTATATCCTCCTCTTTGGAATGAACCCCTATACTGGTTTCCACCACTATTATCCATAGACTGATTATCTTCTTGTCTATTAGGGCTCTGTCCTCTACCATAGTTGTTCCTACCTCTGAAACCTCTGTTATTGTTTCCACCTCTTCCTCTTTGTTGGAAGTCATTCCTCCTCCTAGCCTTATCCTCTTCTCTCAAGGCTAACTGAAAACACTTGTGCATACTATCAGGATCCATCATGCTAATCTCATCTTGTATCCCTTATCTTAACCCATTAAGGTACTGCCACCTTCTCCATTTCATCCTCTTGTCTTCTAGCCCTTAGGCTTAGATTATGGAACTCCTCAGTATAAGCACTCACTGTCATCTCGTTTTGTCTTAGGTTCTACAACTTTTGATACATTTGGATTTCATAATTAGTAGGCAAGAATTGTGCCCTCAACCTGATTTTCATCCTTTTCCATGAAACTATCTTCTTCTTCCCATTAGCTACCCTATCATCCTACATCATGTTCCACCACACCAATGCAGATCCTTTGTGTATGGTGAAAATGTGACCACACTTCTATGAATCATTACATGCAAGGTTTCTCAACAATGAGGCCTCACAAAGTGACTCATAGCTCTCTATGCATGGAGTTGCAAGACACTATGATAAAATTGCCCTCAGCTAGAGCTACAAACTTGTGACCTTGCTAGTCAACCACACAATGAGAGATTCATAAAATTGAAGACTAGGGCAAGAGTGCCAAAATCCCTAAATTGAATCAAAATATTCAAATGCAATGCAAACTAATATGAATATGCAAGATTAATCTATCAAAATGAAAGTACAATGCAACTACGAAATGAAATAGCAATGGATTACAATTCCCCTAATTAAGCTATGCGAATTATTCTAAAGCTTGAAAGTGAAATCTAAACTATGAAAGCATAAACATGAACTACTATGCAAGGATGGAAACTAAATTATGAAGCAAATGAGGAACTCTAAGATGTAATGCAAAAAAAATCTCCAAAAAGCTCCAAAGTCTTCAAGAATTCCTGCAGCATAGAGTTAGCATAAAACAAGTATCTTAGAATGAGGGAGAGAGCTCTCCTTTTATAAGAAATGCAAAGGAATGGACCATGGAGATTAAGAGGCAAAAGTCTCAATCAACAGTGGAGCTTGAAAGAGGAGCAATCCATGTGCACAAGTATCCTCCAATAGGAAAATAGGAGTTGACTTTATGTCCATATGAGACAAAAAGTACTTTTTTTCTTTTTTATAAAATAAGAATAATGCTTTATTTGTGCAACATAAGATAAGAAGAAAAGTGGAGATTTTTTATTTAAATAAAAGGGGAGGAAATTCCTTTTAATTAAATAAAAGCTTTTTATTTAATAAAAAGAGAGGAAATATTCCTTTTAAATAAATAAAAACTTAGGATAAAATGGTTAGCCCATAGGATAAAAATCTAATATATGATCGAAATTAAGATTTGGTTAAGAGATTGATAATGTTGAAAATATTGATTATTGATAAAATTGATTTAGGATTGATAAATCAAATAAATGGGGCCCAAAGTCTAGGCGACCATTTTTGGGTGCATACATTTGCCCCTCTTTGACTAATGTGTGATCGATTTGGGAACACATGTCAAAAAATAAAGTTAAAATGTGAGATTGATCTGGGATCACAAAACAACTCAGATGTGAGGTCGATTCAGGATCACACCCGGACAAACATAAACAAAGGCCTTTGAACATGAGGTCGATTTGGGATCACATTCAAAGTAAGAGATAAGAATCTCAAATTTGAGCAAAAGCTCACAAAAGATGTCTGAATCAAGAAAATCAAGGAATCGGGGATGAGAATCCCATAAATACTACCCCCTCAGAATCGAAATCGAAATCAGATAGAGGAGAACAACAAATCAATAAAAGATGATCAAATCAAAATGAAATCATAATCGAATGATAACAGGATAACCATTAGGCAATGAAACATGCCCCAGTGAGGAAGTAGAAGAATAGAAATAGAAGACTAGGAATAGAGCGAATGAGAGACTAGAAAATTTGAGAGACATGGAAGGAAGAAAGTCTATCAAAAATTGGATTATACCTCAAAAAGTCAGTCAACTACTCAGAAGAAGGGGAAAATTTGAAACGCGATTTTGACTGGCAAGATGACCTCGGATTTTGATTTCAAGTCCGAAAATGGATAGAAAATGATGTGATATGAAAGACTAGAAATGAAAGATATGATCAAGAAGAATCAGAAGATGAACACAGTTGACCGACTAGTCCGTAAATGATGAAAATGAGCGCTCTCTCCATACACAAAATGCAACACTAGACTAACATGAACCTAAAAATACAAACTACTATGAAAGTGGTTGACTTGCAAGGTCACAACGCTAATAGACATCTAATTATCATCATCGAGCATTATTGGTAGTGTCGTAAAATCATACAATGCACACTAGCATAACTATGTGGATATGAATATGATCTTTATCAGATAGAAATGTGAAAATCCCACCTAGGCATCAAAGACATGTAGGTTTAGATGACTAATGCAATGAGATCACCTAAGTTTGATATGGCAAGATTATGCTTATATCAAGACACATGAAAGTCAGGATAACTAGAAGCATGCACTCACAAAATAGTCAAGGATAATACCTTGTCAATCCCTAGTGTCAAGTAGGACCAGCATAAATGCTCATGACAGTTAGGATCAACGAAATATACCCACAAGTAGATAAAGAAAGAAAACATGTTCTCATACCCTCAGTCTTCTAGCTATGCATCATCGAAAACTTCTTAGGGAGAGACCACTCATCAAAGAAATCCTCATAGACAGCACACAAAGAAAAAATAAAGTCAACATATCTCAACAAGTTGATTGTTTAAGTGCGTGTGTTGGTCATAGAGTCAGACTTTGATCATCGCATCTGTAAATGAGAAATATTGCATCAAACTTAGACTATTGGGTAAGACATCTGATAAGTGTTAAGAAACACTCGACGCAAGGGTAGTGTTGAAAAACACTGTTTGGGGTGGTGTTGAAAAACACCTGTTGTGAAATGCCCCAAGAGACACACGCACCTAAAAGACCAATGCGAACAGGTATGCCCCCTAGACAAAGACAAAGACCAATTCTAGACCAAGTCAAATAGGGTCAAGGCATAATGGAAAATGGCTAAATGTCAATGACGCATGCTAATAAATAGGAGTGCAAAGGCCTCAAGTAGCGCCTGTTTCTAGGTTTTCACCACTTGGAATCTATTTTTATTTTTTTGTATTTTTTGCTACCAAGGTGCCTGTTTCTAGGTTTTCACCAAGGCACTTTTTCTATTTTTTTGAATTTTTGCATTTGTTGATTTTTTTTTGTATTTTTTCAAGACTTTTTATACTTTTTAGGATTTTTCAGCATCATATATCAATTTTTTTGGTATTTTTTTTGCAATATTTTTTTTTTTGCAGATACATCAAAGTGTCTATTACTAGATTTTCACTAAGATGATCATTTTTTCAAGATATTTTTCAATTTTTAGAATTTTTAACAATATACCATTTTTTTGGATTTTTTTCAAGATCAATAAATATGTACAAAAGATGCACCCAAACAGAATGGGCATCAAACTTCCAAGCAAGATCACATCGTGTATTCCCAATGTCTAGGAAGGTGAGGGACAAGATGAATGAGCAAGTTGGTGAATGAAATGGAGGAAAGGAGAATGAAGGTGAACGAAGGGAAGAAATCCTCAAGGTCAAACTCCTCAAGAGTACCCAAGCTAGGGAAAAATTGTCATGTAAAGCACATTTAGACAAGCAATGAAAGGCCAACATAGGATAAGCCACAAAAGCACACTGCAAAAGAAGGAAGGATGCAGTCCAAAGGAGTAGACATGTCAAGAGGCTTCATAGCGTCGTGTTTTACTCTTTTTTATTAGACCAAGACCAAGGGGGAAAAGGATAGCGAAAGGCTAGAATGAATAGAGGAAAATAAATATGAAGGCTAAACATGAAAGGAATGAAAGCAAGATCATTGTAAGATAGCTCACAAGATAGCCAAATATTCAAGTATAGGTCAACATTGTCAAGATCAAAGAGAGAAGATGGAATGGATGAAATATGTAGAAGAATTACGCATGATGCCTGATTACCAGGTTTTCATTACGATACTTATCCAAGGCACCACAAGGGAGTGGTTTTCACCATAGGACGAATTTATTTCTCTTTACTTTTGCTACCAAGGTGCCTATTTCCAAGTTTTTACCAAGGCACTTTTTCTATTTTTTTGAATTTTTGCATTTGTTGATTTTTTTTTGTATTTTTTAGGACTTTTTATACTTTTTAGGATTTTTCAGCATCATATATCAATTTTTTTGAGTTTTTTTTTGCAATATATATATTTTTTGGAGATACATCAAAGTGTCTATTACTAGATTTTCACTAAGATGATCATTTTTTCAAGATATTTTTCAATTTTTAGAATTTTTAATAATATACCATTTTAAAAGATTTTTTTCAGGATCAATAAATATGTACAAAAGATGCGCCCAGACAGAATGGGCATCAAACTTCCAAGCAAGATCACATCATGTATTCCCAATGTCTAGGAAGGTGAAGGACAAGATGGATGAGCAAGCTGGTGAATGAAATGGAGGAAAGGAGAATGAAGGCGAACGAAGGGAAGAAATCCTCAAGGTCAAACTCCTCAAGAGTACCCAAGCTAGGGAAAAATTGTCATGTAAAGCACATTTAGACAAGCAATGAAAGGCCAACATAGGATAAGCCACAAAAGTGCATTGCAAAAGAAGGATGTAGTCCAAAGGAGTAGACATGTCAAGAGGCTTCATAGCATCGTGTTTTACTCTTTTTTATTAGACCAAGACCAAGGGGGAAAAGGATAGCGAAAGACTAGAATGAATGGAGGAAAATAAATATGAAGGCTAAACATGAAAGGGATGAGAGCAAGATCATCGTAAGATAGCTCACAAGATAGCCAAATGTTCGTGTATAGATCAACATTGCTAAGATCAAAGAGAGAAGACATAATGGATGAAATATGTAGAAGAACTATGCATGATGCCTGATTACCAGGTTTTCATCATGGTACTTATCCAAGGCGCCAAAAGGGAGTGGTTTTCACCATAGGAAAAATTTATTTCTCTTTACTTTTGCTACCAAGGTGCCTGTCTCCAAGTTTCCACCAAGGTACATTTTCAATTTTTTCAATTTTTTTTTTTTTTTTTTTTTTTTTGTCAAAATTTTCATTTTTTTGTAAGAAGGCAAGCTTTTTAGATAGTGCTCCTTGAAAGGATAAACCATGATATGCCAAGGATTCAAAATGATATGCTCAAAGATGCTGATAGGGAAAGAAAGATGGAAGAGAAAAATAGAGGATAAGTTTTTATGTAAAGCGAGTGAGGTTGGAAGATAGGAGGAATAGGCAAATGAGGAAAAATGATTGAAGGTAGAAGGATAATGAATGGAAGGATTGTGAAAGGGTAGATGGAAAGGAAGGTAAGATCAATATCAGCACACACCTTGAAGGGTGGCGAGAGGATGGAGGAAATGTGAATGAAGGAATACGAGAAGGAATATGGTGAATGTTTAGCAGAGGTTGCGGTTCAGGCACATGGAATTGAAGAATATTTTTGGAAGGAGATGAAGTGGAAGCCTTTGGAAGCTTGAATGTCAACTTCACTTTTTGTTCAACATCATACTCTTTCAAGAGAGACTTTGGAATCTATATAGTTGTAAGATTTTCATTTCTTTTTGATGATTTAGAGATAATATCTTCAATGATGGATTTTGGAACTCATACTTGTCTTGTAGTTTTCTTCTTAAATATCTCTTTTGAATTTATGTCCCCATGTCGATTAGAGGAGACATGATGATCTTCTTTTTTTGATGGATTCTTGTATTGCTTCTTTTTCTTGTATTGAACATTCAAGTTACTTCCAAAAGACTTGGGACTTGTGAAAGAAGAAGAATGATATGACCAGTTTAGATGGGTGGGTGGATGAAAAGGATTCAAGGGTATGCGTCTATGTTGATCTTGAGGAAAGATAGGAGATGGGGGGACGTAAGGACCTAAAATAGATGATGAATTAGGAGAATTAGGAGGGGAAAGTGAAGGGACATAAGGGCCCAATATGGAAGAAAGACATGAAGCCTTTGGTATTGGTGGAGGAAGTCCAAGGATGGAAGTGGAAGACACAAAAGGATAATCAATAAGTTCATCAGCATCTATATCACAACCAAGGATATCAGCATCTTTAGAGTGAGCATTAGAATTTTCAACAGGATCATGCACATCTTGAATAGGAGCACCTTCTTTGATAGGATCATTTGTAGCTTGCGAAGACTTAGGAAGAGTAGAAAGCGAAAGTGAACATGGAGTGGTAGAACAAGAAGATGGAAGGCTTTGATCTTGACAAGGATCTTTGGATAGCACAAGCATAGAATTTTTCTCTTGAGATTTTCAATAGGCTTATCATTGGAAGTCTCATCTTTGGAGAGCGCAAATGTGGTAAGGTTATTTTGATTATCAATAAGCTCAACGGTGTAAGTAGTAACTTGATCTTTCTTAGAGGAAGAATTAAGACATGGTGGAATGAATGAGGAAGGGCGTAAAAGATTGAAAGAACCATGAAACGAATGAGAGATGGATGACATAGAGGGTTCTTGATCTTGATCTTTCTTTATGTTCTTTTCTTTATCATTTTTAGAGTCCTCTTGACATGGAGCCACTTCTAAGGACAAGGAAACATGTTGGAATTTTATGGAAGACTTTGGAGGAGATGCTAAAAGACTAGCTGAAATAGGCATTATAGCATTTAAAAGCTTAGGCTCTTTAGGTTTAGCATTATTGAAAGTATTTGAAGCCAAGTGAATGTTAGCTTGAGTTTCTTTAAGAGGTGGCCCTTAAGAATAACTATAGGGAACCGCATGAAAAGCATTAGGATTTGAATCAGATGAAGTATTTGTGAAAGATTTGGAAAACTTAGCAACTTTAGGAGATGTATGGGCATTGGATGAAGTAGAGGATGGAAGGGAACCATCACAAGACAAAGGTTCAACATTAACATGATTTTTTTTGAGAGTGAGATCTTTATTTTTAGCACTAGAGTTCTTAGAGGAGAAATGCTCATAGTATCTACGTTTATAATTAGCACAAAAAGCTTTCTCTTCCTCAATAGAAGTAGATGTATCATATTGTTCACAACAAATATCATATTCTCTTTCAAAATCAGAATCATATGGATCCCCATCACAATCTACCCAATAAGATGACCCTTTAGTAAGCCTAAGCACATGACAAGGAGGACTCTTAGGAATGGAAGCATCATAGGTATGGCTAAATTGTCCATCGTCATAGTCATCATAGTCATCATAGGTGGGTGTGTCACTCTTTGTGGAAGAGGCATCATAAGGACTATCACGTTGCTCTTTATGGTATGTCTTCTGAAGAGAAGTAAGACTCTTGGGAGAAGTAGAAGAAGAACGAGATCGTGAAGAAGAGGAAATTGAAGATTTAGTGGAAGAAGAAGACTTGGATAATGAAGAATGCGAATAATGTTTAGAAGAGTCATGGTAAGATTTGGAGGATGAGGAAGAATGAGAAAACTTAGATGATGAAGAATGTTTAGAAGAAGGAGGTTGTGATATGATCATGTCTATGATCCTAGCAAAGGCATCTGATTTAATCATGTTTTCCTTTATTTTTGCCATAAGTTTATCACCCATAAGATATTTGGAAGGACTATTGGAGGAATAAAGATACTCTTCAAATTGAGCAATGAGATTAAGATCATCTATTCTCAAGAGAGGTTCCTTAACAAAATAGTTGAAATTCATGGTTCTAGAAGAGGAGGAATTAATCATGGAAGAAATGAATAGATGAATAGAAGAAGGTAGACTAGATAGTAAGAGGAAAAGAATCAAGAAGAAGAAGAAGAAGTTCTCATGGGAATAGAAGACTTTAGAAGAACATGGAAAATGGAGAAGAAAGAAGAAGACTAAGGTTCATCTTATGCAATTGATACCATAACATTCATTGAGATGTTGAGCAACATGACAGCACCTAAGATCCAACCTAGACCAACCAAGGAAGACTGGAAGATGACACAAATCAACTCAATGACGACAATTCTCAGGGGGATGTGTGATGACTTTTTAGTATTATACGACTCTTGACCCGTGAGTGCTAAAAATCTCAATTTTAAGGATAGTTTGATCAAAATTTTAGTTTGAAGGTTGGTTTTTTCGATTTTAATCATAATGACAGCAGTAAATTGACAGGTTTGCAAACAGTATGAGATCAAACATGTCTTCAAACACTTGAAACAAGGGCAAAAGCAACCTTGCCAAGACAAACAATTGTGATATCAAAATTGAAAAAGCACCCTATGAATGCTACCGATTGTTTGTATGTTGAGAACATTTACACTGGTTTAGCACATTCAAAAACACTTCAAGCAATATCTACCTACAAGATAAGGCTCAATACTTACCAACTTAGCCCACAACTTGATGTTCCCTCACCTCACACCAAGTGGTTGCCCACAAGAGATATTGGCTTTGTTGTGGAAGTGTCAAATAACACAACCAAAGGAACACATATGGTGAGTGTCTTGGGGTGATCCGGGTTAGTCCACTTGGATCAATCCTTGCACTAAGAAGATAAGCGGCTAGATAAAGGTGGCTTCTAACCTATGGTTCTTAATAAGGGCTTCCATTCATAACACCCCTCTTGCTCCTCATAAAGGACTAGGACATCGGGGCCTCAAGAGTACCTTAAGCATTCTTGCTCAATGCTTTCCCCATGGTCACAATCCCATGAGCTACTCACATCAAGCGAAGAAAAGTGTTATGTCTACCAAGGTTTTTAGTGTCCTCGATAGCCTTGAGATTATAGTGAGTCGGAATAGCTGGCAAAAGGCTTGTCCCCACTTGGGTCATTCCTCTTGATTTCTCAAGAGCAGGCCCGCTAAAGGATCCTAAACTAAACAAAGAATGGATGATTTTTGAGGTTCAAGATTTTTGGTTCACCACAAGGGTGAAGAGCATACTCCCCTATCTCAAAAACTTCTCCCAAACACACCAAGCAAATTCAATTACGCCCTTGCTTTCAAAATCCCAAGATGGGTCAAGATTTCTGTTTCACCACAAGGTTGAAGAGCATACTCTCCTACCACCTCAAAATTCCTACAACAAGGTATTAAGTGCCTATGAAATGAAACAACTAGTATATGCCACACTCAATAAAGAAAGCAATTAAACAAGCACTTGATTTAGTTTTTATGCTTAGGGCAGCCCTACAAAAATAATTAGTAGCCCTCTTTGACATGCAATGTATCAATTTACTTCAAGCAAGAGCACCTACAAAACAACTTGTTAGACCAACAAGGGTTAGGAAAATCCAAAATCTAACAATGGTTAGCACATGAAAAGTCAGATAATCTACAAAAATAACTGATCAAATGACAAAATCTAAAAATGAAACCATCATGGTTGGATTAGGCTCAGAAAGACCTTTCCAATGATATATCACACTTTGATTTTCGATACCATTTACAAAAAATTCTCAAAAATGGGTGCCCATTTTCCAGAGTGGCACGGATTTGAATTCTGGTCTCTGTCTGTCACAGAATTTCGCATGAGACAATACTGAATTGCATGCAAGAATGCACAAGCTCACGCAAGAAAGTGCAGAACCACGCACGAGCAATTACAAGCCGTGCAAGAACATGCACTGGCTCACGCGAGAAAGTACATAGGCTCGCGTGAGAAAATACCCTGGCTCGCTTGAGAAAGTACTTCATCGCGCACAGAAATGCTACAGATAGCAAATCCTCACATGATATAGTGAGAAACCTTGCACGAGTTTATGCAACAGTGATGCACAAAAGTACGGATAGCGTACAAAAATCACAAAAAAATAAAAACAGCCAAAACCTGCAACAAAAATGCAAGAAAATAAGGACAAAACAGAGCTGTCTTGCCCCATGGTGGGTGCCAAAAAATGTATGGTGAAAATGTGACCACACTTCTATGAATCGTTACATGTAAGGTTGCTCAACAATGAGGCCTCACAAAGCAACTCATAGCTCTCTATGCATGGAGTTGCAAGACACTATGATAAAATTGCCCTCAGCTAGAGCTACAAACTTGTGACCTTGCTAGTCAACCACACAATGAGAGATTCATAAAATTGAAGACAAGGGCAAGAGTGCCAAAATCCCTAAATTGAATCAAAATATGCAAATGCAATGCAAATTAATATGAATATGCAAGATTAATCTATCAAAATGAAAGTACAATGCAACTACGAAATGAAATAGCAATGGATTACAATTCCCCTAATTAAGCTATGTGAATTATTCTAAAGCTTGAAAGTGAAATCTAAACTATGAAAGCATAAACATGAACTACTATGCAAGGATGGAAACTAAATTATGAAGCAAATGAGGAACTCTAAGATGTAATGCAACAATGATCTCCAAAAAGCTCCAAAGTCTTCAAGAATTCCTGCAGCATAGAGTTAGCATAAAACAAGTGTCTTAGAATGAGGGAGAGAGATCTCCTTTTATAAGAAATGCAAAGGAATGGACCATAGAGATTAAGAGACAAAAGTCTCAATCAACGGTGGAGCTTGAAAGAGGAGCAATCCATGTGCACAAGTATCCTCCAATAGGAAAATAGGAGTTGACTTTATGTCCATATGAGATAAAAAGTACTTTTTTTCTTTTTTATAAAATAGAAATAATGCTTTATTTGTGCAACATAGGATAAGAAGAAAAGTGGAGATTTTTTATTTAAATAAAAGGGGAGGAAATTCTTTTTAATTAAATAAAAACTTTTTAGTTAATAAAAGGAGAGAAAATATTCTTTTTAAATAAATAAAAACTTAGGATAAAATGGTTAGCCCATAGGATAAAAATCCAATATATGATCGAAATTAAGATTTGGTTAAGAGATTGTTAATGTTGAAAATATTGATTATTGATAAAATTGATTCAGGATTGATAAATCAAATAAATGGGGCCCAAAGTCTAGGCGACCATTTTTTGGGTGCATGCACTTTGAGCCTAGCTTTGGCATAGATGACTCTCTTTTCCTCTGCCACTTCCTTGTAATCAAATTAGTTATCAATGGCTTCTAGCCAATGCAACAACTCCTCACCATTCAAATTGCCACTATAGTAAGGTATGTGTTCCATACTATCCTTGTTAATGGATTTGAATGCATCCAAGAACACCTTGTCCTTATCATCAACTATTTCTTTACCCTTGCTAGCTATCTTCCTTGTTTGACTTTCAGTTTCATCTTCACTCTTATCACCCCATTCAGGGATTCTCTTTCCCTTTGATTCTGTCAAGTTGTCCTTTGCCAATAGCTCTTGGACCAAGTCCACTATGGAACCCCTAATCATTTCCTTTAGAGGCATGCTATCAATCTCTTTTCTCTTCTCCCCATCAAACATACACAAACTTCAAGAATTTCCCGCTCTGATACCACTCTGATGCAGAGGGTTTGGGTTCTAAGGCTTTCTCCAAGGTTCCCAACCTTCACTAACCATCCAATGGTTAGTTTTAGTGTTATCTTCACCACTTTTTATCTCCAAGATCCTCTTCACCAACTTCTCCTCCAAGGTATAGTTGGTATCTAGAAGATACACTACTTTCAAGACCAATTAGGCCTTCAATTTCCTAGGCTTCTACACTAGGAATTACCCTCTAGAACCCCAAACCCTTTCTTAGGATCTTCCCACACTTAATTACTACTCCCAACTAGGTTCTTGACCCATCAAACATCATTTGGAACCTTTCCATACACTTCTGGATACTCTACCAAGTCAATAGGCATCAAACTCATTAGGAGGCCTAATTGGCTCAATTCCTATTAGGCCTATTTTCACTATTTTTGGTTTCAAGATTCCAAAAACCCCAAACATCCTCATAGAATACCTTGAAAATCTTCAAGGTGTCTACCAACCCTGTCTAAATCCAAATTTTAAGCTTCTGGATGCACCCACAACCCTACTTACTAGAAGGCCCTAGTTTTAAGCCTATTAATTAGGCCTCTAGACGTGTCTGCACAAAAGACCATCATATTGATATCCAAAATTACAACCACTTCCTACAACCTCTTGAATCTTCAAGGGGACTCTTAGGGCTTCTCACAAATGCCACTAAGTTTTTCCCACCAGATCATGGATGCACGTGCCAACTCCTTCTATACCCTGTCCTGGCTCACTTGTCTTTAATAGTCAGCCATAGGGCTTCCATTCTAACCATGAAGCAATCATGCCACTAAAAAAATGAAAGCATAAAAATTATTTACAAACTCTAACCTTACATCCCCCATGGTTTCAACCATTTCTACCGGTGGATCTCTAGGTTCTGAGCCATTTCAAGCATGGAGACTCTGCAAATTGATTTCATAGACTAGTGGGTCAAAAAGCTTGCCAAATCTCACTCCTCCAAGCTACAAAAAAAAGAATCAATGTAGAGTGAAGATAGAATACCAATCTAAACTACCATGGATTTGGATCACTCCAATCAATCTGTACAAGCCGTACAATACATAGAGAAAACCTACAAACAAGGAGAACTAGCACATGGCGTCCGTACAGAAAGTTATAAATCATAGAATCCAATCCAAAACTTCATTAACCTTCGAAATCCATCATCCTCATGCTCATATACTGAGTTTGTGTGGTTAAAACCAACTTAACCACCATATGAGCAAATTTTCAAAAAGTTGCAAAAGTTTCTCGAGCAACTTTGCAAAGTTGCTTAGCAACTTTTTGCCAAAGGGCCATTTGGCCTATTAGACCCATTCAAAGACTTATTAAGGACTCCTAAATCTTAAACAAAGGTATTTAAGGTGCTAAGACCTTATCTAGATCATTTCTAACCAAATCCATCACCTAGAGACTCTTGAGGCCATTTAGACCAAATGGACCACTAACTCTTCCTAAGCTCATTTGGCTCTTACAATCATATGCATGGATCCAATCTAACGGATCTTATTCAAAACTCACAAAAAACTCCTAAGACCCCCCAAAAAATCATAATTCATAAAGGTGGGAGGTGCCCTGTGTATGAGTCAAAATAGACCACACTTCTATGAACCATTACATGCAAGGTTACTCAACAATGAGGCCTCACAAAGCGGCTCATAGCTCTCTATGCATGGAGTTGCAAGGGACTATGATGAATTTTCTCTCATCTAGAGCTACAAACTTGTGACCTTGCTAGTCAACCATACAATGAGAGATTCACAATGAAGACAAGGGCAACAATGCCAATATCCCCAAATGGAATCAAGGTATGAAAATGCAATGCAAACTAATATGAATATGCAAGATTAATCTATCAAAATGAAAGTACAATGCAACTATGAAAGGAAATAACAATGGATTACAAATCCCCTAATTAAGCTATGTGAGTTATTCTAAAGCTTGAAAGTGAAATCTAAACTATGAAAGCATAAACATGAACTACTATGCAAGAATGGAAACTAAATTATGAAGCAAATGAGGAACTCTAAGATGTAATGCAACAATGATCTCCAAAAAGCTCCAAAGTCTTCAAGAATTTATGCAGCATAAAGTTAGCATAAAAACAAGTGTCTTAGAATGAGGGAGAGAGCTCTCCTTTTATAAGAAATGCAAAGGAATGGACCATGGAGATTAAGAGGCAAAAGTCTCAATCAATGGTGGAGCTTGAAAGAGGAGCAATCCATGTGCACAAGTATCTTTCAATAGGAAAATAGGAGTTGACTTTATGTCCATATGGGACAAAAAGTGCTTTTTTTCCTTTTTATAAAATAAGAATAGTGCTTTATTTGTGCAACTTAGGATAGGAGGAAAAGTGGGGGCTTTTTATTTATTAAAAGGGGAGGAAATATTCCTTTTAATTAAAAAATTAGGATAAAATGGTTAGCCCATAGGATAAAAATTCAATATATGATCAAAATTAAGATTTGATTAAAAAATTGATAGTGTTGAAAATATTGATTATTGATAAAAATGATTTAGGGTTGATAAATCAAATAAATGGGGCCCAAAGTCTAGGCGACCATTTTTGGGTGCATACATTTGCCCCTCTTTGACTAATGTGTGATCGATTTGGGAACACATGTAGTCAAAGAATAAAGTTGAAATGTGAGATCGATTTGGGATCACAAAACAACTCAGATATGAGGTCGATAAGGGATCACATCCGGACAAAGCATAAACAAAGGCCTTTGAACATGAGGTCGATTTAGGATCACATTCAAAGTAAGAGATAAGAATCTCAAATTTGAGCAAAAGCTAACAAAAGATGTCTGAATCAGGAAAATCAAGGAAATCAGGGATGAGAATCCCATGGGTACTGCCCCCTCAAAATCAAAATTGAAATCAGGTAGAGGAGAAGTAGAAAATTGATAAAGATGATCAAATCATAATGAAATCACAATCAAAGGTAAGGGTCAATAGGTTAACCATTAGGCAATGAAAATATGCCCCAGTGAGGAAGTAGAAGAATAGAAATAGAAGACTAGAAATAGAGCGAATGAAAGACTAGAAAATTTGAGAGACATGAAAGGAAGAAAGTCCATCGAAAATCAAATTATGCCTCAAAAGGTCAGTCAACTGCACAGAAGAGGGAGAAGATTTGAAACATGATTTTGACTATCAAGATGACCTCAGATTTCAATTTCAAGTCTGAAAATGGATCCAAGACGTCAAAATTAGGTAGGGGTGCAATTTTTGCGCAATTTCAAGGAGTTTTGAAAATTGGTCAAAAAGTCAAAATGCTATAGGAATAGAAAAGGATGTGAGATGAAAGAAAAGAAGTGAAAGACATGATCGAGAGGAAGTGGAAGGTGAGCATAGTTGACCAACAGGTCCATGTAAGATGAAAAGGAGAGCTCTCTCCATATGCAAAGTGCAAAACTAGACTAAAGATGAGTCTAAAATGCAAGCTACTATGCAAAGTGGTTGACTTGCAAGGTCACAATGCTTATAGACATATAATTATCATCATCAAGCATTAGGTAGCACCGTAAGATCATACAATGCACACTAGTATGACTATGTGAATCTGAATATGATCTATATCAGATAGAAATGTGGGAATCTCACATAGGCATCAAAGACATGTAGGTCAAGATGACTAGTGTAGTGAGATTACCTAATTTTGTTATGGCGAATTTATGCTTGTATCAAGACACATGAAAGATAGGATAACTAGAAGCATGCACTTGCATAAAATAGTCAAGGATAATACCTTGTCAATCCATAGTGTCAAGTAGGACCAACATAAATGCTCATGACAGTTAGGATCAACAAACTATACCCATAAGCAGATAAAGAAAGAAAACATGTTCTCATATCCTCAGTCTTCTAGCTATGCATCATCGAAAACTTCTCAGGGAGAGACCACTCATAAAAGAAATCCTCATAGATAGCACACAAAGAAAAATAAAGTCAACATATCTCAACAAGTTGATTGTTTAAGTGCATGTGTGTTGGTCATAGAGTTAGACTCTGATCATCACATCTGTAAATGAGAAATATCGCATCAAACTTAGACTATTGAGTAAGACATCTGATAAGTGTTAAGAAACACTCGACGCAAGGGTAGTGTTGAAAAACACTATTTGGGGTGGTGTTGAAAAACACCTATTGTGAAATGCCCCAAGAGACACACGCACCTAAAAGACCAATGCTAATAGTTATGCCCCCTAGACAAAGATAAAGACCAATTCCAGACTACGCCAAATAAGGTCAAGACATGATGGAAAAAGGGTCAGTGTCGAGGATGCATGCTAACAAATAGGAGTGCAAAGGCCTCAAGTAGTGCTTGTTTCTAGGTTTTCACCACTTGGAATCTTTTTTCATTTTTCAATTTTTTTGTATTTTTGCTACCAAGGCGCCTGTTTCCAGGTTATCAGCGCGCCACTTTTTCTATTTTTTTTGAATTTTTTGCATTTTTAAATTTTTTTTGGTATTTTTTCAAGACTTTTTATACTTTTTAGGATTTTTTCAGCATCATATATCAATTTTTTTGAATTTTTTTTTTAGGATCCATAAATATGTACAAAGGATGCCCCCAGATAGAAATAGGCATCAAGGATAGAACTTCTTTAGGTGCAAAATGTTGATGGGCTTAGGGAGCTGTTCTCCATTTTCATTCGACAGTAAATATGCACCTGTACCAAAAGCTACTGTAATAATGTATGGTCCAAGCCAATTAGGTTCGAACTTGCCCTTTTGTTCTCTGTTCTGTTGATTCTTAGGGTTCTCTCTCAAAATAAGATCACCTATCTGAAATTCCCTAGGGTGAACCTTCTTGTTGAATGCTTTGGACATATGCTTCTGATATACTCTCATGTGATCAAAGGAAGCCTTACGCTTCTCATCTAGAAGTTCTAGTTCTTGTAACCTCATGGCATGGTAATCCTCATCTATAATCAAACCTTTGAGAGAGATTCTAAGTAAAGGTATCTCTACTTCTAAAGGCAACACTGCTTCAGCACCATAGGTAAGAGAAAAAGGAGTAGCTCTTGTAGGTGTACGAATGCTAGTTCTATAGGCCCATAGTGCCGGATTGATTTGTAAGTGCCAATCCCTACCATTCTTGTGTACTGTTCTATGAAGGATTTTAAGAATGGTTTTATTAGAGGCTTTTGCCTGTCCATTTCCCTATGGAAAATAGATAGAGGACCAATGCTATTTGATTTTAAACTTCTTGCATAAATGTTTTAGGTCCTTGTTCTTGAATTGACCTCCATTATCAGTAATAATCTCAGAAGGCACTCCAAATCAGAAAATGATATGATTCAAAATAAATAGGGAAACTATTTTGCCTGAGGCAATAGAAAGAGGGACTGCCTCTACCCATTTCATGAAATAATCAGTAGCTGTGATGATAAACTTATGTCCACCTGATGAGTTGGGGTGAATTTGCCCAACAAGGTCAAAGGCCCAGCTCTGAAATGGCCAATGAGAAATGGAAGGAATTAGCTCCCTACCTAGAGCATGAATCAGGTTTCCATGTTTTTGACATTTCTCACAAGACTTAGAGAAAGATACTGCATCTATCTGCATTGTGGGCCAGTAATACCCCGCCCTAAGCAACCTTCGGGCCATGGAAAGACCATTAGAATGTCCACCACAAATGCCCTCGTGGATGTCTGCTAACACTTGGTTGGATTCCTCCTTTTCCAAGCACCTAAGAAGTGTCCCATCTAAACCCCTCCTATACAAATCACTAGAGATAAGGGTGTGGCGAGAGGTGTTATAGATGAGGTTTCAGTGTTCAAAATGATTGAAAATGTCAGGGATGATGCTATCACGTAGATATGAATAGATAACACCATAGCGAGAAGACTCATAACTAACCAAGGTACAAATGATATGGCTTTCAGATGAGTCAAATATGGGATGGTGTAGCTCTTCCACCAGGAATTCAAATCTTGATTCATGTTGTTCCAACTAAAGGAGTGAAGCTAATGTGGCCACAGCATCTGCAGCTTTTTTCTCTGTCCTAGGGATCTGTTGAAATGTCACAAATGTAAAGTAACATCTCAATGATTCAACCATCTTTTTGTAAGGTAACAATTTATCATCCTTGGTTTGATACTCCTCATTGACTTGGTTGATAATTAACTATGAATCCCCAAAGACATGTAATTCTGTTATGTTACATTCTATAGCCATTTTCAATCCATTGGTCAAAGCTTCATATTCAGCAATATTATTTGTACACGGGAATAAAAGTTTGTAAGACTTTGGAATGTTGTACCCATGTGGAGAGACAAATAATACTCCAGCATTTGATCCATTTTGCATGTGGGAACCATCAAAGAACATCTTCCAAGTGCGGGTAGTCATATATAGCATGTGTTCATCTGGGAATTCTACCTGAATAGGCATACTATCCTTAATTGGGAAGTCAGCTAATTGGTAAGCAATAGCTTGCCCTTTTATGGCCTTTCTTTCAATGTACTCTATATCAAATTTAGATAAAACCATCATCCACTTAGCAAGCTTACCCGTGAGGGCAGCCTTACTAAGCAAGTACTTAAGAGGATCAATTTTTGCAACCAAATGTATAGTATGAGCAAGCATATAGTGTCGCAACTTTTGGGAAGCAAACACTACTGCCAGACAAGACTTTTCAATGCTATTATAATTGATCTCATAAGATACTAGAGTACGACTAATGTAGTAAATGGCCCTTTCTTTCCCAGTATCATCTAATTGAGCCAACAATGCCCCCAAGGAAGACTCTATTGCTGAAATGTATAAAATCAATGGTTTCCCAGGAATAGGCGGCATCAAAATTGAAGGATTAGCCAAATACTATTTTATTTGATCAAGGCTCTTTTGGCAATCCTCATTCCAAGCACATGTGGCTCCCTTATGCAATGTTTTATTGAATGGCTGTGCTCTATCTGCAAGCTATGAAATAAACCTCCTTATGGATTGGAGTCATCCCTGAAGACTTCTCATCTGACTAACATTTCTTGGAGGTGGCATATCTAATATAGCTTGGACCTTTTCAGGATCAACCTCTATCCCTTTTTCTAAAATTATGAATCCTAAGAGTTTACCTGAGGAAACTCCAAATGCACACTTTTTTAGATTCAATCTAAGCTGAAACTATGCCATGCGAACTAGAATTACTTCCAGATTGTCGAGGTGTGTGTCCCATTTTCTAAATTTAGCCAAGGTATCATCCACATAATCTTCCATGTTCTTATGCATCATATCATGAAAAATTGTGGTCATAGCTCGCTGGCATGTCGCTCCTGCATTCTTTAGGCCAAATGGCATGACCTTCCAACAATAGGTTCCCCATGCACATGTGAAGGCTGTTTTCTCTTGATCTTCAGGAACTATTTTTATTTTGTTATATCTAGAAAAGCCATCCATTAAAGAGTATATATCATAGCCCTCAGTCATATCCACTATCATGTCTATGTTAGGGAGTGGAAAGTCATCCTTTGGGCATGCTTTGTTAAGGTCTCTAAAGTCTGTGCATACACGAATGGATCCATCATGCTTTGAAACTGGAATGATGTTTGAGATCCACTTGGCATAATCGATAGCTCTAATAAATCTTGCACTGAGGAGTTTTTCTAATTCAGCTTTAACAAGGAGAGCTATGTGAGGATGCATTTTCCTCAACTTTTGTTTAACTGGTTTTATTCCTAGAGCTATAGATAGATGATGCATAATAAGATAAGTGTCAAGTCCTGGCATATCTAAATATGTCCAAGAAAAGTTGATTTTCTTCTTTTGCAAAAACTTTGTATATGCTTCTTTTTCTTCAGCCGATAGAGACTGAGCTAGGTGCACTATTTGGGGAGCCTCTTCTATATTCACATTCATTGGTTGCGTAGGCTCAATGAGAACTAATGACCTATCTTGGAAGTAACTTGGCAAGTTATTAAGTACCCCATCCTTAGGCACCTCAAAGAGGTTTTCACCCTCGGATACGTCTTTTCTTTTTACTATTTTTGGTTCTGACACCGCCACAAAGTGGTTTTCGCCATCAGACCTATTCTTCTTTTTTTCTTTTTCTTTTATTTTTAGACTGAGGTACTTAATATCAAGCTCCATCATACTTGTTGTTAGTTCACTGGTGGAAGAGACTACAGGTTCAAGAGCATTCAGACAGCAGGCAATTTCGTAGTCATTCTGAAAAGTGAGGAGTTCAGGCTCTTGATGTTGTTGAGACCAGTCAATTAGGTCGTAGTGAACAAGGGGTAAGTCAATGACTGGTTCAACATTGTTTATGTGGAAGGTGTTATATCTGGTGACCATACAATCAGGATTCATCAAGTCCCCTCCTAAGATACCTGAGTTAGGATTTGTCCTACCAAATGAAGTGTTGTCCACTAAGGCAATTCGAGGAGTACAATCCTCTAGTCCTACACTAAGCTCGTTGGTCACATCGGGTTGAGTACTATAAGTATGGACAACATCCATGTCCAAATCAACTGTTGCATCTAAAAGTGAGTCCCATTCGAACTCATGTGAGTCTATTTTTGAATCATTATTTGGGCCTTGTGATGTAGAAGCCTTAAGATTGGGAAGAGTTTCCCCTTCTCTAACACTAGCATTGTTACTATCCATCGCAGCTAGTATAGCAACACTTTCCATTGTCAATCTAGCATTCATACTGTCAGTTGTCAAATCTTTTGAATCTCCCCAAAGGAGATTTGTTGAAGGCACCCAATCATCAGACATGTCTTGTTGATTGGAAAGATCAGGTGTGTAGTCTGAGTCATTGTCACTGTCTGTCGCAGCTGAGACAGGGACACTTTTTTGTTTCTTATTTTCAAAACCTAAGCCAATTGTTGACTTATTCCTTCATCCAAAAAGGGCATGGTTAAGAGGTTCAGCCTTAGCATCCAACCTATGACTAAGGGGACCATGTCCTGGATAACCCATATTCTTGACCAATGTATACCCTCTCCCATAAGTTCTAGGGGAAGGTGCAAAATTCTCATTATGTAGGTATTTCTCTTCTCGGTAAATCCAATCCCTAACGGAAACCTCTCCTTTTTCTTCTAGAATCATAACTGAGGATTCCACAAACTTATCGAACAATGTCATGGTCGAAGATGAGGGCTTCATTTCTTGAGAAGGTTGGCCATAAGACCTAGGGGAAATTGGCAATTTTGTGAATGAATCCAATTTGTAATCCTCCATACCAAGATCTATGGTCTTGAATTTATTCTTGCATTGTTCAAATGTAGTATCAAAAGTGTTAGCCTCCCTATTCAAAGGAATGTGAGACCCTGCTGAAATTGTGTTGAGTGACAGTGTACTGTCCCCCGGTATGCAGACTTCTATTCCATTGTAAGGGAACTTTACACATTGATGATAAGTAGACGGGACCGCTTGCATCTCATGTATCCATGGTCTACCTAACAAAATATTGTAAGCCAAAGGACCGACATCAACAATCTGAAACAAAATATCTTTCTCTACAGGACCAATTCGGATAGGAAGAACAACCAATCCTTTAGAACTATGTTCTGCTTCATCATAAGCCTTGATAGTTATCTTCTTCCTTGTATCAATGACTTCTTCTGAATAACCCAAGGCCTTCAATAAGCTCAAAGAACAAATATTAAGCCCAGCACCCCCATCTATCAACACGCGCTTGACACGGATCTTGTGGATCATAACCTCTATATGAAGGGCCAAATTGTGTGGGTGGCTTAATGACTTGTCATCTTCTTCTAAGAAAGTGAGGTAGTGAGGGCTAGCCAAGTGGTTGACCATATTCTGGAATTGATCTACATCTATATCATTAGGGACATTAGCCACTTGCAAGGCATCCTCAAGGACACGCTTATGCTTAGGGGACAATTCCAAAAGCTCAAAAATAGATATCTGTGCTGGTGTGCATTGTAATTGATCAATAAGGTTATAGTTCAAATCAGGACCAATGGCAGATTTAGGGAGAGCACCTTTTGACATAGGCTACTTAGATTTACTAGAGCTAGGGCCTCTAATAACAATGGGAGCTTGAGACTGACTCCTAGTGATTGCATTGAGGGGTTCAGACATCCTTCGTGAGTGAGGACCTCTTAGTACCACAACGGGTCCTTCATCAGGTATAGGATTTGAATCAACATCATATCCATAAGAGTCTTTCCCTCTCATCATGTTGACATTATCATCAGCAACTTCGAGCATGTTAATAATATTCTCCGCATTTATGTAGGTGTAGTTAATAGCAGCCTTGCCATTCTTATTGCTAGAATTCTCTCCTTTCTCATATTTGGGCAAGGGTTCTTTAAAAGCTTTATGATCCACATTAGTGGTTAAACCATCAACTTGTAATCGTCCACTTTCAATGAGATCTTGGACAAGATGTTTAAGTTTAAAACAATTTTCTATATCATGTCCAATTCCATTGTGAAAGACACAAAAGGCCTTCTCATCCCACCAATGAAGCTTAGGATTTGGTATGCAGTGCTTTGTAGGATCTTGGGGGTGCACCAAATTATGAGCAATTAACATCTTGAAAATGTCTGCATAGGAGTCCCCAAGTTTGGTAAATTGCCTCTTTTCTATTTTAGGTCTTGCTTGATACTTGGGTTTATTCTCTTGTTGTGCTGAAGATGTTTGTAGCTTCATGGCTTGGATTGCATTAGAGAGATTAAGAACTCCTTCATTCATAGGTTGAGATGAGTCAACAACTCTATCATTGAGCACTTGCTTATTCTTGTTCCAATAAGGATTCTTTTTGTCCTTATTACCATTATTGTTGTTGTTTTGGCCATTGTTGTTATTAGCTGGTTTAGCCAAAATTCCTTGTTCTTTTAGGACATCCTCTATGCGACATGCCACTTCTCCCATGGTATCAAAAGAATTAAATGGGATCTTCCTGACCTCATATCTTAGCTCTGGTATTAAATTGCTCACAATGATGTCTATTCTCTCTTCCTCAGGAATTGTCCTAGGATACTTTGAGCATAACCGTCTCCATCTTTGCAAGAAGGTGACAAAAGGTTCCCCTTGATTTTGTTTGAGTTTGCACAAATCAAGCATTGTGACTGACCTAGATAGATTGTAAGCAAAATGTTGGACAAATCTTTGGACAAGTTCTTTAAATGTCTTCATTGGAGGAGTAAGGTTGGTGAACCACTCCATAGCTTGACCTTTTAGACTCCTTGGGAATAATCTCATTAAATAGGAGTCTTCATGATGAAAAGAAAAGCTCATTATATAAAATTGTCTAACATGGTCATGAGGATCACCAATGCCATCATATTTGTCATAAGTCGGGAACTCAACCTTCTTAGGAAATTCAATCATCACCACACTTTTGTCTATAGGGTTGGGACATATGGAGTCCAAATTAAATGTGCTCTTAGGAGCCCTCATCCTTTCTATATCCTTTTGCATTTGCATGATCACCTCATTGGTTGAAGGATTCTATTTCTTAATCTTTTGGTGGACATCAAAATTATATGGGACCTTAGCACCTTTGTTGATGAGACTTTCTAGGAATTAGTCCTTGTTTTGTTCAACATATCTTTCCACATATGCTTGAAAAGTTGGTTCTTGTTGCATAGTTATAAAATCTATTTTATCAAAGTTGGCATAACTTCCTTCATGTCGTGAACCATGATGTGCTTGTTGGGAGGGTTGTTTTGAAAGTCTATGAGGTGACCGTCTCCTATGGTGATCATATCTTGAAGTCCTTCTCCCTCTAGGACTTGGGGACTTTGAGGGCATCCTTGACCTTCTTCTAGGACTTGGTGAAGGGGTAGATGGGGGTGAGTTGGTCCCACTATCGGTACCCCTCCCATTAAATTGATTTTGGAGTTGTTGTGCATAGAGCCTATCTTCTTCTTCTTGGGTGACTCTTTTTCTTATGTCCAATAATGCACGTTCCTCTTCCTCTAGTTGTCTAAATTTTTCCTTTTTGGCAGCTTGTTCATCTAGATAGGCTTGCTTCTCCCTTTCAATACTTTTCAATCTCGTATTTGCATATTGAGAGGTATCTTTAAGTGGAGAAGATTGCCTTGAATGCCTTATTGTGTTGGCTATGTTGATGTGATGGTCACTAGATTCGTTGTTTTGGTCCTCGTGTTGTGACCTTGAATTTGAGTGAGTTTGCCTATAATGTCTCTCAGCTCGCTGATGAGCATCAAAATACCTTGTGTTGTTGGGGGGTGACCCAGGTGGACTAGCATGAGAAGAACCACCATACACTCTGGGACTCCCATGCCATTGGAAAATATCCTCAAGAGTTTGATTCATGGCTTCTCTTTGTTGTCGAGTGAAAGTGTAACTCATGTCCATACTTGATGAAAGTGGTGCTAAAGAGGTGCTCACTTCACTAGGGTTACCTTTTGGATTAAAACAAACCTTAGATTCACTTTTAGGAGATTGATCGAAAAGGGGTTCTTTTCCCTTGTGCTGTTGACGAGTCTTAACTGGTGGTAACTGGCTAAAGGCAACAGGGGGTCGCTTCCCTTGATTGACTTGGTACCTCGTTGTAACTGACATGAAAGAAAGAGATTCTTGATGATGGGTCAATCTCTCAAAGTGTCAATTCCAACCTAGGATAATTGAGATTCTCTATTGTCCAAAGAAAAGATGAAAATATAGAAAAATAAAAGGTGTCACCAACACTGTCAAAGAGGTGCTTCAAATCAAAGGGTGAATACCCTTGCACTTTTGAATTAGGAGGTTGGACTTAGCCAAAATTCAAATTGAAATTGAGATATATAAAAAATGATTTGGACAATAGTAGGATCAAAATTCTCCAAGGGTGTAATCAACAATCTTAAAGATAAACTTTTCACTAATAATAGATTTCTAACTTGGCAAATTATTTTCAAGGTAACCTTATAAATCAATTGAAATGATCCCTAGAAGGCTAAAATAAAAAATTTGTAGTCAAAATAGGTCTCTAACAGCAAGGTCAGATAACCTACTCAAAGGCCAAGTCATACTAAAAGCAACTCAATGACTGAAACTAAGAATACTGCTGAAAATATCCAGGTGACAGACTCCAGGCAAACTAGGTGATATACCTAAGACCGGGCGATACTTCGCGCGATGCCAGGTGATAGACCTCAAAACTGATAGGTGATAGACCTAATAACTATTAGGCGATATAGTTATAGGCGAATTGTCACGCGATATTTCTCTCTTAAGCAGGCGATGCTGATGTAGTTTTTGACCAATTTGTGCAAAATTTCAAGTTTTTTAAGGTCTGATTTTGGATTCTCTGAATGTTAGGGTGAAAATGCTTGATTTCAATCAAAATTTAACAGCATTTGGACAGGTTTGCAAATAGTAGGGGATCAAACATGTCTTCAAACACTTTGTTGGTGTTTGAAAACGCTTACGCCAACTAGGGCTGCCAATATGCCTATGATGGATATTAAGGATAGGTTAGTTCCAAATGTGAGCAATCTATAGGCAACTGGACCAACTATAGGGATAGATATTCCCTCTTCTGCTTCTGGCTCTGTGAAACCAAGGCGGGTACACTTGATCCAATAGTTGTAATTCTAACTGATAACTTCAACTCTGCCCCTTATTTCTTTATTGGATCTTTTAACAGATGAAAATAGTGAGAGAATACTAAACAACAACCTATTGTTCATTGATCCTCCATCACTGGGTAGGACAATACATAAATGTAAATGAAAGTAAAGTACTGGTAATGATTAAGGTTTTCTTTACAGAATGTAAACAATCATGCAACACATGTATCAGTAGAGGGGATACTGGCTCATGATCAGTGCCTCATCCATTGGGCATCACACCTGAAACAGACATGAAATACAAGAACAACTACTAGATTCATCTGAGAAACCAAGCCATAAACACAATCAAACATCTTTTACACTGCTTATAGACATCCTTCCTGATTGAACCAAAAGAATCTGTGCTTCACTCAGAGGCTTTTAACCTGATCCTGGATCAAGGCTGAGAGACAAAACACATACACCAGTAACCTAATACAATGAGTCAGAAAACTTAGAATTCATCAAGAACAACTGAAGGAGAGATCCAAGAATGAGTAACTATATTAAGTATATGGGTTCAAATCCCTGTATTACAAACTGATTCAGTGATACTATAGACACAGTGCAACAGATATAGAAGTTTTCTTCTTAATACTGATACAGAAAGCAAAAATGGTTACAACCCAGACTGGAGATACACACTTGCCTTTCAGCCTCCTGTGTCAAGAAAATTCAGCCAGCCCCTTTCAAAATGGTTACAAAATTCCCTTTATAGAAACAGGGATACAAAAATATCAATTAGGGCACACCTAGGAAAACACTAGTCAACCCTAAGACTTCTTCAAAATATCTGAAAACAAATCTGATTACATTTCATTCCAGAAATATCCTTACAAAATATCTGCAACCCTACTCAAAATATGACCTCAGATGAAACAGACCATTACTGCCCTTACCAACCATCTCAGAACTGAAAATAAACTTCTTCATCATTGCATTTCTCATTCTGAGATGATTCCGATGATATATAATATGTCTATATTTGGATAAAAATGTGATCCTGGGTGCCATTTTACTGAGCAGACTGTTTAATTTAAAAATTTGAAATTCAACTATAATCTGACTTTTATAAATTCGAAATTCACATTATGCAGACATTTGAAAATTGAAAATGGGCCCACATGCCACTTGGCACAATCTAATTTGTCCGCTGGAACACCTCATCGCCTTGCTAGACTGCCAGCACATTCCTTCACCATATGTCATTCTCTAATTGGCCCCTCCGTTTGACCAAGCGCCTATATGCCAGATCACCTCGGGACACATGTCGCACTGTCGTTCACCCGCAATGGTTAACCAGTGGGTAACTTTGTTTCACGCCTTAGCGACAATTGCTCGATCGACACGCATCTTGAGACGACCGACCAACTACTCCAACTCTGCCTCGTCAGCACCACATCACCTCTCTTTGCCAAGTGTCATGTTTCTATTTGTCTGCGGGTCCAACTGGGCATTCAACCTTATCTTTATGTCACATCATCGGAGTGCCACATGGCACGATCTCACTGCACCGCGAACACTTAACCAACGAGCAACTCTCCATGGCACCTTGGCGACCGCCATCGATCTGGGCACAGATCCCGAGGCACGATTAGACCTGCATAGTCAACACTTTATTAAAATATATTATACCTTGCATGTGGGGGCCACCATTTTCAGAAACATTTGTTCTCGGGTCACGCGCGCGTGAATGAGGACACAAAGCCTTCCTCTTTCATTGCTTTACAAAGCTTATTGTGTGTTTTTTCTTATAAAGACCAAAAACCTCCAACCTCCAGCGCATGTGGGACATATCTCCACAGAGAAAAACAATAAACTCCTCATATTTCTCTATGCAAAACCTTCTTCCCTTTGCTGGACATTTTGATTTGATGCTGGGCGTTTTCATTCGAGGATGGACGTTTTTGCAAAAGCCTGGACGTCTTTAGCAGAGCTGGGGCATTTTTATGAAAGCTGGGAGTTTTTACAATGTGCTGGGGGTCTATAAATGACGTTGGGCATCATTTAAATGGTGCTAGGCTTGTTTGGATGCTGGGCCTTCCCTATTTATGGTGCCAAGAGTCTAAATAACATGCTGGTCATTGCTTTGTTGGTCCTCTGTTTTAAAAATGCTGGTCATGTGCATTGACATTTGTCCTTTGTTTTTGAAAACTGATCTCTTCTCATTACTTTTCTGAAATGCTGATTCCCTCTGCCTTGTGCTGGATAATACATGTTTCAATGCTGAGACTTGTTTCTTCAAAAAGAACAAACACTGGGCATGTTTTTATTTGGGCTGAGACTTCATTGTATGGTGCACTCCTCCTCTTCTATCCATCAAAACAACTCGTCCATATCCTTCTTCTTTGAGATGGAATTTTGCCTATTTCATTTTACTTGATTACTTCACACATATTTTCATCATATCTCTTGTCATAAATTTCTTTCTTTATGTAAGAAAAAGAAATCCTCCGTCAAAGCATTCATAAAGAAAATTCTCTAGATTGTAAGCCTTGGTAATCATCCAGACTCATGTTAATGTTCTTCAAGGAAAATCTTATGGCCAGTTCATTATTTACCCTTGAAATCTAAGATAGATAATGAAACGGCACCCTGATGTGTTCTTCCTTTTAAAAAGATCACTCTCAATTGTAAGAAACGAAGACGGCATGGCTTTCAAAAAATGAGGCAGGTCAGGCCCCAAGTGGGTCCAGCCAAATTTTTTTTTTCGTTCCCATACAATTTCGCCCATGATATTCTCAGGCACAAATTTCACGAACTGGGCATCGACCGAAAACACTTGAAACACAATCTGGATCAACCGGCAAACTTTGCCCGAACACTGCAAACGGCAATTTTAACCGACCTAAAAAACAAGTCAAAACACCTTTTCGGGTCTCACCAATTTGCACACTTGAAATTTGTAGTTCATCCTTCAACCTTGCAAAAATTTAGATTTTTCCTCCGCCGGGGCATATGGAATTTTAATCGTACAAAACGATTAAAATACTTCAGGATAAAATCCGGCTAGGCGTACATTTTGGCAAAAAATGAAATGATGCCTGGGAACTTGAAATTTTAACCAATGTTAGATCAATATTCATCATAAACAATGCAACTGACGGCACTCAGTTTCGACATCCCGACACAAAGATATAACAATTTGAAGTTGACAATCCGCAGAGGTGGGACAGGACACAGTTGATGACAAATATTTTAATCGTTTTGATTGAATTTAAAAAATAGGCAAATGGATTGGCAGAGGTTTGAAAGTTTGGCCACATGAAGTATCTGACAAATGCAACAGAGTGCAAAAGGAATTTTGTCAATAGGTGCAACGAGCCAAAAATGGCGGGAGGTCAAAATCAGGTGTTTAGTTTGAAGACATAGTGAAACTTGCAAACTTGTGTGAATAGCTCTAGGAGATAGCGTTGCAATTATGGCAAATAGATTCGTCAAGAGCTGAAACTCATGTTGAGACAAGTGTTTGCAACATGATTCATGACACAAAAGGAATCAAGGTCACAGGACTCTCTGGCTGAAAGTTATAAGGGGTCAAACAGGGCGACAAATCACTGTCGGCAGAACACAACACACAACTTGCAAAAATTGCAAACGGAAACACCTTTGAAAACCCACCAAATGGATTGGTACAAGGGTCAAAATCGGAGCATAAGAAGTACTTCATGCCTACAATGCAACGGAGAAAACCATCTGATGAGGAGTGCAACTGGGAAAAAGTTATAAGCATGCAAAGTAGTGTCCTGACAAGCAGTTACACTATTCAGCAATGCAATCCAGTAGAAGTTACCTACAGAATGGCCCTTGAAAAGTGATCAAACGGATTCGTAATAACTTAAAACTTGGAACACATGAACCATTTTCACCATAGATCACAGATCAATAATCAGTTTGCATGGATCAATCCTTGGGTAAAAGATGCAAGCCTCCAAATAGGGCTTCTGACAAGAAAAGCTCCAAGTGACAAACTGCAAGTTTTAATGAACTCCTCAAAATGAGTACTTGCAAAATGACTTCAAACTGAAAACTAAAAGTTGCAAACCACTGAATGTGCTGAGTGAAGAGTGTTCCAAGCATTTAAAGGCTCATATCACTTGATTTCAAATTGGCCCAAAATCAGGACCACTCAAAGCAACATCATCAAACTGACCTTCCAAAGCAAAAAGAGCACTTCATTGCAAAAATTCACATAGGGGACCCAAAAATGCCTTCCTCATTTTTGAGCCCAACACACTTGAAACAAGGGCAAAAACAACCTTGCCAAGACAAACACTTGGGATATCAAAAATAAAATTGCACCCTATGAATGCTACCGATTGTTTGTATGTTGAGAACGTTTACACTGGTATCACACAATCAAAGACACTTCAAGCAATATCTACCTACAAGACAAGGCTCATTACTCATCAACTTAGCCCACAACTTGATGCCCCCTTGCCTCACACTAAGTGGTTGCCCACAAGAGATATTGGCTTTGTCATGGAAGTGTCAAACAACACAACCAAAGGGGCACATATGGTGAGTATCTTGGGGTGATCCAGGTTAGTCCACTTGGACCAATCCTTGCACTAAGAAGATAAGCGGCTAAAATAGGTGGCCTCTAACCTATGGTTCTTAGTAAGGCCTTCCATTCATAACACCCCTCTTGCTCCTCATAGAGGACTCAGACCTCGCGGCCTCAAGAGTACCTTAAGCATTCTTGCTCAATGCTTTCCCCATGGTCACAATCCCATGAGCTACTCACGTCAAGCGAAGACAAGTGTTATGTCTACCAAGGTTTTGTGTCCTTGATAGCCTTGATATTATAGTGAGTTGAAATAGCTGGCAAAAGGCTTGTCCCCACTTGGGTCATTCCTCTTGATTGCTCAAGAGCAGGCCCGCTAAAAGATCTTAAACTAAACAAAGAATGGATGATTTTTGAGGTTTAAGGTTTTTGGTTCACCACAAGGGTGAAGAGCATACTCCCTTATCTCAAAAACTTCTCCCAAACACACCAAGCAAATATTCAATTACCCCCTTGCTTCCAAAACATTAAGATGGGTCAAGATTTTCTGGTTCACATAAAGGTGAAGAGCATACTTCTCCTACCACTTCAAAGTCTCTTCCACAAGGTATTAAAATTCCTAAAACAATTAGTAGATGCCACACTTGAAAAGAAATAAATCACAATTTTTTTTTTGCTTTTGATTATGCTTTGGGCAGCCCTGCAAAAACCATTAGTAGCCCTTTAGTATGCAATTTATGACAATCTCCTTCAAGAAAAGCCCCTACAACCACAACTTGTTAGACAATTATGGTTAGGGAAATCCAAAATCTAAATGGAAATGATGCAAAAAACTGACTAATCTAGTCTAAGAAAGACAAGTTAGATTTATCTAAATGCAATAAAGTAAACCAACAAATTAAATATGATCAAATTCGGATAACAAAACTCAAATTGTAACTCTCTGTCAGATTAGGCGATATACCTCAGACTTCACCAGAATTGCGCGACACAGTTTCTTATACCCGGGCGATATACCTCAGTCTAGGCGATACACTTCAGAACATGCAGATGATACTTCGCGTGATGCTAGGCGACAGACCTTAATACTGGCGGGCGATTCTTCCTTTGCGTGAAGTGTCATACCTGTATTATAAGGTCTATCATGCGATATACTTGAGAAGTGTCGCACGATACTCTGAGATAGAAAAATAGAGAATGCAGAATATCCGAAAATTAATCTGAAAAATGACGAAAATGCAAGAAACTAAAGGACAAAGTCTATCTACTCTGCCCCACGGTGGGTGCAAAAAATGTATGAGTAAAAAATGACCACACTTCTATGAACCATTACATGCAAGGTTACTCAACAATGAGGCCTCACAAAGCGGCTCATAGCTCTTTATGCATGGAGTTGCAAGGGACTATGATGAATTTTCTCTCAGCTAGAGCTACAAACTTGTGACCTTGCTAGTCAACCATACAATGAGAGATTCATAATGAAGACAAGAGCAACAATGCCAATATCCCCAAATGGAATCAAGGTATGAAAATGCAATGCAAACTAATATAAATATGCAAGATTAATCTATCAAAATGAAAGTACAATGCAACTATGAAAGGAAATAACAATGGATTACAAATCCTCTAATTAAGCTATGTGAGTTATTCTAAAGCTTGAAAGTGAAATCTAAACTATGAAAGCATAAACATGAACTGCTATGCAAGAATGGAAACTAAATTATGAAGAAAATGAGGAACTCTAAGATGTAATGCAACAATGATCTCCAAAAAGCTCCAAAGTCTTCAAGAATTCCTACAGCATAAAGTTAGCATAAAAACAAGTGTCTTAGAATGAGGGAGAGACCTCTCCTTTTATAAGAAATGCAAAGGAATGGACCATGGAGATTAAGAGGAAAAAGTCTCAATCAACGGTGGAGCTTGAAATAGGAGCAATCCATGTGCACAAGTATCCTCCAATAGGAAAATAGGAGTTGACTTTATGTCCATATGGGACAAAAAGTTTTTTTTTTCCTTTTTATAAAATAAGAATAGTGCTCTATTTGTGCAACTTAGGATAAGAGGAAAAGTGGGGGCTTTTTATTTATTAAAAGGGGAGGAAATATTCCTTTTAATTAAAAACTTAGGATAAAATAGTTAACCCATAGGATAAAAATCTAATATGTGATCGAAATTAAGATTTGATTAATAAATTGATAGTGTTGAAAATATTGATTATTGATAAAAATGATTCAGGGTTGATGAATCAAATAAATGGGGCCCAAAGTCTAAGCAACCATTTTTGGGTGCATAAACCCTGCACCACAAAGCCATATAAGATAAGTGAAGCCTGGAGTCTAGGATCGATCTTTTGGAAGGTAAAATGAAAAGCCTTGAGGAAACCCTAAAAGGCATAGCAAAGCAAAATTTCAACATTCTCAAAGCCTCCAACGAGCATATCAAATTGCTCATAGACAAAATGGAAGAGAAGATGGACATCAAGGATGAGTAGAAGAACACATAGGAAAAAAAGGAGAAGTCTAATGAAGGTCCCAGTAAGAGAACCAGAGCTAGATCAAAGAGAAACATGGTTAATGATGGCTCCAATGAAATTCAGAAGATCAAAGAGGCAGCAGAGAAGATGGAGCTTGTCGAAAGAAACACTACTGTAATGCTCAGGAACCTTGCCTAATCCTGCTCCTTGGTGCCCTTTTCTTGTCCCTTTTTTATTGTATTTTGACTATTCCTTCTTAGCGATTGCTTGACTCTCGGTTTGGCAATGGCCTATTTCTTCATTAGCTTTATTTCTATTATGTTCTGAACTCTTTATCGCTACTTTTTAAGTTGTTGTGGGTTTTAAGAACCCTGTAAAACCTATTTTACTTAATAAAAATTAATAGTTATATTTGTATTGGATCATAAACAAGATTAGTTAGGATGACTTATAAGTAAGGTCATAGTCATCTTAAAATAGTGAAAATTAATATGCTAATTCGTTAATTTAATGATCTATTAGAGAGATGAATATAATGTGATACATATAGACCACTATTGTTGTGATTCAAGGTTATTATAGGCTCTCTATTACTAATTAACAAATGTATATGTGATAAAATAATTATGCATTATTGTAGAAATCTAAAGAAAATTTTGAATTTCAAACTCGTGTATATTGATAAATTATCAAGTAGAAATTTTAAATGTGTACATTATATCATGATCATAACATTGATATAAACTTGATGGCCTTGCCTCTATCTTTGATACATCCTTGTGAATGGGTTGTGTAGGAAGGGTGTCACATTGTAAATGATTCTTTCCAATGTCCTAGTCATATTCTTACTTAAAATAGTAAGGGATCTCATCACGTAATATTAGGCTTATGAGGAATTATTTATTCTCGTGTCTAATACATGTTGGTGGTGGATTATTCCCTTTGATCTTCAACTTACAGATTTACACTTTGATGGATAATTTAAATAAAACTCTGACTCTATCACCAATCCAAAGTCCACAAGGAAGAGGGCCAATTGACAAGGATCAAAGAGAGATCCTTCTACACTTTGAGCTCCACATCACTCAGGTGGGTGTACCTCATCTGCACACTCATACAACTTGTGTCACACTACAGGCCTGTAGGTCACTGATTGTGGAATGGTTCTCAAACTCCTAGGTATCCTGTACCTCAATGAAGCCAATATCTCATGCAATAGCCCTACTTGCATGGAGTGAGTATGAAAACCAGAGACCTATCCTAACAACATGAAAGGGAAAAGGTGGGACTAAATGGAAATGATTTTAAAAGGATTGAAAAGACCACTGAGATGCCCTAAGTCTCTGATAGACCAGTGCCTTATCCAATGGGCCACAGAGTCAAATACCCTATTGCAAGAGACAGTTGTGAAACAAGAACACAATATGCTCAATGTGTTGATGCTTGACATCAATCACACACCATGACCAAACCTCAACTTAACACCCACCTGTGCATTCAAGCATGTTATTATCCATTCAAAGGATTTTAACCCTCCCCTTAGAAGAGACCTATGAATCAGACAATACATTTACCAGCTTTCACCGGAAGACAAGCTTGACATATCCTTGATATTTCAGCTCATACATGCATAAACACTAACCCTGAACCAGTTACCTCTGCGAAGATAACTCCACTTACAAACACATAGGCAATACAAGCAGACAAATCAAACACCCTTGATGCATGATCAATGAATTCAAAGCTCAAATGAAGATAGCTTAGTAACAGTAAGAATAAACTAAGTTCTCATACATAAAATAAGTTTGTTACAATATGTATTGTGTTCTCTGAACTAGAAATGGAAATAGAACACCCTATATGTAGAGAGAAGGGGAAATTTGCAAAGTAGAAACTTTCACTAGAACTGACAAAATTCAGAACCCTCTCTCAGTAAAAAAATTAACACTTTATACCATTAGTTGCCTTGGAAACCCATGACAGGTTGCAACAAGCTACGGACAGCTAAGGCATAGCCTTCACCCACCACACCAATCAAAATTACTGCAGGAGTAGGAAACACAGGCAACCTCGAGCACAAAAAAGTCCTTCAAATGGCACAAAAGTCATCATGCAATCAAGTAACAAGCCTCTAAACCACCTGGCAACCACTGGCACCACCAAACCAATCAAAATCTGCCGAAGAAACCATAAATTCAAGTACTTCCTGTCGCTGCAAATCCTTCAAAAAATTTGAATTCGAAATCCAACGGTTACCTTCATGGCACCAAAAGAACACCGGCGGTCCTCATTCAAAATTGGATCAACTTTATATCCCCGTCGTCAGATCTTTTATTTTTCCCAAGCCTAGCAACTTGACCACAATCCTTAGTCGCGCCACCACGTGGTCACAAATCTCACCACCATAGAAAATTGGTCTCACCCTATGCTTGGTCACGTGATCACAAGGCACCAAACTAACCCTTGCGATCATGCAACCGCGGTCTCCTAGCCACAGTCAACGGTTAGAAACCCCGTAGAAAAAGTCCCTGGCAATGTTACCACCACAACTCCGCAACTGTGACAACAGACGGTTAGTCGCATGATCACATAGCCCAGGGACAGGCTATGCAAACATGCAAAAACTTGCAATCCAAAACCACGAGTCGCATGATTGCATAGCCTTGAAAAAGGCTATGCGAACATGCGACTAACCATTAGCACTCATCGCCGAAGCCAAATACACTCAGGCACTGCAAACACAGGTCCCACCACAAACCCCCTACCACCGGGCACACTGGCAACCAATCGGAACTCAGCACGTCACCACTGCGGACGCCACATTACCACCTCTCATCGGGCCCAGGGACACGTGTTGACTGGTTGCATGATCACATAGCCAAAGAATGGGCTATGCGATCATGTGACAGCCAACCAAAAGCTGCCACATGACCACCTCTGATAGCGGGCCCACAACGAACACACCCATCAGCACCCAATCAGACAGTGGGCGCATGATCGCATGGGGTGAGAATATTCCATGCGATCACACGCTGACCATATATCTTTTTATCTCTGACATCGGGCCCCGCTGACAAGTCTGACAAGTCACCGCCACATGGACCAATCAGACATGAGCCTTACCTTTTAAAGGATCAGACGGTTGTCGCAAAAGCATGAAAAATAAACCTCATGCATCTTCACCATGTGAACTTGCGGCAACCATCGATCCTGTCTGAACTTTAACCGTGTTGGAAGCATGAGAAGAGACAAACCGCCAAGCACTTAGTGACTATGCAACTAACTGTTCGCAAGTTCATGAGATGTTAGTAGATAACCGCCAATCTTTCAGAGATCATGCGACTAAGAGTCGTCGAGTCGCTGGATAGAAGATGTAACCGCCTAGAGACTTGGAGAATCAGCGACAAGAAACCTTGAAGGATAGAGTTTTTGACGCCAAAGGATAAGCACACAAAAGCAGGAAGCATAGGGTCGAAAATAATGAAGGCCAAAAATACATAGACCGAAAACATCATGGACTTTCAGAAACACTATGGGTTTTTGACACTGTGGCAAATTTTGAAATATTTCCAGCAGGCTTTAAACTTTGAATAACTTTCTGGATTTGGCGATTCAGCATGTGAAATTTGGATAGGAGCAAGGTGACACAATGAAGCACACAGGGCTAAGGGCACTTCAAGAAAACTTGCAAGGAAATGGGCCATTTTCATAAGATTTTGCAATGACAGGAAAATGGACTAACAGTGGCTCTAGTTGGGGATGCATGTCTCTTGCAGGCATGGCAAGGATCCAGATCTCTGGGGGAAGCAGACCAGTCCATAATCAAATTCCCTTTCACTCCAAAAATCTCAAAACTCAAAACTCCAAGTCTCTCAAAAACTGGCTCCTTATTCCAACTAACACTATTGCTGAAGGGAAACAATAGTACATATTTACATCAACTGGAACCTCTATGCCCTGTCAATCATTTACCTCTATCAAATACTTGGTCCTCATCCCTTTGCATAGAGATGACCCTGGAATTTTCCCTTTCATGTACATGGTCAAACTCATGAAAACTCTTGACGGGAAAATCCACAAGAATGTAATAAGTGCATTCATCTTTGCCAAGTGTATGAGGATCAAAATCTATCTTATCATACCAGACTATCTCACACATACACTCATCAAAATCAAGAATAAAATTAGTTTGCAACAAAAAAATGTAACCCTTTCCCATTACATCTTGCAAGCTAGTGCAAGGTTGACCATCATGAAATGTGAGTACACTTACCAGCTGAGAATTAACATCATCTTTATCACTATGTTCAGCACTTGAACTCAATTCAAAACTAAAATCCTCATACTCATATCCATCCAACTCAGAAACATAATCAGCACCTTGCAAATAATTACTACAGCAACTATGAAAAGAAAAACTTTCATAGCAAAGCATGTCTTCAAGCTCATCGGAAACTAGCAGACTATCACAAACATCCTTTTCATCACTAGCCAGATCCTGTTGGAAATAGACATATTCTGGTTGAAAAAGCTCTGGAAACAAAGTGCAGTGCATTTTCAAAACATCATAACTCTTCACTGTTTCCAAATCTAAAAAACACATTTCAAGAGGAAAATCACTTCCCCTTTCCTCTTCACTTTCCAATGCAGACCTGGCATTTGAATCAACTGGATAAGCAGTATTTACATTCACTTTACAATCTAGTTCTTCCTTATCTAGCTGAATCACAATATTGATTTCTTCTTCTATATCTCCATAGGTCTCCACTGAAAAACCTTCAATCACTGGCACATATAAATCTGAAAGTGGGATCATACTAACATCTCCATACATGTTCTTATCTTCAAAAAGAAACTTACCTTCAGATTCACAACTTGAGTGATGTTTATCAACAAACCCTTGTTGGTTCAAATTCATCACACTTGTAGACTCATGATTGGTATCAAAAGAATCATACTCACATTGATACCACCTATCTTCATTCAATTCATGCAAAAATGCTACTCGGCTATCATCATTCGAACCAGAACTACCCACTTCATCATATGAACATTCATCATCAGCAAAAGACTGATTACAAACATTACTAATCATACCTTCATTTGATACACTTTCAGCATAACCCTCTTCTGATCAACAGCTATCTGGTTCATTGTCATAATCTAAAGGTACACACTCATTGGACTGAGCAAGTTCTCTGTCCATGGCTCTACACACCTCTAGTTCTTCAAGTTTCTTACCATTAATGGCAAGAGCTAACTCTAGTTCCTCAATTCGCTGCAAACGCCATGCATACAATCGTTCATCATATTGAGTTTCAGCTGGATATACATCAGCAATAAGTTCATCATCCACACAAGCTTCAGTTACAAAGCAATCTTCTTCTTCAAGTGATGCAAGATGTGGCTGTAAGTTAGTTTCCTTTACATGATCATGGATCACATCCTGTTTAGAAAACTGAGGCACATCACTAACAGGGACAAGAATATGCCGATATGGCTCTAAACCTTTTAGTGCATCCCTTTTCCTATTATCTACCACATTCTAAGAATGAAAATCAGCAGCAACATGTGGTCTTCTTACAACATGACATCTCCAATTAGATTCAATATCCATTGCAAACTGAAATGCCTGATACAAAGTTAGTGGTTCCTTATTCCTTAAGTCAAAATTGAAATTCTTATCAAAAGCATTCAAGTAGATGATCAAATAGATATCATCACTTGGCCTGCACTTCCCAGGGATATTTTCCCATGTCTTGATAAATCTGGCATTGAAACTAGGAACCAACTCATCTTCCTCCATTTGTATATCCATAAGGGCCTTAAGCATGTCAAAGTCATTTACCTTTTCAACAAATCAGACTAAGAAACTTGCAACTAAATCATCCCATGAAGAGATGTCATTATCCGACAAACATGAGAGCCACTCTCTTGCATCTCCTATCAGTGACCGAATGAATAATCTCATTATCACATCTTCATGCTCAACATCATAGTCACACATCAGATTTGAAAAATTTCTAGCAAGTTGATAGGCAGACTCAAAGCTTTCCCCACTGAACTTCAGTAAAACTTTCATAACATTTAGGGGAATGGAGTTTGGGTAACCAGGTATATCAACAAAATTCACAGCCAGGTAACCTCTTAAGCAAAAATTTCTTTTAACACCCATGACTTAACAAATCTTTTCAAAGGAGTAAAATCATTTATCATTGAAATTCTTGAAACTTAATTTCAAAACTCCTCTAAAACCACTACACAATTAATCAAAAAATTTGTCAACTGACTCTTAAGAACTAAGTGTGCACAAGCTTCACTATCATCTCATTAGTGACTTAATCACTGGATAAGGACCATGCATATACATAAAATTTTGATGGAGAATACCTGGATCACCCTGCTGAATGCTGCTGCCTTCCTCTTATCTGACTAAAGTCCAAACAAAACTTCGCAATTCAGGTTCTTTCTAGCATAGAGTCGCCACCTCTCTTCAGAGGACACAAAATTTACTGATCTATCTTGAAACACCAATAGACTCTAGGCTCTTCCACAACAAAGTCACATATGACCCAATCAACAAATCCAGGTAACACATTTGCAAATCTGAAAAGCAATTCTTAGATTGGAAAACATATAAGAATCTTCCCCAAACTAAATACAACAAGACTTTGGGATACTCTTATTAGTAAAGTTATTTCATTTCCCCAGTGGATTCACCATCTTGTTGGTGACTCGGATGGGCAAATCAATCTGGTCAATAAAATACTGCACAATTTTGAAACCACTAGAGATTCTAATAAATACACTTCCTTTTCATTGTTCTCCCCAGCAGAGTCACCATTTTGTTGGTGGTGGATTATTCCCTTTGATCTTCAACTTACAGATTTACACTTTGATGGATAATTTAAATAAAACTTTGACTCTATCACCAATCCAAAGTCCACAAGGAAGAGGGCCAACTGACAAGGATCAAAGAGAGATCCTTCTACACTTTGAGCTCCACATCACTCAGGTGGGTGTACCTCATCTACACACTCATACAACTTGTGTCACACTACAGGCCTGCAGGTCACTGATTGTGGAATGGTTCTCAAACTCCTAGGTATCCTGTACCTCAATGAAGCTAATATCTCATGCAATAGCCCTACTTGCATGGAGTGAGTATGAAAACCAGAGATCTATCCTAACAACATGAAAGGGAAAATGTGGGACTGAATGGAAATGATTTTAAAAGGATTGAAAAGACCACTGAGATGCCCTAAGTCTCTGATAGACTAGTGCTTTATCCAATGGGCCACAGAGTCAAATACCCTATTGCAAGAGACAGTTGTGAAACAAGAACACAATATGCTCAATGTGTTGATGCCTGACATCAATCACACACCATGACCAAACCTCAACTTAACACCCACCTGTGCATTCAAGCATGTTATTATCCATTCAAAGGATTTTAACCCTCCCCTTAGAAGAGACCTATAAATCAAACAATACATTTACCAGCTTTCACCGGAAGACAAGCATGACATATCCTTGATATTTCAGCTCATACATGCATAAACACTAACCCTGAACCAGTTACCTCTGCGAAGATAACTCCACTTACAAACACATAGGCAATACAAGCAGACAAATCAAACACCCTTGATGCATGATCAATGAATTCAAAGCTCAAATGAAGATAGCTTAGTAACAGTAAGAATAAACTAAGTTCTCATACATAAAATAAGTATGTTACAATATGTATTATGTTCTCTGAACCAGCAATGGAAACAGAACACCCTATATGTAGAGAGAAGGGGAAATCTGCAGAGCAGAAAATTTCACTGGAACTGACAAAATTTAGAACCCTCTCTCAGTCAAAAAATTAACACTTTATACCATTAGTTGCCTTGGAAACCCATGACAGGTTGCAACAAGCTACGGACAGCTAAGGCATAGCCTTCACCCACCACACCAATCAAAATTACTGCAGGAGCAGGAAACACAGGAAACCTCGAGCACAAAAAAGTCCTTCAAATGGCACAAAAGTCATCATGCAATCAAGTAACAAGCCTCTAAACCACCTGGCAACCACTGGCACCACCAAACCAATCAAAATCTGCCGAAGAAACCATAAATTCAAGTACTTCCTGTCGCTGCAAATCCATCAGAAAATTTGAGTTCAAAATCCAATGGTTACCTTCATGGCGCCAGAAGCACACCGGCGGTCCTCATTCAAAATTGGATCAACTTTATATCCCCGTCATCAGATCTTTTATTTTTCCCGAGCCTGGCAACTTGACCACAATCCTTAGTTGCACCACCGCGTGGTCACAAATCTCACCACCATAGAAAACTGGTCTCACCCTATGCTTGGTCACGTGATCACAAGGCACCAAACTAACCCTTGCGATCATGCAACTGCGGTCTCCTAGCCACAGTCAACGGTTAGAAACCCTGCAGAAAAAGTCCCTGGCAATGTTACCACCACAACTCCGCAACTGCGACAACAGACGGTCAGTCGCATGATCGCATAGACTAGGGATGGGCTATGCAAACATGTGACAACCTACAATCCAAAACCACCAGCACAATGAACACTGCTAAGGGTTATCATAAAACGTCAGTCACATGATCGCATAGCCTTGAAGAAGGCTATGTGAACATGTGACTAACCGTTAGCACTCACCATCGAAGCCAAATACACTCGAGCACTGCAAACATGGGTCCCACCGCAAACCCCCTACCACCGGGCACATCGAAAACCAATCAGAACTCAGCACATCACCATTGCAGACGCCACATTACCACCTCTCACCGGGCCCAAGGACACGTGTCGACCGGTCACATGATCACATAGCCAAAGAATGGGCTATGCGATCATGTGACAGCCAACCAAAAGTTGCCACATGACCACCTCTGACAGCGGGCCCACAACGAACACACCCATCAGCACCCAATTGGATGGTGGGCGCATGATCGCATGGGTTGAGAATATTCCATCCGATCACACACCGACTGTAGATCTTTTTATCTCTGACATCGGGCCCCGTTGACAAGTCTGACAAGTCACTGCCACATGGACCAATTGGACATGAGCCTTACCTTTTAAAGGATCAGATGGTTGTCGCAAAAGTGTGGAAAATAAACCTTGTGCATCTTCACCATGCGAACTTGCGGCAACCATCGATCCTGTCTGAACTTTAACCATGCTGGAAGCATGAGAAGAGACAAACCGCTAAGCACTTAGCGACTACGTGACTAACCGTTCGCAAGTTCATGAGATGTTAGCAGATAACCACCAATCTTTCAGAGATCACGGGACTAACAGTTGCTGAGTCGCTGGATAGAAGATGTAACCGCCCAGAGACTTGACCAATCAATGACAAGAAACCTTGAAGGACTGGGCTCCACCATCCATCGCACTTGCGCAATTAAGACCAAGGTCGAAAGCACACAAAATTTTTGACACAGAGAAAGACCGAAAACACACAGAGTTTTCAACGCCAAAGGATAAGCACACAAAAGTAGGAAGCACAGGGTCGAAAATAATGAAGGCCGAAAACACATAGACTGAAAACATCATGGACTTTCAGAAACACTGTGGATTTTTGACACTGTGGCAAATTTTGAAATATTTCCAGCAGGCTTTAAACTTTGAATAACTTTATGGATTTGGCGATTCAGCACGTGCAATTTGGACAGGAGCAAGGTGACACAATGAAGCACACAGGGCTAAGGGCACTTCAAGAAAACTTGCAAGGAAATGGGCCATTTTCATAAGATTTTGCAATGACAGGAAAATGGACTAACGATACATATAAGAAATTTATAGCTCTTAATTAACATATATCATTTGTTGTTTTAATTATGACTGCAATAACCTAATGTCATGTTTAAGTGATCACTATAGCATAGTGTTAGTATCAAATGATTAAGTATGGTTTGTGCAAACTAATATAATTCTTGTTAAGTAATCGACCTAACCTTGGTGTCATGAAGATGGACCTATTAGATATTTTGAGGTCATTTTAATAACAAAGAGCTTTCTGTAATCAAAGGATAATAATTTGAATAAGATGGAAAAGAGTTCTAGATAAAATCCTTGGCTATAAGATAACCTCACAGCATGGCCCAAGATTAAGATATAATTAATATGAGCCTTGGTTCTTGGTTTCTTAATATTTTGAGGGTGACTTTTTTTAGTGGAACGTTGACCTCATTTTACTAAACATATCTTAAATGTTGAAACTTAGCACTCGATAATCTATTTGTACCGTGGTAACTTGACTTTATGTGCGACTATATAAGTGTTTATCAACCTCCTATAGATGAGAACCTCGATACAAGAATTATTATTTAGAAGTTAAAGGAAGTGAAGTATTGTTAATTTAGATTATTTTTATGTTATCTAGGTTATTATGCACAATTCATGTGCAGGGATTTAATTTAAACAACCCTTCCTTATAAGTACTCATTATCTAATGTGTGTCATTAAAGATGGGCTATATTTTAATGCTTAGGTATTATAATATATTTGATGATTATGACCATTGAACATAGAGAATTTAGAGAGCTTGATCTTGTAATGACCATTCCAGGACATTGAACTAATTTGTCATAGTAACATCATATATGTTCTTATTGTTTCTTTTACATGGTCTTTATTTATTAAGACCACCTTTATTTTTCTCAAGGGTTTTTATTTACCAAGGTTGGGAAGAGTTGAAGAACATATTTGACTCATGTTTATCATAAAACAATTGTCTATAATTTATATATTACTTTAATTTGGGAATGGGTTGGACTATCCATGCATGTAGTTAAGCACTATTAGTGGTTGAGAATGTGTGTGTGTGTAGGGAGAGGGGGAGGGGTGGGGTAGGGGGGATGCATGCATGTGTGTAATTTAATTAATATTATTTATAGATATCATTGTTTTATGCATAGACTTTTTAGTAAGGTTTGATTGAGGCAGGTTTTATGTAAATACTCATTCTTTGTTTCTTAAAATGTTTTGAAAATTATTAATATGGTAGATGTATAGTAAATGTATTAAAATGAGATAATATAATTTAGTAATGCAATTTTAAAGTATGGTTTAATATATGGTTTGATTTAGGTTCATTAAAATCATCAAGTGAAATTAATGCTAAATGTGGTATCATGAAGGTTTAAACGTGCTTAGTATATTTTAAGCCTATGTTGATTGAGTGTAAAGTTTTAAAGGATATTGAGAGATATTTTCATCATAAATTTTCATTAATCTCATTTGTTGGGTTATATTCTAGAGTGACTTCCTAGTAGAACAAAATGTTATAAAGACATATATTAAAGTTGTGTGATGGTTTTATCCTCTATTTGTATCTATTACATTAATTTGTTACTTTATTTTTATATGAACCTTGAGTTTCTCTATTCATCATTAGTGTCTTTGTATTTGATTCCCATGTATGTGAAATGTTTATAGTATAAATTATATCATGATTTCTATATAGATACAGGTGGTTTTGAGTTTTTGTGTTGACATTTAAGGTTGTGATTTCTTCTCGTAAAGGTAGGTGTTTTTGGGGCTTGGAGTCTTGGGGTTAAACTAATAAAAGCTATAGGAATTGGATTTGCTATAAGTTTGTTTTTCTCAATCTAGATTATACTTCTATGATAATTGTGAAATTTATTTATAGTACGTTGTTTGTGGCCTAATTAGGTAATAGAGGTCACATGAGGGTCCTATTTCTTTTCCTTGGTATTTTATTATTAGAATCCATTTAAATGTTGATTTGATGATGAGTGTGGCTTTTTTGACCTACTACGTTATTTGATTAAATTTTATTGTACATTATAGTTTTTGGAACTCTTGAAGCGTAATTATTCATTTGATGGTTCAAGGAGATCTTATGTATCCAATTTGATGGAGAGGATCCAAAAAGAGGAAAAATGCATGAGTTATGTTGTATCTAGATTCTATGGTTATGTGTATCGGTTATGTTGTATCTAGATTATGTGATTATGTTTTCAAAACTAGAGAGGTTCCTATGAGATTCTCATTTTGATGTGAATATGATTTTGGTTTTGATGTCAATATAGAGGGTGGACAAATGTGGATCCTTTTGTCATTTTGAGATTTCATTCATTATTCTCCAAATTTTATTTTATGTTTCTTTGTGATGAACTATTGGGATTTATTTATTTGATTTATTATGCACTTTTAGTTTTTGTTTTCGAGCATATGGGAGGTTTTTTATAGGAGCATTTCTAGGAGAGTGGCTCACAATGGGGGTTGAGGCCCTAAGTGGTCACCAGGGTAACCCATTATGGAATTGTAAAAAAATGAAAAAAAACAAAACAAAAAACCTCAAGGGTATCTTTTATGTTATGCTTTGGATTTCTATGTGATGTTCCTATTTTGTATTTGTTTGCTTAGTGTGGGGCCTTGTGTCTATCTCCTAGCTTGGAGGGCATGTACCTTAGGGTTCCACATGGTTGGGTGGTAAATATTATTGACGTTCCTTGATTTTCTTGTGAGCTCACTAGATGGATTATGATTCTTCGTTGTATAGTCTTCATATCAGTTTCTTGATGGATGATCATTATTGTATCTTCTATCGTATGATGAATTATGGTTTTGGCATTATAAATGTGTACTCTTATAATAAGATTGTAAATGTATTGAAAACATATATTGATAATTTATTGAGATGTAATATCTAGATTTGGCTAGTTAACTTATGTATTTGATTATTCTCATGTAATGGATTAATTGCATATGGATTTGTGGATTAAACAAATTAAATTTTGTATTATTAATATGGTGTTTATTACATCATGGTTTAATCAACTTAATTGTTTGGTTATGCTTTGCCTAGTAGCGATGTCACAAAACCTAAGTGGATATGATGTTATGATTGTGATATTATAACATTTGGTATCATTCCATTAAGTGTAATTATTAATGTAGTTAAAAGGAAATAGCCCTTTTCCTTAATGAATTTTATGTTTTCCTCTAGGATTCACTAGTGGGCGTTACATCTAGTATTAGAGCCCGTGTTTCTGCACTGGAAATTATGGGTCTGATGTAGTCAATGTATATTCTAGATATGTATTCTTGGGTAGTATTCATTAATTTTGATTTCCTTATTTGTCTTTGACTTAGAATGTCTAACCTCTTGTTGTAGGTTTGCAATGAATAGTTGGAGGTATCTTCCTTACGCTTGACTTTATGTTTAATTTTTTTTGTATCATCTTATTGGGTAGTAACTGAAGATGTGATTGTATGTGCATGTGATTATGATTACTATAAAATGTAAAATTTGATTTTATCTTGAGATAACAATTGTAGACACCTAAATTCATCCTTTTAACATTAATTAAATTAAATTTTTTAATGATCTCAAATAACATTATAGTTAAATTTTTTTAATTAATTATATTTGTTAAATTCATCTATTTATTTAATTAAATTTATTTAATTAAATAAATTCACTAATTAATAGTATTTGAATTAAATTTAAATACTACCTTTCATAATGTATTAAATTAAATTTAATACATGTTCCTCCATATCCCCCTTTTAAATAAATTTCTAATTTATTTAATTGCCTCACATTCTTAATTTCTACTAAACCATGATTAAATTAAATTTTATTTAATTTAATCCTAAATCCAACCTAGATGCTATCCTACACACATCACTTTCTATCTAATAAGCCTACTCACTAATTAACTAAGGTTAATTAGGCTAATTTTTGGATTCCTACATCCATTAGTCCTAATTATTTGCTCACACGTGTGAGAAAATTTTCAAAAATAACCCTTTTCAAAAATTGCTAAAATTTGCACAAACAAGGCTTCTTACATTTTATGACACTTCTTACACATTCTAAAATGGTGAAAATGGATTTTTTCACTTACACATCTCTTACACACACTTATACATGTACTTGAAGTACACATTGACCTTTCACATCCCAAGTTGCTCACACATGTGTGAGCAAGTCTTGGACTTTGCATGGCTTATGTGTCTCCTTGGTGGAACCTATGTGGATTCCACATAGATGCCACCTCACCCTAGCCCTCCAAAATCCTATAAATAGGACCCTTGTCTCAAGAAAAAGACATTCCCTTTTGCATTAGAGTTATCATGCTAGTTTAAGCTTAGAATTACTTTCTTAGAGTGTTTACTAACAATTTGGTAGTTGCTAGATTTCTTTCAAGCTTTAGAATTTAGTGATTTAGCTTCATCTTTCATTTGCATACTTGCATGCCATAGAGCTTGAGGGTTGCTTTCATAGCTCCTCCTTGAGCTTCTTTTGGCCTCTTGCATTGAGTTCTTGAGAGTTGCTTCTATAGCTTCTTCTTGAGCATTTCAATCTTCATTATACTTTGCATTCATAGTGGGATCTCTGCTTGTGTTGGGAGAGCACAACCACAACCTCTCTAAGAGATTAAATCAATCAAGTCTTGGGTGCACTTGCTTCATGCTCATCCGAGGTTATGGTGAAAACTAACATTTATTAAGTTTATGAACATGCTAAAATAGATTTGAATATGCTCTTTATCATTAATGTTTGCATGTTTGAACTCATTCTTAGCAGGTGCATTTTCATCATATACATTTTGGCACACCCAGTGGGACCCACAATCCCATTTACTAACTATTTCTCTTGATTTTGTGAAGGTTTCCCATGAATTTTTTGGACAGGCATCTTCGTATGACCAGAGGTGTCTCCGTTTGGAAACAGGCATCTCTGCACACAAGCATCTCTGCCTGTCAGTAGGTGTCTCTGCACATAGGCGTCTCTGCCTGTCAACATGCATCTCTACACATAGGCGTCTCTGCCTGTACACAGGTGATGAAGGGTGCTCCCCTTAATACCACAAACACATAACAGAAATAGAGAAACAACAACAATATGCAAGAATAGAAAATTGGCTTCTTATTATCTCCACAAATGTGGAATTACAAACTTTCAGAATTACAATATGCAAAGCCACATGGGCATTCCCTTACAATATTCCGTAGGACAAAGCCTCGAACTATTACCCAGATCTACTACCTAGAACTATTCTGAACTGCCTAAGACAATAATACAGCCTTCCTTATATAGGCAATTTTCCACCGCCTGGGAAGGTTCCAGAAATTTTAGCCAATAAGGCTGACCAACTTAGAATTATTTTATTTTACATTTTATTACATCATAGTCGGCTCAAGATAACCTTTGAAACCCGAACAGAAATTTTGAAGAAAATTATTTTCCGCCATTTCAGGTGGTCCAACTTCCGAAGACCATAGGTCATCACCAGTTGACCCGCTCGGCTATTATAACCCCATTTCGGAAACGCCACGAAGCGCTCTATAGGTTTGACCAACGCAAGCACCCGTCACCCAAATTTTCGACCTCATCCGGGGCCTCTAAAGCCTTCAAAACTGAGTTCAAAATTTCTGTACCCTGCTGCCAATACCGAAAATCTTCAATATCTTCCAATATACACTTGATCTGGCAATGAAACTTTACTGGCAGACTTATATGACCAAAATGAACCTCCAAGAAAGAAATCAGATCATTCTGAGCACATGCAAAAATTACCAAAAATAGTAACTTTCCATAAATAGTAGCTCTGCACAAAATAGCCCTTATTGAAAAAAATAAAAACAAAAATATTTTTGGGTGATGCAAGATTGCTCTTACACCCAGGATGCTCCTGCATCAACAGACATCTCCTCCAGAAAGAGTTTTTCTCTCATTTTAATTTATTTTAATCAACAAAACTTGTATTTCATAATCACATTGAGGCTAATGATAAGTATTAAAACACCTAACTGTATCTGCAAATAAAGAAAAAATACATGAAGCTAATAAAATCTTTGTTTTTGTGCAGATAGGTGTCTCTGCATGTAAACAAGTGTCTCTGCTAAAAGAGGGAGTTTTCCTTTGTGTTGTTTTTAAGCTGATTAAGTAAATTTATTTTTGACATATTAAGGTTAAAAATCACTGTATTTTTGTCATTAGAAACCTTTTTTATGCATTCAAAACTTAATGAGAAGATAAAACTTTCAAACATTGGTGTTTAACTTCTTCTTTTGTACATATAGGCATCTCTTCTTGTACACATGCGTCTCTACCTGTAAACAAGCATCTTTGAAAGACATGCATCTCTACCTGTACACAAGTGTCTCTACCTGTAAACAGGTGTCTCTACCTGTAAATAGGTGTCTTTGACAGACATGCATCTCTGTCTGATTTTTGCATGTTTTCATAATATCTTGCACTTTGAGTTTTCTGATTTGAGTTTTTTGGAAGATACTGACATTTTGTGACTTCTAACAGTGATTTTGTAGAATGTTGACCAAGGTTTGACCACTCTAAGACTACTAACTTGTTTGTTTTGTAGGACGTTGTTAGAAGACCAAACACACTAAAACTACTCACTAAGGTTGTTTTGTAGGTTGCTAAGGAGATTCAATAAAACATTGTGTTTTCTTAATGATTTCTTAGGAACTTAGCATTAGATAATGATTCATTAGCTAGGGGATTATGCTCTTTTCTCCATGTGAGAAAACTAGAAACCCAAAACCTTTTGAATTATGGTCTTGAAGAAAAGACTTGGAATTAATCATTTGTTTGGTGTGTTTGGGAGAAAACCTCAATGGATAGGAGATTATTCTCTTTTCCCCTTGAGGGAAAACCAAAAATCTAGACTCCTTCTTGGGGCCAATCCATGCATTTACTTTCAATCCTTTAGATGGACTTACTGGTGAGGTAAAAAGCTCTCGGCAATGACCCACGTGAGAATAAGGTGTAAGTCCACCACTCCAACTCACGTTAATGAAATTTTCTTTTTGGGGTTAAAGCCTTGGAAGCCAGATGACATTTGAGCTTATACATAGCTCTCGCATAACATTTAGTAGGGCCTCGCAGTCTTAATCATGTTTACGTAACTACTTGTGTTAAGGTGCTTTGTGGGGTTATATGTCACATCCTAGTCGTGCTTGCGCAGACACAAAGAGTGTGTTCAAACAGAGATCCTTACTAAAAATCATTAGTTAGAAGCCACCCAGTTCACCTCCAAAAGGTTGATAATCTATGTGCGAGGAGAATAGTAATCTCCCCAAGACACTCACCATATCGAGCCCCCTTCAACGTTAACACTTTGATAATACGACATCATGAAGCCATTGCGTGCTTGGTGATGGCCATATTCTAAGGAGTTGTTAGGTGTGTTCCTAAGTCAGTGAGAAAAGGTTTTCAATCTCAGCCAACTTGCTTTTAGGGATAAAGAGTGTTCTTGTTACTTTCATTGCAAAAAAAAATCCGTACACTTGAATCCTGCAAGGTTGCTTTGTCGCTTGTAGGACTGTTTTCAATAAATGTGCTTGTAACCCAAATGTTTGATGTATGTATGCAATCAGTTCTTACCAAGAACATTCTTTGATCTATCATGATATTGTCCTCAAGTCATGACAGATAGTGTTAAACATTAGAAAGAAAAACTCCCAGTTACATGAGCCCATTGAGAGAAGAAAATCGCCGATCAAAGGATTAAAGCCAACCAATCTTATTGGAAACCCATTCGAGAATTTTTAGAAGATGTTGAGAAATCAGATAAAATCATTTATGACAATTGGGTTGCTAATTTTGTTGCCAAGAACAAAGTGAAGATGGCCTTTGTCACTTGGGAATCCTATGACTAAGTACCTTTGACTTTCATTCCTCATCTTCTTCAAGTCATTCATCCCTTTCTCATCTTTTAACATCCCTTTCGTCATCCACATCCCAAAACATTAGGAGCATTAATCAGAATCTTGGACTTTAAATCAGAATTAGATCAATCCATCTTTCACACCTTCATCAAGCCATAGGGTGAAAGAATCATTCCAATAGTGTCTCATACACCTTAATTACAAAGCAAACATTAATCCCTTACTACTTTGAGAACTGAGTCTTTCTCTAGTAGTCCTAATCCAGTCCTATTTTATTTGGGGCTCATCAGTTTATCACCCCAATACAAGAAGACTTTAAATCAAAACCAATCCTATGTTTGCATAATCACAAGGGCTTGTTTCACCTAGGTTTGGTCTAAACCTTTAAATCCAATCAATCCTTGAGGCTTAGTTCCTCTCATCAATCACTTTAATTCTAAATCAAATCAATCAATCCAATCAATCATCAAGACTTAATCATTAGTCCAAGTTGTTCCTAGATCACCAAATCCTTTTCTTTCCATACCTCATCAACTATTATCCCTTCTTTAATTCAACCATCCTAAGGTCACTCATGCATGGTACTTACCCGATCACAAGAAAAGCTAAGACAAGAATCTCTCATCATGGATAATGATCAAGAAATTGTCTATCAATAAGAATTTAATGATGAAGAAGAACCTCACATGGAATCCAACACAGTAATACTTGAAATTGTTAGTGCTAATCCATGAGCTAAAAGTTTTTTTGAGGGTCCTAACAACTTAAGCTTAGTGGAAGACCTAATCCAAGCCAACAGTGTCAATATTTTCATTAATCTTGTCCAAAGAGGTGTTACCCTCCCTGATAATTTTGATGAAATTTTGCTTGAGAACAAGCTGATTCAAACAAACAAAAGCAAAGTAGTACCATCAACGTCTGATAACACAACTCAACCTCCCCCTGATATGCTTGAGTTAATCTGACAACTCCCAAACAAGCCTAACTCAAACAATGGGGTGAGTAATGGTTATTCAAATGCAGTTCATGTACCCAAAACATAACCAGGGTCCTTAGGACAATGCTCTACTTCTATTTTCTCAAAGCCTAGTGGAGTCCTAAAAAATCAAAATTTTGCACAAGAAAATAACACCAACCAGAGACATAACACCAATCTTCCCCCTCCAGAGGGACATAATGCATCATTAGGAGGAGGAACACTTCAAGCCCATACGATCACCACTAATCCTCTTGAATTAGTCCAACAAATTGATGAGCTCAAAGGCACGATGTTGGCTATGCAGAAAGGTAGGAAGAAGGAATTTTCTTTTACAAAAATATGTCCTTATCCTTTTGACAAATCAATCACTCTCCAGCCATTCCCCGCCAATTTTGAAATTCCAAAGTTTGACAAATACAAGGGAGACTCATGCCCCGCACAACATATCAAGGAATTCTATGTAGCAGCACAAGAAGTTACCCACAATGATCATATTCTCCTAATAATTTTCACTAGAAGTCTTGGAGGACCTGCCTTAGAGTGGCTATTGAACCTTCCTCCGTGTTCCATCTCCACATTCCATGATCTTGCAGAAAAATTTGTTACACAATATTCTTATAACATGGAATATCAAGCATCCCTTAGCGATTTGTGTAACATGAAACAAAGAAATGGAGAAACCTTTACCAATTTTCTCCAAAGATGGTGACATCTCACAAATCGCATGCCTTGAAAAATCCCAGATTCACATCTTGTTGACATCTTTACTAAGAATCTGGTTATAGAAATATCATTTCAGATGAAGATGGCTGCCCCAGATTCCTTCGAGGCACTCATTAAAAAGGGGAAGTCCATTAAAGATGGACTTTTGATGAAATGAGCAATTAAACACTACACCCCTAATTCATCTAATAATACTAGTGATAAACCCAAGTTCTGGTCTAAGAACAAGGGTGTTGTTAATGATGGAGTGACCGATGCTAAACATGTCCAAAATGTTCAAGCATCCAACAATAGTAACCAAGGCAATCACAATAACAATGATCAGAACAATCGCAACAATAATAAAACTAATTTGAATAGCCAAAATAATCAGAACAATTCAAATAACCAGAATCAAAATCAAGGATCTAGTTATCGTGGCTCTCTATTCTCATGATATAATGGAAATAAAAACAACAACAATCGACAACAACCACGATGAAAATTTACATAGCTGTCAGATTCCCTTGATGTGATCTTCCAATGTCTAGTTAACCAAGGAATGATGGTTTATCCTAACACCAGGCCTTTCGACAAAAATCAACCTAAACTAAACTGGTATAAGGATAATGAATACTGTGATTATCATTGCATAAAAGGGAATAAGATAAAAAAATGCTTGAAGTTTCATCATTTTGTGCAAGATTTGATCGATGATGGTAAAATTGAAGTAGAAGGACAAAATGCCTCTACTTCTAACGCCCAGTTAAAAATATATTCTAAACATTTTCCAGAACATAATCAAAACAATGCATCTAAATCCAAGGGCTTTTCTTATGATTATTCAACAAAAAAAATCTCAGGGGATGAACGCACTTGTGGAAAATTAGCCAAAAATGATGTCTATGGTTTTGACTCACTGTGTGGCCATATTGAACAAGCTGACACTCATGTAAACACGTTGACTTTAAAGAGTGCAGATTGCAATGCTACTACCCACCGCCCTTGTGTTTTTTGTACAAGCTACTGTCAATCCACTTGTTGTGGATCCACTTGCTGCACCATCTACCTCGACATGACCTGTGTCACATTATGACTTGCTTTCCCAACTAAAGAAGACCCCTGTACAAATATCCATACTAGAGCTTTTGCATACATCCCCCATTCACAAAGAGGTCCTTGAGAATGCCCTAACCGAGTCTCGCGTCCTAGAAAATATCAATGCCTCTCAATTCCAAGCAATGATAAGAAATTTGGCTGCCCAACAACACTTGTTGTTCATTGACAAATATTTTTGAGGTCCTGACCCTCATCATAATAAACCCTACATATCAAAGTCACCATCCATAACACTTGAATCAAAAGAGTCCTTATAGACAATGGATATGGTCTGAATATTTGTACTTTAAGCATGATCTGCAATATTGGTCTTTCTGAGGACCTCATTGATGTAAATAAGAGAATAACAATAAAAGAATATGATGATAGAGAAAGGGTGAGTAAAGGTCTCATTGCACTCCCCTTACAAGTGGGACCAACTCTTATTGAAACTACTTGTCAAGTGCTTGACTTGGATCTATCCTACAATATCCTTTTGGGTAGGCTGTGGATACATGTTATCTTAGGTGTCCCATCCACATTTCACAAATTTTTGAAATTTCTACATCAAGGAGCTGAAATAACCATTCCTGGCGATCATGAACCCTTCCAATATTGCAAAAGGTTGGAAGGAAAATAATCAAACTATTTCCCATTGAATGAATGTGTTCACCCACTTTCACAAGAGATTCCTGTTCAACACACTTCCTCTAAAGAATAGTTGTCTATGCAAGCCAAGGGAAAAGAAAAGGTTACCCAAGAAAAGAGTACTGAGTTTGAAAAGAAAGTTAGGTTCACCGATCAAGGCCCAGGGGATTACAAGTTTGAAAATGCCCTATGCATTGGTTAGCTCCCTCTCTCTCCCAGGTCTTATGGAAAACCTTCACAAGTCTTCCCTAAGGAAAATAAAGAAACTATAAAATGTAAAAAGACTACATTTGAACATTGGGGGTCTCTCTCAGACGAGCATATGGAACATAATGTTCTCTCCTGGCTTTTTGATGAAGAAGAAGACAAACTTGCAGACATTCCTAAAGGGAAGTTTATAAAGGCCACACCCATTGTTGAAAATATGGGATATCATGACACTAGCCTTGGAGAAAATGAAACAGTAATAAAAACTCTCATAAAAGCAACTGGGTACCCCCAATGCCGAGGACTGGGTTCCATAGAAACTAAGAAAACCTTTGTCAATGAATTTTGTTTGATTCAATCCGATTCAGACACTGAGGAAGAGTTCTTTGAAGTCCCTTTCCAATATATTGAAAATGACCTTGATACCCGTGTCCTCCATATCACCCAATCTGACCTTTCCTGACCCAAACTTCCCCTTACCAATCTAGAACTGATCGATTGGGACCAACAAGATTCACCACCTTCCTTAGACATATGCGATTCGAATGAGGCAGTTTTAGCACTTTTTGGACTAAGAAATCTCCAAGACAATGAACACTAGATTCACTACAGCAAGCAAGCCTACTTCGGTAGCCAAATCAATTCCCTTAGTCACAAAATTGAAGAAAAAGAAAATAAAAAAAATGATAAAACATCCTTGGGTGAAAACCTTTCTGAGGCACCTTTGGATGGAGAAAAAGACAAAATGAAGGACGCATCATCTAGTGAAAACCTCTTTGAGGGGCTAGAAGAGGGGGACATTGACTTTCCCTTCATGCCATTACCATCAAAAAATCTTCTATCCTCATAGAAGAAACAATTGCAGTTAACTTGGGCACAGAAGAAGATCCTAAGATCACCTACATTGCAACCTCTCTAGATGAGATAGAACAAGAGTCTATGAATGCATTCCTTAAGAAAGCCTACATTAAATTTTCATGGACATATAAGGATATGCCTGGACTTGACACTTACTTCATTGTACATCATCTTGCTATGGATCCTAAAATCAAGCCTGTCAAGAAAAAATTATGCAAGATGCATCCACAAGTAGCACTCCTGGTTAAAGCTGAATTGAAAAAGATGCTAGATGTAGAATTCATCAGACCAATAGACTATCTAGAATGGGTCTCAAACATTGTATCGGTAGGTAAACCCTCTGGGGGCATCTAGATTTGTATTGATTTCAGAGATCTTAATCTTGCCTGTCCTAAGGATGATTTTCCACTTCCAAACATTGACATCATAGTTGATTTGACTACTGGGCACAAGATTTTGTCCCTCATGGATGGTTTTTCTAGATATAATCAGATTCCCATAGTAGTCGAAGACCAACATAAAACTACATTCACTACCCTGTGGGGTACATTTTGTTATTAGGTCATGCCCTTTGGTCTCAAGAATGTAGGCGCCACATACCAGAGAGCCATGACGACCATATTTCATGACCTCCTTCATGTGATCATGGAAGATTATGTGGATGATATCTTAGGGAAATCCAAGACACAAGAATCACACATTAATGTCCTCACTATAATATTTAACAGACTGGAAAAGTATAAGGTTCGATTGAATCCCAAAAAATGTGTCTTTGGTGTGCAATTAGGTAAGCTCTTAGGCTACATTGTGTCTCACAGAGGAATAGAAGTGGATCCTAAGAAGGTGAAATCCATTTTGGAGATGCCACCTCCTAAAACTTTGAAACAATTAAGGAGCTTGCAAGGAAGACTTCAATCCATCCGAAGATTTGTGTCACAACTAGCAAACAAGGTGCATCCTTTCTCTCACCTATTAAGAAAGGATATTAAATTCATTTGGGATTGCTTGTGTCAAAAGGATTTTGAACAGCTCAAGGTATATCTAGCTAATCCACTAGTGTTGGTCCCACCTATTCCAAGAAGACCTTTGATTCTCTACATCTCCGCAACTATAGTAGCAATGGGTGCTCTCCTAGCACAGTTAGATGACAATGGAAAAGAATGTGCCATATATTATCTTAGGAGGACTTTAGTGGGTTATGAGATCAACTATACCGCTATTGAAAGAGCTTTCCTGGCTGTGGTCTTTTGTATGTAGAAGCTACACCATTATATGCTTAATCACAAAGTACTGTTGATAGCAAAGATTGACCCACTTAAGTACTTGTTATCTAAAGCTGCCCTGACAGGTCACACAAAAAAATGGGTCATGATCCTTAGTGAATATGATATTGTATACATAGAACACAAAGCCATCAAAGGGAAAGCAATAGCAGATCAACTTGCAGAGGCTCCCATTCTTGGAGATCATCCTATTTTCATAGACTTTCCTGATGAAACTATCATGACTGTCACTCCTAGCATTCAATGGAAGCTTTATTTTGATGGATCTTTTACCCAAAAAAGATTAGGGGAAGGAATTCTATTTGTGACACCGCAAGGGGATCTTATCCCTAAATCTTATAAACTTACATTTTCTTGCACAAAAAACATAGCAGAATACGAGGCCTTGGTCACAGGGCTTTGCCAAGCTGTTAGATGGAAGATCACAAGTTTGCTTGTTTTTGGTGACTCCCAATTAGTTATCAAACAAGTCAATGATGAATTTCACACCAAGGATGACAAGTTTCTCCCTTATCGATGCATGGTTGAAGATCTCAAACAACATTTTACAAGCCTCATTTTCCAGAAAATCCCAAGAGCAAACAATAAAGCAGCAAATGCCATGGCTACCATTGCTTCACTAATATCTATGCCAAAAACAAGCACATGGTGTGAATTTCTTATCGAGAATCTTATGGTCCCTATCTATGACCAACCAGATTTTGAGATGGTGTATGAAATTGTGGGTCCCAAAATACCTTGGTATCAAGAAATCCTCACCTATCATCATGATAAAACCATTCCCCTCATGCTTACACCTAACCAACAAAATATCTTCATTCACCGCACTTCTCGTTACACAATCCTTGGAGACACTCTTTTTCATAAACACTTTGATGGAACTCTTCTTCGATGTCTGAATTAAGAGGAAGCACACATGGCCTTAGAAGAGGTGCATCAAGGAATCTATGGAGCCCATTATAGTGGTCTGACTTTAGCAAAGAAGTTGCTCCACAATGGATACTATTGGCCGACAATGGAACATGATGCCTATCATTATGTGAAAAAGTGTGTTCCTTGTCAATAGCATGGTGATTTGATAAACACTCCCGCTCAATCCCTCCAACCCACCATCACACCTTGGCCTTTCTCCCACTGGGCTTTTGACCTTGTGGGCCATATATTTCCAAACTCTGCAAGTGGTCATAAGTATATCCTAGCCGCCACTGAATACTTTACCAAATGGGTCGAAGAAATCCCCCTCACTTATACAACTAGTAAGCAAATTTCCAAGTTTATCTTGAATTATATCATTTTTTGCTATGGCATCCCGAAAGATCTCCATACTGATAATGGAACACCCTTCAAGAATCAGGATGTCTTTGACCTTTGCAAGAAATTTGGCATCACCCAACATTGTCCCTCCAAGTATTTCCCGCAGGGCAATGGTCAAGCTGAGGCTACAAATAAAACCATCTTAAATATCCTCAAAAAGACTGTTGATGACGCTGGTCGTGATTGGCACCTGCAACTCAATCCCACCCTCTGGGCTTACCACACCTCCATCCGTATTCCTACTGGCACCACTCCATTTTCCCTTGTCTATGGTTCTGAGGCTGTCTTACCCATTGAAATTGAGCTCCCTTCCCTTAGGATTTCTCTCAAGAGCCTGATGTTTGAAGAAGAATATAGGGTTGCCTGCTTGCAAGAGCTGCAACTCCTTGATGAGGGACACCTCAATGCCCTCAACCACCTTTTTGTGTATCAAAATCTCTTGCGCTTACATTTCAACAAGAAGATCAAACCCCATGAGTTTGATGTAAGTCATTTGGTCCTGCAGCATAACATGAAGAATCTCCAAAACCGAGAAAAGAAGGGAAGTTTGAACCCAATTGGCTGGGCCCATTTGTTATTACTGCTAAATTTGGTTCTAGGGCATATCAAATTGCAACACCTGATGGAGATCCACTCCCTGATCCTATAAATATCCAGCATTTGAAGTCCTTTTATGCGTAACTCAACATTTAGTTCCTGTACAATGTTATTCAGCAAAAAAACCTAAAAATCAGAAAGAGATCCTGAAAAAATCATAAAAATAAAAAAAAGTCCTAAAAAAATCCTAAACATCAGATTAGTAGAAAATCATAAAAAGAATATAATGTTCCTGAAAAAATCATTGTTTGGTACACACTTGGTAAATAGGCACCTTACCAAAAAAAGAAGAAGCATTCGTCCAAAAGTGAAAACTTGGCAAACAAGCACTCTGGGAAAGTATTATGGTGAAAACCTATCTCAGGCACCATGATAGCAGATTCAGATCCATTCTCTCCCCGTCCAATATACATATCTATCCTCATCCTAGTCCTAGTTGTTGGTCATCACTTCCCACATAGCCATAAGGATCTACCCGCAATTCCCAACATGCTAAGCTTAACCCCATCACACTGAGCTTTTCCCAGACACAGTGATTGCAAAAATGTTTATCAAAATTAACATCGAAATCAAATATTTGAGTTATTGTTCCTTTCACATCTATTGCCAGTGAATATCCATTTCAAAAAATCAATCTTTGCGCTGCAGGATGCGTCCCTCCTCAATCGGCTCGAATCAATCTTATCAATCTTATCTCGTTCATGGCAAGAACTGTGGACTGAATGACCACTTGGTTAGGAGGCCTTCTTTTTTGATTTTATCTTTTGTATCAGTAGAACCTACCTACGATTACCTCGATCTTCCATATCTTGGTGCATTGTGACCGGTGAAATATGATGCAAGTGTCGATTGCGGTATGATCTGTTTGTGGATACTTTAGGAACATTTTGTTGGTTTTTCAGTTATGATTATGCATATCTTAATGGGGGCAATGGGTTAGCATAATTATGTCATTTAAAAGACCTGAGTGTGTCCAAACCTCTCCATTAAGCATATGTCATAGGTTCTATCATAGTCTAAAAATCTGCATCTCTGTTTCTACAGCTATCTGAGAGTCTAGTCAATGCAATGGAACAATGTCATATGTGTTTTTATGACACATGATGCATACCTCCTATTGCAATATCAAACTCGGGTGTTCTCTCCAACATAAACACAAGTGATCCCACTAAATCATGTAGTCAGGTTGCATTTTAGTTTGTTTCTTTTCTGTATTTTTGTTTGAGACAAGGGTCCTATTTATTCATCTTCTCATTCCTCTTTTCTAGAAGTTTAGATGATCCTATTGGTTATATCAGATACATAAACAAAAACATCATAATAATAAAGTGACACTAGATCATTCCATTACATTCTACTCCATATAGTTAAGATCATTTAGCTACACATTGCATGTCAAATATATCTCGTTATTCATTAATCATTAAATACACATTGCATGTCAAATATATCTCATTATTCATTAATCATTAAATACACATTGCATGTTAAATATATCTATTTAACCATTCATCATTATCTAAGCATTGCAAATTCATAAACATCACATATGCATAATAAAACATCCATTCATATAAACTTTGCACATCATATAGCACACATTTCACACACATACTGCATCACACACATCAGTATCATAATATAGTACTATGCATCATCTCATAATCCATCACATAAACTCATGAAATAACACCACAAAAATATCTATATATATATATATGTATATATATATATATGTGTGTGTATATATATATATATATATATATATATATGTATATATATATATATATATGTATATATATATGTATATATATATATATGTATATATATATATATATATATATGTATATATATATATATGTATATATATATATATATGTATATATATATATATGTATATATATATATATATATGTATATATATATATATGTATATATATATATATCTGTATATATATATATGTATATATATATATCTGTATATATATATATGTATATATATATATCTGTATATATATATATCTGTATATATATATATATGTATATATATATATGTATATATATATATATGTATATATATATATATGTATATATATATATATGTATATATATACATATGTATATATATACATATATATATATATATGTATATATATATATATATATACATATATATATATATATATGTATATATATACATATATGTATATATATATATATATGTATATATATACATATATATATATATATGTATATATATATATATATATATATATATATGTATATATATATATATATATGTCTCATAAGATCTTGGTACATCACAAAATGATACATCAGGCACCTTAGTGCTGCTATGCATATGCATCTCATCTAAAATCCACAAAAAAAATGTATCTTCTATAATCAACTGGAGCTCATAACTACTGGAAGATGTCCTTGTCATCCTAAATCCGCCTGTCCACCCCATGGAGTAGATCTCTCTTCTCATCTCCCACTGTCACCCCCTATCGTCCTTTCTCCCGGTGGCCTGACTACTGATCCTGATGACACCCCTTGAGTCCTCTCTTATATCTTTCACTTTGAATAAGGTGGTCATCTCTGCTCTAGAGGTACTGCCTGCTGATAAAGGTCCATGTAAAAGGCTGCCTCTCTCCCCCTCCTTGCTGCCTCTTGTTGTGCATCCATCATGCCTATCAATAACTGCCCTACGCCCAACGCTGTCACTCCCTATCTCAATAACTCCCACTCCCCTCAATAAGTCTCTGCCCATCTCTGCCACATGTCCCTGTCCTATGTCAGTCATTGGGCACGAATGTCTACCTGTCTCTACATCTCCTCCATCTGGCCCAACAATTGGGCTACCTCCCCCATCATCCCCTCTGTCTCAGTGTCAACTCCTGTCCTAGTAACCTGCCATGTACCCACTCGATATGCTCAACTCTTGTCACATAGCCTCCATCTGAGCCCCTGCTCTCTCCCTCTTAGCCACCCTAGCGGCCTCTTCCCTAGCTTCTCTATCCCTCTCCACTGCCACCAAAGCCTCTAATCATCTTGTTGGAGTCCAAAATGACGCTTATGCTCTAACAGGCTGCCAGTATACCCTCAGAGGATTTTAGTAATGGTTAGCTCCAAAATGGAAATAGGTCTTAGGGTAACTGGACCAACTCTAGGGACAAGACTGCCCTCTTCTACTTTTGGCTTTGCAAGACCAAGGCGGGTGCACCTAACCTAGTATAAAATAAACTTCATACACCAAGAACTAGGTTTGAAAAATAGATAAATGGATAGCAAGAAAGTACTGAATGTTAACCACACACTCATTGACTCTCCATTGCTATGGGGTAAAACTACAGACAACCAAATGCTGGAAACTTAAAGAATGGTTCTTATTTTATATGTTTGAATCATAACAGCAGCAATCAGTATCTGTTGATAAAGAGATAATCATTTAGGCCAGTGCCTCATCCATTGGGCAAGATCTCCTAGAACAAGAATGCTACACACACCAGACAATAGTTGAGATTCAAAGCCATAAACACACCTACAATCCCCTTTACTACTTATAAGAAATCCTTACATAGACAATTAGATAGATCTATGTCCCATCTAAAGCATCATTTCATCTAATCCTGGATTAGAACTTAAGAATGGATACATATACATAAAACAATATGTAGAGAACTAGAAAGTTCAGAACCTATCTAAGTTGACACAAAGGAGAGATAAGAGTCATGTATTTGTATTAAGTGTGAAGAATCCTTAAGTGTAAACAATCAAACCAGAGGAGTCAAGCTTGAAAATTACAGCTTAGACCTGCAACTTTCTCTCTGTCATCAATAAAATATCAACTGCCAAAAATGTTACAATCCTGATTGGGCAGAAGACTCACAAACTCCCAATGCCCTAAAAAATGATCACTAAAATCCCTTTATACCAGGGTTACAATGCAAGCATTCGATCATTTGAAAATCAAAATCACCTAACCCCACCAAGAAATAAACACCAGACAAGACAGGGGTCGAGCCACGATAAGAATCTCAAACAGTCCAATCAACCAGCTGCAAACACTTCTCAAGCCAAGAATTGTAATCATTCCTCACGGTACAAAACCTTTGCAATCAACTGTCAAGCACCCTGGACCACACTGCAAACGCTTCCCACCAAACAGGGTCTTTTCTGCATTCAATTCCATAAAAAATGGTACCCCTTGTCGCTGGAAATTCACAGACATTCAAATTTGAAACAACAATGGCTATCATGCATTTGGTGAGAATTAAGTTTCTTAACCACTCGCCCCAGTCACACAACCACGCAGTCTCATCTCTCATCACCATAGGAAATCGGTTCAAGATTTTGCTTGGTCGCATGATCGCATAACCCGGATACGGGTTATGCGAACATGCGACAACCTTCTCCCTTTGCCTTCCCTTAACTACCAATGCCAGACCGCCACCACAACAGGGTTTGTCGCATGTTCACAAGCCGGGAAATTGGCTTACGTGAACATGCGACAACCCGCAAACATGCACCCTACCGACCGTTAAAACACCACCGAGAATCCAAGCCCGGGCCCATGTTCCAAATCTACCACCCTGCCAACACGGACCAATCGAAAACCGCCACGCATCCACCTACCAATAGGACCACCGAGAAAACATAGATGGGCCCTAGGGACATGTGGTGCCCTGTCGCATGATCGCATAGCCCGAAAATGGGCTATGCAAACATGCGGTAGCCCGCAAACATTAGCCGCCACCATTAACAACATCGCAACCGCAAGGGGTACCGCAACCGCCACCGCACTGCCAAGGACACGTGTCACCTAGTCGCATGATTGCATAGCAAAGAGAAAGGCTATGCAATCATGTGATAGCCAATAGGAAGCTACCACATCACCACACTTGACCACCAAACGGCGACCACCCCTTCGGAGGATCGGATGGTTATCGCAAAAGTGCATGGCCCTGACTCATCCTTCATGCTTTAACGACAACCGTTGATCTTCTGACACATCAGGACCTGCTGTGCCTTCGGAAAAATAGGTCCCACCACCATCGCACTTGCGCACTTAGCAAAGAAGACCGCCAGGCAGCTGCACAGGACACGGGACCCACATGTCCACGTGGCAAGCGGTCGCATGATTGCATGTCAGAAGAGTCTGACATGCGGCCATGCGATAACCAATAGGGAAGAAGCTGGACCCACCACATGGTCGGACTTGCGCAGTTAGAGAAAACACAATCAATCAGGGCAGAAGTGCAATTTTCAAAAACACACAGGGTTTTCACACAAATCAAAAACACACAGGAATTTTCAACAGATCGAAAGGCAAACAAGGAAGCTGAAAACACACAGAGTTTTCGATGGTAAAAGATAAGTGAACCAAATAGGAAGCACAAGGTCGAAAATAACACACAGGTCAAAAACAATGTGGATTTTTGAAAACAATGCATGTTTTCAACACTGTGGCAGAATTTTTAAAGTTTGCTCCCGCGGACCTTAGAAAATGAAAATCTTTTTGGGTTTTGCAAAGTAAGAGACGTGACATGGGCTGAAGCAAGGTGACAACACTGACTACCAGGGGCAGGACACTTGACACATATTTTCAGGGGAGAGGCCATTTTCATGAGACTTTGTAATGAGTGGAAAATGGACTAACACGTGTCACCTCTACTTGTATGGTGTCTCTTTGCTCCTGATCACCCTGCCTCTCATCTCCTCCTGATCCTCTTAGCCCCATCTCCTCATCCTCCGGCAATGGCTCCGGGGCCACCTCCTCTCGCTCCCTCTGCACCACCTGTCACTGGTCTTTGTACTATCCCTCTCTGATGCTTTGTCACCTACCTCTATGGCCCACACCTGACTCCTAGTCTGCTGGGCGTAGCTGCCCATTAACAGACGAATGGCTACACCTGTGGCTCCTGGGCGGAGCCACGCTCAGGCCTCCCAGGCGGAGCCACCTGTCGACCAATGGGTGGCTATGCTCACACCTACCGGGTGGGTGGAGCCTCCTGTCAACTGACGAGTGGCTACGTCCATAGGTAGTGGTGCTCCCATCCCAGGCAAGCAGAGCCGTCAATTGGCACTGCCACCTAACCCTTTTTCCCTACCCAAAAAACCCCAAAAAACCCCAAAAAATCCCACAACAACCTATATACCAATGAATTTTCACAAAACTCAAAATAACCAAGATGGGCTTAGGCACTTACCGAATCCCCCCTGTCAGCTACTCGTTGATAGACCCGCACCCGCTCACCCAGCTGCATTCTGCCTCGTCGTCTAGCCATTCTTCCTTCTCCTCTCCTCACCTCTTTTTCCTTCTCTTTCGGGGTAAAAATGAATCACTCTTCCCCTTCTCCCCCCTTTTATAAAGGGTCCTTTTTTTCAAAAACAAAGAAAATGGGTCTTTTTGACCTTTATTTTTCTTTTTCCCTTCTTTTTAAAGTCATGCAAAACCCTTTTTTGCTCTCTTTTCGCAAAAATTGACCAAAATTTGTAATTTTGGCCTACTTTCCCAAGGGGGCACATCCTCATACTGACTTTTCTTCTGGGACATCTATATTTTCTTTTCGTTGACGTAATGTCATTTTTGATACCGCATCAAAGAGGGGAAAAATGTAGACACCTAAATTCATCCTTTTAACATTAATTAAATTAAATTTAATTAATGATCTCAAATAACATTATAGTTAATTTTTTTAAATTAATTATATTTCTTAAATTCATCTATTTATTTAATTAAATTTATTTAATTAAATAAATTCACTAATTAATAGTATTTGAATTAAATTTAAATACTACCTTTCATAATGTATCAAATTTAATTTAATACATGTTCCTCCATAGCCCCCTTTAAAATAAATTTTTAATTTATTTAATTCCCTCACATTCTTAATTTCTACTAAACCATGATTAAATTAAATTAAATTAAATTTAATCCTAAAGCCAACCTAGATGCTATCCTACACACATCACTTTCTGTCGAGTAAGCCTACTCACTAATTAACTAAGGTTAATTGGGCTAATTTTTGGATTCCTACATCCATTAGTCCTAATTATTTGCTGACACATGTGTGAGCAAATTTTTAAAAATAACCCTTTTCAAAAATTGCTAAAATTTGCACAAACAAGACTTCTTACATTTTATGACACTTCTTACACATTCTAAAATGGTTGAAAATTGACTTTTTCACTTACACATCTCTTACACACACTCACACATGTACTTGAAGTACACATTGACCTTTCATATCCCAAGTTGCTCACACATGTGTGAGCAAGTCTTGGACTTTGCATAGCTTATGTGTCTCCATGGTGGCACCTATGTGGATTCCACATAGATGCCACCTCACCCTAGCCCTCCAAAATCTTATAAATAGAACCCTTGTCTCAAGCAAAAGACATTCCCTTTTGCATTAGAGTTATCATGCTAGTTTAAGCTTAGAATTGCTTTCTTAGAGTTTTTACTTACAATTTGGTAGTTGCTAGATTTCTTTCAAGCTTTAGAATTTAGTGATTTAGCTTCATCTTTCATTTGCATACTTGCATGCCATAGAGCTTGAGGGTTGCTTTCATAGCTCCTCCTTGAGCTTCTTTTGGCCTCTTGCATTGAGTTCTTGAGAGTTGCTTCTATAGCTTCTTCTTGAGCATTTCAATCTTCATTATACTTTGTATTCATAGTAGGATCTGTACTTGTGTTGGGAGAGCACACTTACAACCTTTTTAAGAGCTTAAATCAAGCAAGTCTTGGGTGCACTTGCTTCATGCTCATCCGAGGTTATGGTGAAAACTAATGTTTTTACAAGTTTATGAACATGCTAAAATAGATTTGAATATGCTCTTTATCATTAAAGTTTGCATGTTTGAACTCATTCTTAACAAGTGCATTTTCATCATATACAACAATGTCCCTAATGTTTAATGTATAGCACATTGGACAAACTATGTTATCTCTGTTGGTGATATTCAATATATGTAAATGATTGAAGTATTTATTCTTTGACCTATATCCCTTGTGGGGATTACCTTCTTATGGTCTCTGTATATCCCGAGGGTTGTGAAAAACTAGTTTGTTTTTGGAAGTCAAACAATTATTCCTTCTTCCTCATTGGGTGGCTAGTTTCTAGTAACATAATGATGTAATGTACCCGTTCATGATGATTTTTATCTTTGATCTTATGTGGACTAGTGATTTTTTTGTCCTTGGTTATGATGGTTTAAAAAAAACTTGTGAGATTCATTTGATGTTTTATTTAAATTGTTGTATTCAATGAATTTTTTTCTTATTTATTGTTTAAATTGATAAATTAATTTATTTCTTTTATGAACTTTGGTAGCTAAGCTTTTTTGTCTTTGCTATCTTTCAGCAGCTAGTCTTTTGTTGTGATGTATTTTCCTTGCCAAGGACATAAAAGGAAGCTTTGGTGAGTGTTTGCAAAGAAGTGATGTAGGGAACCATGATTCCATCTAACACGCCACCCCCAAGTCTTGTGATTTATTATCCTGATGTTTTGTTTTGTCATGTTTTTCTAAGAATGTGTATCTTTCTTGTTTATTCTTGTATATAAGATTTATAATTAATTACACCTTGATCAATGCATAAAGTGTTATATGCTTATTATGTTATGATAATTGTTGTAGGGATAAATGCTTCTTGCAAGTATAAGTTTAAATACTAGGTTACCATTCTAATAAAATTAATTATGTTATTATTTTACTTGAAATTTGATGAAACAAGGACATACTTGTGTATTTGTGTTATTGTGTGAGTAGTTGTACACTTACCAAGAAGGTAATTGCAGAATTAAGATGCATTTCACTATTTCATGTTTGGATTTTGTGATCTTGAAAGGTAATCAAAGTGAAGTTTTAGGTATATTACTATCTTGGTTTGAGAAAGATGATTAGCTATAGTACATTAATGATTAAATTATTTTTATAAACTATGTTTTTGATTAAGTAAAATAGGTTTTAAAGGGTTCCTAAAACCCACAACATCTTAATATGTAGCATTAAAGAGTTCAAGACTAAACTAAGCAAAAGAAAATGAAGAAATGGGCCACTGGAAAGCCGAGAGTCTAACTACCATAGAGTCAAAACAAAGGAAAAATGAGATAGGAGAAAAGGCACTAGTAGGAAAGATCAGGAGAGGTTCCTGAGAATCACGACAACATTGGTTTCGAGAAGCTCCATCTTCTCTGCCGCCTCTTTGATCTTTTGAATGTAATTCAAGTCTTCTTCATCCATGTTTCTCTTTGACCTGGCTCTTGTTCTCTTACTCAGACCTTCATTGGGCTTCTCCTTTTTTTCCTCTTTGGTTATCTTCTCATCCTTGCCATCCATCTTCTCTTCCATTTTGTCTATGATCAATTTGATGTGCTTGTTGGAGGCTTTAAGGATATTGAAGTTTTTCTCTATTATGCCTTTGAGGGTTTCCTCAAGGCTTTTCATTTTATCTTCTAGTTGATTGATCCTTGAATCCAGGTGATGAATATCCTCTATGGCTTTGTGTTCCTTGTTGTTTTCAATAATCGGGGTTTTTTCCTTGAGTTCTTCAAGTTCATGGAAGAGCCATTTGAAAGACCCAAATTGGTCCAGCATGCTATTCTTTGTGTTGTTAAGAAGATTCATCCCCATTTCCTTGGCCTTGTCATTGAGGACGACCAGGGAAGGGTTAACTAGGTCCTCCTTCTGGATTCTACCATCAATGTCCTTGAGGATTTTTGGATTCACAGCTTCCCTGATTATCCCCATCCACACTGTCTTCATGTTGAAATTATGCCACACTTTTTCCCCCTTCCCAGAGTCTTCACTATGATACTCCCCTCTCAATTGGTTCTTTTCATCTAAAAGGTCTTGAGTGTTGGGGGACTGGGTTGAGGGATCTCCCTGGTCATCACTAGGCTCCTTATTATTAGGGTCTTGAGTATTTTCATTGGCTCCTGAAGGGGGAGGGGGGGGGGTTATTATCTTCGCTAATGGCCAGATCAAAAGAAAGGCGGCCTGAGCATTCCCCCTTTGTTTTGTGTTTATCCCCTGTGGTCTATTCCCTTTCTTCCTAACCTCACCTCTAGAATTACCCTCCTCATCATCAGTGTTAATTTCTTCCACATTGTCATTATGCTCCTCTTCAGAGGAAATCTCCTTTCTAGCCTGCTTTTTTGGGGGTTTTTCTTTTTTGACTGAGCTCGCTGATCTCTTCTTTGAGGAGGAGCCCTGCTTCGACTTTTTGACCTTTTCATCCTCATAATCCTTTGAGTGCATTCCCACACTCTCATTTGGGTCTGAGGGGATTTAATCCAACCCAAAAACATTAGTTCTTTCCTTATTGTCCGCTATCTCCTTCCCCAGGGTTTGGGCTTTGAAGAATTCATATATTAACAATAAAAGACCCTCATGCAGAGCTAGGTTAGCTATATTCTTCTCCCTAAAGCCATTCATATTATCATTAATTGAAGAATACAGGTAGAATGGGATAGAAACCTTCATACCGTGCCTGAGATGATTCAACAACACAAAGTGGTAGGTCATGATTCTGTCAAATATATTTTTATAAACTATGTTATACTATTGAAAATGTTGAATTGGTTAAATTCTTCTTGCTTAGAAAGGTAAGTATTTTTATGGGTTAATTTAGGGTCAAGTTAAAATTTTCTAGTAACAAGAATGTATTTCTGAACTGGATATATATAAATATGTTACTTGATCATTTTGTGAAGATCATTCTATATGGATATATGGGTTCTAAAATATTTATTATAAATGTTATTGAATTTGGTGTTATGATGAACATTTGATGATAAAGGAGCAATGATTATATTTTCTTTACATTCTTTGCCAATGGTTAATTACTGTTTATGATGCATTCATTTGCTAACCCCTATGTTTATGGATATTCTAATTATTTTTGTGCATGTGAGTTTCTTGTGATATCTAACGACATTTGATATTAAATTCACACATTGATACTATAAGATCAAATTTTTGTTCTTGTATGTTATATGTTAGTGATTATTTATGTTTATGACTTAATGATGCACTAACCCTATTGATGTATCATTTAATTCTATATGTATGCAATTACTTGCGTTGATCCTATTTGGCATATTTGTATGAATAGGTATGAAGTCATAGTTACTCACTCATGAGGCCCACATGAAGTCTTGATCCCCTTCATTCCCTATCACTAGTTGCTATGAAATGTGTATATTCAATGTTTTTGTAATGCAATTTTGTAGGTCCCAGGAATCAACTCCCTTTAACTAGTAGGACTGAGCATGCCTTTGTAAACTTGATGCATGTTGTTGATGGAGATTTCAATAAGGGATAATTTCTCTAAATTAACTAGCCATCATTCCTAGTCAGGATGATTAAGCTACGTGTTACCTATTTAGGTTGTCAAGAAAACAACTTTAAATTCTTATTGGTCCTTTTGTTTGAGGTAGGTTTGAGTTTGGGTTTGTTATTTTCATGCTTAGTGTGTTTTATTATTCTCGTGTTTGATTTTTATGATTGTCTTCTTATGGTCTCTTGTTTATGATATGTTCTTCTTGGTATAATGTTTGATTATAATATTTTATGTGATATGTGACTTCTAGGAGTAAGTCAAGTTCATGGCAGGAGGATGTAATACCCTTCCATGGATGTATTCTAGTTTCTGTGATTTTTTTTCATTTGATCATGATGTGTTTAGATAATTAAACTAGATTTAAATTAGTTATCTTAATAGTTCTAGTACATAATATTCTCAATTAAGATTAAACCGTATTAATGAAATATACCTTAGAATTCTTTATGATTACTAAATTGTCTTAATATATAATAAAGTATTAAATTATAATTTATTGATTAATAATGTTAATGATTATTGTATGAATATATGATTATATTTTTTATCATTTAATTCATTATCAAAAATTATATATTAATGTGGCATTCAACTTTCTTTTATGATCATTAATATACTTTGAGACTATAGAATTTAAAAAAATGATATAACATTAATACAATAATTAATTAATTATTTCTTGGGAGTTTTGTTAGTGTTCTTCCATCAACGATTTATAATTTGGAATTGAATAGTTTTAACTTGTCCTTTCATTAGATTATGTTAGAAATAAAGAGTTTCCCTCTTGAGTCTTTTTCTATGGTATTGGGAATTCTTTGGGGGGATACAAAAGATTATAAAGAATTATTTGATTATTCTACTATTAATGGGAAAATATACCATGGATGAATATCATAGTGCAACATTCTACATCAATAGATTTTTTTAATTGTATTGTTTGGCGCACAAAAGAAGTAACAATTATGTCATCAAAATGAGAATAAATTGTCGTACAATTTTTTTAGGAATATTACATATGGAGAATAACATTTTGCGGGGCTTTCTAGTGCACAAGGGGTAAATGATTTTATGGGCCTTGTGTGTAAAAGCCTAACAAAGAAATCTGCATATACTTTTGTGTTAACTTGCGAGAAGTTGTTCCAAGCCTATTCATGTGAGGAAAGAAGTGTTCTGCATGTCTTTGTAGAATATGAATATAGTTGTTGGACCCCAAGGGTAGGAATATCAATACCCCTTCACCTATTGTTAAGGTATGGACCTCCTCATACTAGTACATTTCTCTACAATATTTATATTTGATATTCCAACATCTGTTGATTAATGAAATGATAGTTTTATCATGTTGTCTCCTTTGTGTTGCACTTTTTTGGACCATTGTATCTCTTCATCTCTTGTAGAAACCATAAATATGGTTTTCCAACTTCCTTGGACAATTATCATATCAATTCATATGTTACTACTCTAAAGACTTGTAGGCTAATTCTGTATGGGCGTCATAAAATTTGAGTGTCTGTGGGACGTTAATCTTCATGGGCTCAACATAAAGCTCAGAGCATCCTTATCCTATGTGCAACCCATGGAGCTTGTCAATCCTCTTCCTCATGGTTTGGGTGTGATCCTAACTGGCCTTATGGAGTCATCTTCATGTTATTTGAGTATTGATTCTTTTGGGTAGATGATATGCATTGTACATCATAGAGGAACCCATTTTATGTTCTAAATCCTATGCTCTAGGTGGTTTCCTCAATACCTTGTGTAACAAACCATGAGGGGATTTCTTTGTGTTTTGTTTTTTTCATATATTACATGAGCCATTATTAGAAGGTATTACCTAAACTCATCTACCAACTTTCTTTTTATTTTTATGTTTTCTAAAAAGAAAGAAGGTTTTACAAGGCCCTGAAATCCAAACAAAAAAGAGAGTTAAAAAGTAGCATCCATGGTCAACAAAAAGACATCATAGCTAAAATAGAAGCTGGCACAGAACAAAAGATAGTAACCAAACACTAGACACTTTTTATCTCTATATTTGTGACATTTTAGATCTCCCATTTCCCTAGAATTTATTTGGCATTTAGGATTTATTGTGTGTATTCCATTGTGTTATCTATTATTCCATCTTTAACATTCCTTTCATTCCCTTTGATGATTCATAGTACACTAACCTTAAATAATTCAATCATCATGCCTCTATATTTTGCATAATCTATCTATAGTATTTCCATTATTTATAATTTGCCTTTGAAACAAACTTCCTATGTATTGTAGTTAGTGAAAGATATGTGTTTCCTTGGTTCAAAGCTATTGACCTAGTTCTTTTGGTGATAGCAATGTGCTTATTTTTCTTAAAGCTATTTGTTTTCCTTAGCTCATCTATGATCTGTTGTTTGCTTGGGAGCATTGTAGTGATAATTTTAGATTAATGGATATCATAGTTAGTCACTTTGAGGTTACATTTTTCTTGGTTATTTATTAAATTATGCAATAATATAATTTTGGTATGGTATTGTCTTTTCTTATAGAAAATTGTTTATGTAATGGCATATAAAATTATTTATGAAATTGTTGAGTTGAAGATGTTCATTAATTGTTATGTTATTCCAATATGATGTGTGTAATTTGATTAATATTATTTATGGATTTCACTATTTTGTGTGTAGAATTGGTAGGAAAGTTGTGGTCGAGGTGGGTTTTACATAATTACCCAGTCTTTATTTCTTAAAATATTTGAAATATTATTAATATGGTGGATGTATAGTAAATCTATTAAAAAGATAATGTAATTTAGTAATGTGGTTTTAAAGTATAGTTTAAGATGTGGTTTACATTTAGGTTCATTAAAATTGTCAAGTGAAATTAGGGTTAAATATGATATCATGAATTTTTTAAACATGCTTACTATATTTTAAAGTCAAGAAGGAAAGAGCCTAGATCCATGGAAAATAAAAAGACACAAGAGAAGGAGAGGACCAACCTAAATCCCATAACATCAAGCCAGAATGCGAAAGAAGAGGGAGGAACTGACGAGTAATGAGACCACCATAAGATAGTAAGGAACAAATATCTACTGAAGAGAAATATTTTGACCGGAGCTAACAATTGGTGAGACATGAGTCTCAACCTTGCTAAAGATTACATTTGTAATATAGTTTTTGAGTAGAGGGGTTTAGGAAGGAATCTCAAAAAATTATTGGTTAAGACTTTGCTAAGACAATATTAAACAAAGAAAGAGGCCACAACCTCAAAATAACATTCAAGTTTTGAAAGGAACCTTGAAATCTATTACAATAGAAGAAACTATGAACCAAAAAGTTTATAAACATGAAGAGGAGAGAAAAAGTGCCAACTAAGATGGAGAACCAAACATAAGTCAACCCTACATCTGAGTAGTTACAACAGAGAGAGTAACACATTATGCCACACACATGAAGATTGCACCTCTCCCTAGAATATCCTCTCCAACTTAATAGGAGAGTATCCCACCTCAATATGAGGGGAAGAGAGGAGAAACCATTGTAGAAACACCCCAAACCTAAGCTCTACATGAAAGTGGTAGAAAGAACTCATCACTGATATGCCCAATAGAGAAGAATAACCACCCACATGCATAAGGAACAAATAGTAGCAAGAAGAAAAGAAAAAGCCACAATGAACACAACTACATGATTATGATCTCTAAAAGCCAGATGAAGCCCAAGAAACCATCTAGCCACCTTCTGATCATAAAAAACCAAATAAAAAAAACATCAAGAGAATCCCCAAGAAATTTTAGGAAAGCAGAGAGAGTGTGAACCCTTTTCTTCAACCCATCACGCTCAAGAAAACCCAACAACAAAAAATCCACAAGTAGGAACTAATAGCTCTTGCAAAGAAACTAAAGGGAAGAACCCTCAAAGAAGAAAAACCCATTGCAAAATTTGTACTAAGAATAAAAAGGGCCACCAAAAAACATTGCCACTTATAGAGAAAGAAGAAGCACTAGGGGCTCCCAATAAAAATAGAATCAAACTCCCAACAATGGCGTTGGGGAGAAAGGGAAATCACTTTCAAAAATAAAACTTCTAGCACAAGGACACCACTCATTCTGTGGGAAGAAGTAACATAGGCCAACAAACCCATAAAATTCAAGGACACCAAGTCCAGTGAGGAACAAAAACCAAGCCCACACATGGGAAAAGACCACCTGCTAGATTTAAAACCCCATAACCAGTGACTCATAAAGAAAAGGAGCCACAAAGAAAATTGTAGGAATAGAGACACCAAAGCTTCCTTAAAAGAATGGAGGCTCCCCTAATCCAATGAAGAACATAAATCAAGCCCAATCAAGGGTAAAAGCCACCAATGAGGAACAAAACCCCACAACTAGTAACCCATAAATCATAGGTGCCACATTGAAAATGAAAAGAATAGGAGCAACTAAAATGACTATCCCTCTACTGAAATAGAGAAGGACACACATAGAGAACCCTACACCAGCCTGAGGGAAGGAAACACAAAAGAAATGATTCCCTCCTAACTCCAAAATGTAGAGGTTCTATCCCCACTGTCATCATCATCTTCGTCACCTCTATCTTTGTCCATTGAAACCCTAAGGACTCCCCTTTGTTAGCTTGGACTCCCGATCCCACTCATTTTTCTATTTTAATCCTAAGTTGATTAAGTGTAAAGTTTAAAAGATATTGAGAAATATTTTCATCATAAATTTTCATTAATCTCATTGGTTGGGTTATATTAGATTGGCGTCCTAATAGAATATTATAAAGACATATATTGAATTTGTGTTTTGGTTTTATCCTCTATTTGTAGGTTTTACATTAATTTGTTACCTTATTGTTATATGAACCTTGTGTTTCCCTATTCATCACTAGTGTCTTTGTAATTGTGTTATTTTTATTTAGTGATCCTATACATGAAATGTTTGTAGTATGGATATCATGATTCCTTGTATATATGCGATTGGTTTTGAGTTTTCGTGGTGACATTCAGGTTGGGTTTTCTTCACATAAAGATAGGTGTATTTGGGGCTTGGAGTCTTGCGACTGAACCAATGTTGTTTTGATCATTGTTCACTTAAACATCCAAAATATATGGCTATTAGAAGTAGACACATATGTCACCTTTGTTGCTATGTTATAAAAAATGAGGAATGTGAACCATAATGAGAATTACAACACAACGATGAATAGAATTAAAAAAGGTTGCCCATGAGGAATGGTATAAAATATATGTATATGTATGTATGTACACACACACACACACACACACACACACACTTTGATTCAAACAAGTGGCTAAGGAAATATTTAAATAAACTTACACAAATGAAATCAATGATTAGCTTTAATGCTATTCTTTTAACCATAGAACAAAAATCAAGACATGTAAAATTCTATTGAGAAGCATGCATATACTCATTAAATTCAAATCTACTAAAATTATATGCATAAAAAAACTAATTGCTAGCTTATTCAAGAAACCAGTAAAAAACTTAAAGGATACAACAAACAAGGAAAAGGCCCAAAAAATTGTTGAGATTTTTGTTATTTATTCCTCTAAGTATATTCAAATGTTTGGACAACTTCGAAGTAGCAAATGTATTTCTATCGCTGTAATGTAATAATATATTTTCTTGTTTTGTTAGCATAATTTAACTATTAATTTTCTTCGTAAAGTAGATTCTACAAATCTATTGTATATAGAAACAAAAGAACAATACAAACAATTGCATTGAACATAGCACACATCTAATTAAAAAAAGTATCTTACATAAACTAAATAAATAGTCACGATAGACTAAATAAATCTGTAAACACCCCTGTATAAATGATAAATAATTCTTTTGATACATGGACGAACAAATCAAATGTAGGAACTAGGGCAAACATAATGTAATTTGTTTTCCAGAAAGTGACTTGTCAAACGCCCAAGAAGATGCCCTGCAATTTCCACGAAACTTCGAAGAAAATGACTGTGACAAGTCTAGCGACACATCTCTTCTGTGAAAGCTGAAGCCTAAAATTTTTCCAAGGGGGCAACTGATATAGTCTATGGTATGACGAAATACTGATATAGTCTATGGTATGACGAAATATTTTCGAATGTGGTAACTCGTTGACTGGACAAACTTAATGTGGTTTCCAGGAAATGACTTGCTGGGAAGCAGCGAGAAGCTTTTGAATTTTTAATGGTAGAGAAAACGGCTGCAATTTCCATGAATCTTCCCAAATAATAAACTTTTGCGAAGCATGGAGAAGTTTGGAATTTTTCATGGTAGAGAACGTCTAAGAAGATGCCCTTCGATTTCAATGAATCTTCCCTATTTCCATCGTAGTTTACTCGTGAATTCGTTTGCATTTCTACATTATTTTTCTGAGACACTCCTACTGAATCTCCTACAAAATCGGAATGTAGGAAAGTCTTTCTGTTTAGAAAATGGGTTGTCTGCATCGCCTAGCAAGAGAGTTTGTATGCAGCCAGACAACTTAAGTCAAAATCAAATTAACTATTCTCCCAAGGCTTATAATAAGAAAGCTTAAATCAGAGAAAAATTTTCGTCCACACATCACAAACATGTAAGCAAAAATGAGTTGCAGCTTCCGTAAAACTTCCAATTTTTCCATCGTGGTTTCCTGGTGAATTCGTTTCTATTTCTGCGATTCTTCTGAGACATTGCAACTGAATGCCCTACAAAATCTTCATCTGTTTCTGCTTTAAATATGGTTCATCTGCATTGCCAAGTGAGAGAATTTGATTGCAATTTGTCTTGGTTTCAAGAAAGGGTCATCTCCATCGCCAAGCAAGAGAATTTGATTGCAACCAGAGAAATTAAATCAAAATCAAATTATATTCCAATATCCCATGGCAGACCAGTAGATTGTCGACGTTAAAAATGGTTTTCGCAGCCAGAATATGTATTTTGTTCGAAGGTTTGAGGAGGTGTCGATTTATAAAGTCCCCGAACTCCTTGTCCAGCTGAAGCAGAGCGCTTATGTTCCACAAAAGGTGTCATTAGGCCCACTTCATCACGTAGCGCATCCTGCAATGCTTGCTCATAAATTGCATGCTACAAGGAAACCGTTTAACATTAGTGAGGAGGAGTTGGAGAAAGAAGTGGCAGGACCTATTCTCGGTCTGCATACCGAGGTAAGAGAATGCTACCAAAAGAACATCGAGTACCAAGATGGGTATCTTGCTTGGATGCTCACTTTGGATGCCTGTTTTTTCTTAGAAATATTTAGGGCCTTGGGTAGTACCACAAATTGGGATCACTGTCTTTTCAATCGAAATACTATTGAATATACTGCATACCCCGTAATAACCGACATTCTGATGCTGGAGATCCAAGTTCCACTTTTTGTTCTGCTCAAGATATTAGGTTGGAAGGGTCAAAAAGATGAAACAAGCGCATTTACGGAGCGCTGCGATTTGTTAGCTGGTGCCCCAATAGCAAGGTTGTTCTACCCTTTTAAGGAGAGGGCCCCTTCGCTGAATGAAATTCTGGTGCAGAGAGCGCATCGATGGTATTCATGCAATCTGCATAGCCTTTATAATCTTTCTTAAAGCAGCATCGAAACATTCTTAATATCTGCATACTTCATTTCTCTTCCGTTATAAACATAGATTAGAGAGACTCACCATTCTTTAATACTCCGATAATAACAATGCCAACTTCATATAATGCTCCCTAATCACTCCACTGATTATTGCATGCTCTGCGGGCCCTCCACGACTGTGATTATCCTCACCACCTTGCGGTCGGTTCCATCTCAAGCACACATACGTTCGCCACCTTTTCTCGACTCGAAGGCCAAGTCACCCACGAGTATGAAATACAATAACTCTGCGAACAGATTTGTTCTCGGGTCTCTTCCAAATCGGGATCAAAAACACTACCTCTCGGTTTCCTGGCAGGCATAAACAAATTTAACATCTTTCCCGATATCATTTGCATGGTTCGAAACCAACTCAGAACTTGTGTAACGGTTCTTGAAAACCGTTGCAGACTTAATGCACTAAAAAATGAATGATCTGTTTTCAAATCGGTTTTTGCCAACTAAGACAAAAAGAAAATGATCACCATTGTCCCAGATCGGGATTGTTATAATCCGACACATAAACAAAACAGACTATCATTTATTAATAACTCAGAGAAACCCGATCTATCAACCAGACTGGACTTATTAATGTCGATTTTCAAGAACTCGATACATTTCACTGTTAAACTCTATCATCAAACTCGAAAACATATGAGAGTCCATTGGTAAGGAACTCTTCGGACCCGATTGCATAAGGGATTAACAATATCGATAAAGAGACGACTTGATGAAAACAGAAATACCATTAATCGATTCCATAAAAATACATCTCATTAAAAATCAAGGAATACATACTATTGATGGCTCTCTGGCTGGAGGCCAGAGAGCCCAACTCTTTCCACAATTCCTATTCTATCTCCCGTAACCCACTCTCTGTCGACTCTCTCCTTTTTGCGATTACGTTTCTGTCTATAAATAGAGATTCTTGGACAGTTATCAAACCGTCCACCTACTCATGACCCTTTGTATTCCTTTCGGAATTTTGGTTACAAATGTCATATAATGTCTTTGTCGAATACATTACCATGCAAATTAAGCAATTAAACCATTTCTTGACATGGTCCTATGAAATTTTAAATGATTTGAATAAATAATCTTCAAAGATCGTGGTGCTCCTGCACCAAATTCCAAGCGCACAGAAAAGTAAGCATCTTTTGGATTTAATTCGTATGTATGTCATGTTAGTCCGTTTTTCAGTCATTGCAAAATCTCGTGAAGTTGGCCTCTCCCCTGTAAGTGTTTGTCAAGTGTCCTGCCTTGTGCTCTTTATTGTTGTCGCCTTGCTTCAGTCCAAACTGCATCTCCTAATTCGCAAAGCCCAGAAAGTTTTTCGAGTTTCAAGGTCCGCGGGAAGCAAATTTTTAAAATCTGCCACAGTGTCAAAAATTCACTGTGTTTTCAAAAATCCATGATGTTTTCGACCTTTTTGTCCTGCATAGAAACTCGTGTTGTTTTCGGCTTCCTTGTTTACCTTTGTGTCATGTTGAAAATTTTGTGTGTTTTCGATCTTTCACCGAAAACACTGTGTGTTTTCGACTTTGCATGTCTTCTTTTCTGCCGGCTCTCCTTATTCATTTGTCTTAACTGCGCAAGTGCGACGATATGGGGCCAGTTCCTTCAAGGTGTCAGAGGGGGGACAGATGGCAGGTTCTTATTGGCTGTCGCATGGCCGCATGTCAGACTTTTCTGACATGCGATCATGCGACTGCTTGCCATCTGTCCGCGTGGGTCCTGGTTATTCGTAGTTGGTGGTTGCAGTTCCGTGGTCCCGGAGGCAATGATGTGGTAGCCTGTGATTGGCTGTCGCATGGTCGCATAGCCCAATTTTGGCTATGCGATCATGCGACTACTTGCCACGTGTCACTGGGGCCCATCGGCAAAGTGGTGCTGGTTGTAATTTGGTGGCGTGACATGTGGCGGCTTTGGGTAGGCTGTCGCATGATCGCATAGTCCAATTTTTGGCTATGCGATCATGCGACCGGTCGACACGTGTCCATGGTGGTATGATGACGTTTCGTTGGTGGGCCCGGGAGATGTAGAGAAGGTGGTGATGTGGTGGTCTCATGGCTGTCACATGATTGCATAGCCCATTTTCGGGCTATGCGATCATGCGATAAACCCCTTGCGGTGACGGTTGCGGTGGCGGTTACATTGGCTGAGATTGGCTGTTGCATGTTCGCATAGCCTATTTTCGGGCTATGCGATCATGCGACAGGGTGCCACATGTCGTGGGGCCCATTTGTGGCTGTTTGGTGGGCTCGGTGGCAGGTGGTGTCGTGGCAGTCTCTGGTTGGTCTGTGCTGGCAGGTTGGTAGATTTGAACGTGGACCCGATTATTTTTTCTTGGTGTTTTTGGTGGTGTGGATAAATATTTGGCGGCCCGACAATGTCTTCTTCCTATCACCGGTTCGCATGATGTTTTAGTGGCAGCACTATTTTTTTCGCGAACTGGCGAAATGTCTTCAGTTGCCAGTTCGCCAAATGACTTAAGGTGTTATTTTGGCACGTGCAGTCATGTGTTCGCTAAATCTAACTGGGGTTTAGACTTTCATTTCGCAACTGGGATTTTCCTTTGTCATGTGTTCGCTAAAAGTAACCCAAGGTGCCTGGATGAGTTAAAGCCATGAACCCGGGAGGATAGGAGGATATACGGCGGGGACTTAATGTTGATCTCAGTTTGATTGCCGGTGCACTGTTAATTTCTCGGTGGTGGCAGTTGCGGTAGGCTAGAGGATAGCGGGTTGTCGCATGTTCACATAGCCCATTTTTGAGCTATGTGATCATGCGACCAGGCATAAATTAAGGCCCATTTCCTATGGCGGTGAGTTGTGACTGCGCGGTTGCGCGACTGGGGGCAAATGGTTAAAAGGCTTAAAGCCTGCGAAGTGTTGGTGACCGTTTGAACTTGCTGAGAGTCTTTTGCGATAGGGGGTAACAAAATTGAATGCTTTGGTGGCTAGATTTGACTGGTTTGGTGGCACTTGTTGCTGTGACTTGACCCCTGTCGTGTCTGTGTTTATTCCTCGGTGGGGTTAGGTGATTTTGAAAATTTGATTTTGAAATGATCATGACGCTTTCTTTGTAACCCTGGTATAAAGGGATTTTTATGATCATTTGGTAGCATTGGGAGTTAGGTATTCAAGATTTTTCGGTTGTGAGTCCTCTGCCCAGTCTGAATTGTAATACTCTGATTCAGCTTTTGTCAACAATTGAGAGAAAGTTGCAGGTTTAAGCTGTAGTTTGCAAGCTTGTTTGTTCAGATGGATTGTATGCACTTAACGATTCTTCAAACTTAATATAGATATATGATCCTTATCTCTCCTTTGTGTCATTGCAGATAGATTTTGAACTTTCTAGTTCACTGCATACTTGTTTGTGTATGTGTCTTCATTCTTCAGTTCTAATCAAAGATTAGATTAAATTATGCTTTAGATGAGACATAGGTCTATCTCTTGTCTATGTGAGGATTTCATATAAGTAGTAAAGGAGATTATAGATGTGTTTATGGCTTTGAATCTCAGATATAATGCTGGTGTGTGTGTGATCTATCTAAAAAAATTTGCCCAATGGATGAGGCACTGGCCTAGATGAGTATTTCCTTGTTGACATATCCTGACTTAGATTGTTATGATTCAAACATATAAGATTAAGAACCATCCTTTAGATTTTCAGTATTTGGTTGTATAAGGTCCTACCCCATAGTAAAGAGGTGTCAATGAATGTGTGGTTATCATTTAGTACCCTCTTACTATCCAGTCATCTGCTATATGAACCCAGTCCTTAGTGTGTGAAGTATATTTTATGCTGGGTTAGGTGCACTTGCCTTGGTTTTGCAGAGCCAGAAGCAGAAGAGGGCAGTCTTGTCCCTATAGTTGGTCCAGTTACCCTAAGACCTCATAGCAATTTTGGAGTTAACCATTCCTAAAATCCATCTGAGGGGATACTGGCAGCCTAAAGAGCATAAGCATCATTTTGGACACCAACAAGATGGCAACTCTATTGGGGAATGTTATACATGTTCATCTTAACCAGTAGGTCATCATTGGAAGAAACAGGGTTGTTCTTGTCCCTTGTCTCTCTAACACATTTGAGTATTTCTAGAGTGAAGAAATTATATTGTGATATTCCCAATACACTTGGGTGGTGACTCAAACATCTCTGAAGCAGTACTAGTCAGTATTTATTTTGTAGAATGAGTTATAGAGGTTCCAGGTCTTGGAGAAAGAAGCCTCTTGAAGATATAATGGAAGAAGGCATTCCAGGGACTTCTGGGCCTAGTCAGACAAGGGGAGGAAAGAAGAGAAGAGGTGTTTCTCACACTTGGAGAAACAAGAAAGATACCAGACAAGAAATCCAAGCCAGGCCTAGTCAGGAAGAAAATAATTCAGAGTATGAAGAGGCTGTTGTCTTGGGATTGAACCAGTATGAGGAAGAGTTTCAAGTGGGAGATGATGAGTCAGACACCACACTCCCTAAATCAGAAGAGATCTTTGAGGAGGTCTATGAACTAGAAAGAAGAGTTCAAGAACAGCTTGCCATTAGGCAGTAGAGAGAAAAGGATAAAGAGGATAAAGTAAGACAAGCCATGATAAGGGCTGATCAGCTAAAGAGGAAGTTACTGGATTTGGAGGCAATTAATTCTGTCCCAGAGCCTAAAAGAGTAGATGAACAACCTATTGTTCAAAAAATATGTGGAGAAACCAGACCAAGAGATAAAGGAAAACAGAAGGCTGTTGGGATTCAAATTAGTGAACAAGTTATTGTGGATGGGACATCAGATCCAGGACTGAGATTAGATTCAGATTTGGAGATAGCTAGAAGGAAGAAAGAAATATTAGATAAAGAACTAGAGAAAGCAGAGTTGGAGGCTTCTGCTGCAGAAATCAGAAAGAAGATAGATTTTCTCAGGCATGCTTCAGGACCTTCAAATGTTGCTGCTTCCTTTTTAGGACAAGGTGGAAATCATGGTAACAATGCAACTCAAGCAAATGGTGTGCCGGGTGCTGCTAGAATTCCTGATGGTTCAAACACAAGGACATCTACATCTCAAGGAATGGATCCACTGCATGGAGCTCCTATTCATGAAAGGTATAAACAACTTGTCTTCTTCGGTATTTCTGGTTATCCTAATGTAATCCCTGATGAAATTAGAAAGAAGCTTCCTAAATTTACTGGAAATAATGTCATCACATGTGAAGAACATCTAAAAAAATTCATAGATGTAATAGATGATTATAATATAAAGCCTGATGATGTTATAATGAAGCTATTTGTGCAATCCCTGATTGAGGATGCTAGGGATTGGTTTAGAGGGTTACCCCATGCTAGTATAGGGTCATGGAATGAATTCAAAATTTTTTTAAGGAACATTATGAAGATAAAACAAATGAGGGTTTTATCTTGAATGAATTCAATAATATAAAGAAAAATCAGAATGAAGAGGTCCTTTAATTTAACATAAGGTTCCAAAAGGCCATGCATAGGCTCTTGCAGGTTATCAGATTAGATGACAGGGTATGTCTTGTGACATACTTGAATGCCTTTGATGCAAAGATGGGATATATCTTGAGAGATAAGAACCCTAGAAATCTCAGGGAAGCTTACAAATTGGCCATCAATATTGAGAGCAATAGAAGAATATCAGGAAAGATGGGAAGAAGAGATGATTGCAGGCCTCAAATGTAGAGTAAGAAAGAAATGGGAAGGTCTATTGACTCTAAACCCAAAGAGGATAACAATCTAAAATAGATTTTAAAAGCTTTGGAAGGTTTAAAGCTTGGAGAAAAGGGAAACAACAGGGCTATGACTATAGAGAGGTCAGCTCCAAACAATTTTAGCAGACAACCAAGAATGCAAAATTACCCTTACAACACTCAGTGGAAAGATGGCAAGCCCATTTTCCCAACCAAGCAAGAAAGGCCTGATAGAAGGATCCCTGATCCTTTGCAGAGAAATTCAGTGAATTTAGCTGATGAGGTTCCATGGTGTGTCGTTTGTCAATCTCCTCATAGTCCAGAGCATTGTGTCATTGCTTTGAATTTACCTGATAATCAAGAAGGTGAGGAGCAGTATGATAAGGAAGGATGTGGTATGACTTCTTCACATGCGTGGGATGAAGCTGACTCTACTGATGATGAAGAGGATGAAGAGTTTGATGATGTTGGATGTGGTGCAGTGAGGGGTGAGGAGTAGGTTTCTTTAAGAAGACCATCAGATGAAGAAATTGCTCAAATCACTGCAGACATGGTCACTCAAGCTAGAAGCAATTACAATTTGAGAAATAGGACAGTTGGAAATGCAACTGGTAAATCAGGCAGTATGTTCATCAAGAGGACAGAAAATAGTGTACAAAAACATGAAGAAAAGGGGAAGGGTGCTTGTGTTGCTGACCAAGTGAAGGTAAAAAAGAAAATTATGCCTATTACAGCACCTAGGAACAAAGCAAAGACATCAGATGTTGTTGTTCCTGCCTTTCAGAAGGGAGAGGAATCCTCTCTCAAGGACAAATCTGATTTCACAAAAGATAAAGTTGTCACTGTTTTTGATGAAGACATGAATAGCCAGAAGTATGTTCCAATAGATATGTCCAAGTTGCTTTCACAGATCACTGTCAAGGTTCCACTGTTGGAAATGATGAGAATAGAAGAACACAAGGTCAAGGCCTTGAATTGGGTAAATGGTGTTTCTTCTGCAGGAATCCAAGAAATGAGTAGAAATGACAAACATGTGGCTTCCTTGGAAGACACACCCGATAGTAAGAGTGAAGAAATTGTTTCTAAGATCCCTCAAATCTTCTTGGATACAAATATTGTAAACAATGCAGTAGGGACAGTTGATCCTTTCTTCTTGTCCCTTGTGATTGATGGTAAAATGTTGAAGAACTGCATAATTGATTCAGGAGCATCAAACACTGTCATGCCTGCAGAGATCATGAAATCATTAGGACTAAAGGTTGATACACCTCATGGGAGATGCCAAGCTATGGACTCAAGAGAAGTGCCAGTTATTGGTACCATTAAGGCTTTGCCTTATAAATTAGCTGCATTTCCTGATAAACATTTGACTATGAGTGTTCTTGTAGTTGACATTCCTCCTCAATATGGAATGTTGTTATCTAGAAAGTGGAGTGCCTCCATGGGAGGAAGTATTCAATGTGACTTGTCCTTTGCCACTTTTGACATTGAAGGAGAGAGTGTGAAGGTGTCAAGGGAAGCCAGAACTCCACATATGATTGAGGAAAATGAAAAGGATAGCATGAATTGTTTTGTTGACACTGACATTGGTTCATTCCAAGTTCAGAGGAATGAGATGCAGGAGAAGGTCAGGCCTATCCTTTTGGCTGATGATGAGAGTAACATGGCAGAGGGTAATGTCCTATGGACATTATATTTTGATGGAGAAAATTCTAAGGAAGGTGCTAGAGTAGGAGTGTTATTAATATCCCCAAGTGGTAAGACTTTTAAGTTTTCTTTCACTCTCCTATTTTCTTGCACAAACAATGTTGCTGAATATGAGGCCCTATTGATTGGTTTGAGACAAGCATCAAAACATGGTATCAAACATCTTAGGGTAATTGGTGATTCTGAGTTAGTAGTATCTCAGATTAGATCAAAGTGTGCATCAAAGAACCAAAGGCTGAAACAATATAGGAATGCTGTATGGGATGAAATTGAATGTTTCAGTGCCTTTGGTATTGATTGGGTGGATAGAAGCCAGAACAGGATGGCGGATTTACTAGCAAACATAGCCTTAAAGCCAGAGGATGTTACCTTTGTGGGGATATCCAGAATTGAGTGTAAGTTCAGGCCTTCTATCCCATATAATGTTGAGAATTGGCAAGTATTTTCTGATGATCAGGATATTTTGAGGTTCTTGTAGTGTGAGTCTCACTTTGATGGTCAGGAAATGGATTTCAGCACCTATGTAGATAACAAAGATGGAAAAGAGAGTGTCCTTGGGAAGGAGGCACTGCAATTGAAGTCAAATAGGATCCCAAGGGGATTGGTTGCTCTTGAGAGAGCATTTGATGATAAAGAGAGGGCTTGTGTAGCTAGACTTGCTGATAGGGTAAGTGATTTGGAGGAAGTAAATCTGGGGAGAAGCCAAGAACCAAATAACGTTTACATGGGTAAATGTTTATCTCAAAGAACTAGAAGAAATTTGATTGATCTTCTCAAAAAATTTAGACATGTCTTTGCATGGTCTTACGAAGATTTGAAGGCATATAGAGAAGATCTCTTTCAACATGAGATACCATTAAAGGAAGGAACTAAACCCTTTAGGCAGAAATTAAGGCCTGTGAACCCTACTTTGGCACTGAAAATGCAAGATGAACTCAAAAAGATGATGGATGCTGGTATTATAAAGCCTGTCTGACATTCTACTTGGGTGTCAAATTTGGTTCCAGTCAGAAAAAAGAATGGCGACATTAGGTTGTGTGTTGATTTTAGAAATTTGAATGTCAATTCTCTGAAAGACAACTATGGTCTCCCTAATATGGAAAATATGCTGTAGAGAGTCACAGGGTCAGAGTTAATGTCCATGATGGATGGTTTCTCTGGTTATAATCAGGTCATGGTCAAGGAGTCAGAACAATTCAAGACTGCATTCACCACTCCTTGGGGAACATATGTTTATGTTAGATGCCATTTGTCTTGACAAATGCAGGAGCAACTTTTCAGAGGGCTATGGATGTAGCTTTTTCTGATTTCATAAACAAGTTTTTAGTGGTATACCAGGATGATCTTACATCATATTTAGAGAAGGAGGATCAGCATTGTGAACACCTTGAAAAGATTTTCATCAGAGCTCTGGAGTATGGGATTTCTTTGAATCCAAAGAAGTGTTCTTTTGGTGTTATAGAAGGCAAGCTCTTAGGACATATTGTGTCTAAGGATGGAGTGAGAATTGATCCAGAAAGGGTCATAGAAATAGAAAAGCTCTCACCACCAAGAAATGTTAAAGGAGTACAGTCTTTCTTTGGGTAGGTAAATTTTCTAAGAAGATTTGTTACAAATTTTGCAAAAATTTGTATTCCTATCTCTAGGATGTTGAAAAAAGATGCAAAGGTAGAATGGAATGAAGAAGTAGATGAATCTTCCAGAAGTATCAAACATGCCATTAAAGATGCCCCTATTTTGAGGACCCTTGATTATGGTAAGCCCATGCAGATTTTCTCTTTTGCTTCTTATCATACGGTTGCAGCAGTCTTATTACAAAAGAATTTAGATGGATATGAGCAACCTATATCATTTTTTAGCAAGTCTTTACATGCAGCAGAATTGAAATATGATATCACTGAGAAATAGGCTTATGCCTTAGTCAAAGCAGTCAAGGCTTTTAGGTGTTATCTTGTGGGAGCTAAGGTGGTTGCTTATGTCCCTAGTGCTGTTGTTAAAGACATATTGGTGCAACAAGAGGTATCAGGAAAAAGATGTAGATGGATCAACAGGATCCAAGAATTTAATATTGATATTCAGATTACAAAATTGGTGAGAGGCCTAGGCCTTACAAAATTGATGGCACAAAGTAATCTGATTGCTAATCATGTGAATATGCTAGAGGAGGAAGAGAGGCCATATATTTGTGATATGGATTACTGTGATTGGTATAAAGATGTCATCAATTACTTGCACAAATTGTTCCTCCCCCTTGACATGAATGAAAATAAGAGGAGGACTGTCAAGTTACAGTCAGCAAGGTATGCCATTATTCATGGTGAGTTGTGGTGGAGAAGCAATGAAGGAGTATTGCTAAAATGTGTGGACCATGAAAGATCTAAGACTCTATTGGAAGAAATGCATCAAGGTGTGTGTGGAGGACACTATATGGCAAAGACCACAGCCCACAAGATTCTTAGATCTGGATTTTGGTGGCCTACAATTTTTAAGGACACACATTAGTTTGTGAAGAAATGTGATGCATGCCAAAGGTTTGCAGGAAAGTTGAAATTTAGTGGGAATTTTCCACTCAGGCTTGTCTTAGTTCAGTCTCCTTTTCAGAAGTGGGGTATTGATTTCATTGGTGAAATTCCAAACAAGTCTAGTGGTGGACATTCATACATACTAGTGGCGACAGATTATTTTACTAAATGGGTTGAAGCTATTCCCACTAGAAGGGCTACTAGTAAAGAGGTAATTGATTTTGTAATGCAAAATATTCTCACTAGATTTGGTTGCCCAGAGACAATTGTGGTTGATAATGCAATGTGTTTTAGATCACAGGAATTTGGTGATTTTTGTCAGCAATATGGGATACACATTTCATTTTCTTCTCCATACCATCCACAAGGGAATGGCCAGGCAGAATCCAGTAATAAAAGCCTTATCAAGATTCTCCAAAGGGTGTTGGATAGAAATAAGAAAGCATGGGACTCAAAGTTATGGTGGGCATTGTGGGCTAACAGAGAGACCATCAAGAAAGCCATAGGTTGTGCCCCATTTGACCTGGTATATGGGATAAGTGCTAGATTACCTCAGAACAATTTGTTGCAAATGTACAGGTTCATCTAGGCATATGATGAAGATTTAAATGATGAGATGAGGGTGAGAATGGATGAGCTAATCCAGTTAGAGGAAGTAAGGAGGGATGCACATGAGAAAAATGAAAATTTGCAGCGACAATGTAAAAATTTGTTTGATAAGAGAGCAACTCAAAGGAGTTTTGAAATTGATGATCTGGTCCTGATGTGGAATGCTAGATTAGAGGATAAGGGATGACATGGTAAGTTTGATCCTATTTGGTTGGGCCCTTATCTCATTGAAAGTAAATAGGGAGTTGATTCATATATTCTGAAAGATCTAACTGGTGGCACTTTGGAATTGCTTGTTCATGGACAATTCCTAAAGTTTTACTTCTCTTGAAGTATCTTTTCCATGAGCAATAGTTAGGATTCTTCCCTAGGTCTCTTAGGGTTGTTTTTGGTTCAAAATTTTGTGGTCTTCTCTTCTAGTAGATTCTTTTTCCTCATTGTATCTGCAGGAGATACATGTCCCCAGAAAGAGCCACTGTTAGTCCATTTTCCAGTCATTACAAAATCTCGTGAAGTTGGCCTCTCCCTTGCAAGTGTTTGTCAAGTGTCCTGCCTTGTGCTCTTTATTGTTGTCACCTTGGTTCAGTCCAAACTACATCTCCTAATTTGCAAAGCCCAGAAAGTTTTTCGAGTTTCAAGGTCCGCGGGAAGCAAATTTTTAAAATCTGCCACAGTGTCAAAAACCCACTGTGTTTTTGAAAATCCATGATATTTTCAACTTTTTTGGCCTGCATAGAAACCCGTGTTGTTTTTGGCTTCCTTGTTTACCTTTGTGTCATGTTGAAAATTCTGTGTGTTTTTGATCTTTCACCGAAAACACTATGTGTTTTAGATCTTTCACCGAAAACACTGTGTGTTTTCAACCTTGCATGTCTTCTTTTCTGCCGGCTCTCCTTGTTCATTTGTCTTAACCGCGCAAGTGCGATGATATGGGGCCAGTTCCTTCAAGGTGTCAGAGGGGGGACAGATGGCATGTTCTTATTGGCTATCACATGGCCACATGTCAAACTTTACTGACATGCGATCATGCGACCGCTTGCCATCTGTCTACGTGGGTCCCAGTTATTCGCAGTTGGTGGTTGCAGTTTTGTGGTCCTAGAGGTGATGATGTGGCAGCCTATGATTGGCTGTCACATGGTCACATAACCTAGTTTTTGGCTATGTGATCATGCGACTGCTTGCCACGTGTCCCTGGGGCCCATCGACAGAGTGGTGCTGGTTGCAATTTGGTGGCGTGACATGTGGCAGCTTTGGGTTGGCTGTCGCATGATCACATAGCCCAATTTTTGGCTATGTGATCATGCGACCGGTCGACACGTGTCCATGGCGGTATGATGGCATTTCATTGGTGGGCCCAGGAGATGCAGAGAAGGTGGTGATATGGCGGTCTCATGGCTGTCGCATGATCGCATAGCCCATTTTCGGGCTATGCAATCATGCGACAAACCCCTTGCGGTGATGGTTGCGGTGGCGGTTACGTTGGCTGAGATTTGTTGTCGCATGTTCACATAACCCGTTTCGGGGCTATGCGATCATGCGACAGGGTGCCACGTGTGGTGGGGCCCGTTTGTGGCTGTTTGGTGGGCTCGGTGGTAGGTGGTGTCGTGGCAGTCTTCGGTTGGCCCATGCTGGCAGGTTGGTAGATTTGAACATGGACCTAGTTATTTTTTCTTGGTGTTTTTGGTGGTGTGGATAAATATTTGGCGGCCCGACAATGTCTTCTTCCTGTCACCAGTTCGCGTGATGTTTTAGCGGCAACACTATTTTTTCTGTGAACTGGCAAAATGTCTTCAGTCGCCAGTTCACCAAATGACTTAAGGTGTTATTTTGGCACGTGTAGTCGTGTGTTCACTAAATCTAACTGGGGTTTAGACTTTCATTCCACGACTGGGATTTTCCTTTGTCATGTGTTCGTTGAAAGTAACCCGGGGTGCCTAGATGAGTTAAAGCCATGAACTCGGGAGGATAGGAGGATCTACGGCGGGGACTTAATGTTGATCCTAGTTTGATCGCCGGTGCACTGTTAATTTCTCGGTAGTGGCGGTTGCGATAGGGTAGAGGATAGCGGGTTGTCGCATGTTCGCATAGCCCATTTCTGGGCTATGCGATCATACGACCAGGCATAAATTGAGGCCCGTTTCCTGTGGTGGTGAGTTGTGATTGCATGGTTGCGCGACTGGGGGCAAATGGTTAAAAGGCTTAAAGCCCATGAAGTGTTGGTGACCGTTTGAACTTGCTGAGAGTCTTTTGCGATAGGGGGTAACAAAATTGAATGCTTTGGTGGCCAGATTTGACTGGTTTGGTGGCGCTTGTTGCTGTGGCTTAACCCCTGTCATTTCTATGTTTATTCCTCGGTGGGGTTAGGTGATTTTGAAATGATCATTACGCTTGCTTTGTAACCCTGGTATAAAGGGATTTTTATGATCATTTGGTAGCATTGGGAGTTAGGTATTCAAGCTTTTTTGGTTGTGAGTCCTCTGCCCAGTCTGAATTGTAATGCTCTGATTCAGCTTTTGTCAACAATTGAGAGAAAGTTGTAGGTTTAAGCTGTAGTTTGCAAGCTTGTTTGTTCAGATGGATTGTATGCACTTAAGGATTCTTCAAACTTAATACAGATATATGATCCTTATCTCTCCTTTGTGTCATTGCAGATAGATTTTGAACTTTCTAGTTCACTGCATACTTGTTTGTGTATGTGTCTTCATTCTTCAGTTCTAATCAAGGATTAGATTAAATTATGCTTTAGATGAGACATAGGTCTATCTCTTGTTTATGTGAGGATTTCATATAAGTAGTAAAGGAGATTATAGATGTGTTTATGGCTTTGAATCTCAGATATAATGCTGGTGTGTGTGTGATATCTATCTAAGAAAATTTGCCCAATGGATGAGGCACTGGCCTAGATGAGTATTTCCTTGTTGACATATCCTGACTTAGATTGTTATGATTCAAACATATAAGATTAAGAACCATCCTTTAGATTTTTAGTATTTGGTTGTATAAGGTCCTACCCCATAGTAAAGAGGTGTCAATGAATGTGTGGTTATCATTTAGTACCCTCTTACTATCCAGTCATCTGCTATATGAACCCAGTCCTTAGTGTGTGAAGTATATTTTATGCTGGGTTAGGTGCACCCGCCTTGGTTTTGCAGAGCCAGAAGCAGAAGAGGGCAGTCTTGTCCCTATAGTTGGTCCAATTACCCTAAGACCTCATAGCAATTTTGGAGTTAACCATTCCTAAAATCCATCTGAGGGTATACTAGCAACCTAAAGAGCATAAGCATCATTTTGGACACCAACATGTCATACATTCATTCGAACTCCGCAAAGATTCCAATAAGATATGTCCTGAACATGCCAAACGAGAGATTATAATCCCCTCTGCCTTTGAGTTAAGGCGTGCTGGGATCAAATTCAAAAAGATGGAGGGAGAATTTAGGGAGATTAGCATTAAGAAGAACATATTTCACCTTCCCAAAATCAGAATTGCCAGTAGCATTGAAACCCTATTGCAGAATCTTATGGCATTCGAAATATGTGAGGTGGAGGACACACTTCTACACAATAGCATGTTTTAAGACATGTTTGAGACAAAAGCCTTCTTTTTTCTTTAACTTTTCAACTTTTTCCATTTTTTAGTTTTAATTAATACTTTTGTCTCAACAACAAGAAAATAGAAAAGTCATGAAAAAATGAGCGGGAAATCCATTAGGTCATTTGTTGTGTTATCAAATTTGTGTTAGTCCATTTTCCTGTCATTGCAAAATCTTATGAAAATGGCCTATTTCCTTTCAAGTTTTCTTGAAGTGCCCATAGCCCTGTGTTCTCCAATGTTTCACCTTGCTCCAGTCCAATTTGCACGTGTTGAATCGCCAAATCCAAAAAGTTATTCGAGTTTCAAGGTTTTCAGGAAATATTTTAGAATCTACCACAGTGTCGAAAACTCACAGTGTTTCTGAAAATCCATGATATTTTTGGTCTATGTGAAAACCCTCATTGTTTTCGACCTGTGCCTTCCCGCTTTTGTGCGCTTATCTTTCGGTCTGTCGATAATCCTGTGTGTTTTCGATCATTCACCATTGTGAAAACGTTTGATGTTTTCGATCTTTCACCGAAAACCCTATGTGTTTTCGACCTTGCATTTCTTCTTTTCTACTGGCACTCCTTGTTCATCTATCTTAACTATGCAAGTGTGATGATGTGGGGCCAGATTCTTCAAGTGGCAGAGGGAGGAGATCAATGGTTGGCGTGTGATCACATGGAATATTCTCACCCCATGCGATCATGCGCTTGCCGTTGATCTTGTTTGTTTCCAATGTTTCTTCAGTGAAGTGGGCCCGGTGTCAGAGGGGGGCATGTTCTTATTCATTGTCGCATGGCTGCATGTCAGACTTTTCTGACATGTGATCATGTGACTGCTTGCCACATGTCCCTGCGGCTCGGTGGCATTTCGTGATGTGGGGTCTTCCAGTGGGTCCAAGATGTTACGCTAGGTTGGTGTTCTCTTTTCATTGGCTGATAGGTGGTGATGTGGTGGCCTTTGGTTGGCTATTGCATGATTGCATAGCCCAGTTTTTGGCTATGCGATCATTTGACTGGTTGACACATGTCCCTGGGGCCTGGTAGCAGGTGGGGTCTGAGGTTTGGCGGAGTGGATAAAGATCTAGCGATGTCGATAAAGTTCAGGCTTTTTGCTCATTCGCGGAAAGATTTGGCGATTCTCCAGATTGTCTGGCGATTCAGCGAAGGGTGGTCATGAGATCGCTAAAGTTTTTAGCGGAGGCAGGGTGTTTTTGGTGAATTGACGATAGCCTTTTTCGCCAGTTCACTAAGTTTGGCTGGGACCACTTGCTCGGTGTTATGATGTGTTGAACTTTGATTGGCCGATGGGTGGTGATGTGGTAGTCTTATGGCCTTGTCGCATGATCACAAGGGCCATTTCCACAGCTTGCGATCATGCGACAAAACCCCTGGTGTTAACTTCATGCGGTGGCGGTTATGCTGGCGGGATGATAGATTTTGAACGCGGGCCCAGGTTAGGATTCTCGGTGGTGACATGACAACCGGTAGGGTGCATGTTAGTGGCTTGTCACATGTTTGCATGAGCCAGCTTTCCAGCTTGCAAACATGCAACAAACCCTTTTGTGGCAGCGGCAGCGTCGGTGGTTGTGAAGAAGGCAATGGGAAGTGGCGTGTCGCATGTTCGCATAGCCCATTTTTGGGCTATGCGATCATGTGACAACTATTTGGCATCACCGTTGTGGAGTTAACCCAAGGTGTTTGGATGTTTTAAAAACTCAAGCCCGCGAAATGCATGGTGACCGTTTGAACTTGCAGAAAGTTTTTGCAACAGGAAGGACTGGTTTTAAATGCTGTCTTGGCCAGATTTGACTGGTTTGGTGGTGCTTGTTGCTGCGATGTGGTCCAAAATGTTTGACAGTTAATTGCAGGGTTTTGTACCGTAAAGGAATGATTTCAATCTTGGCTCGAGAAGTGTTTGCAGGTGGTTGATTAGACTAGTTTTTATGGCAATCTCCTGGTCTTATGGCCTGATCTTAATATCAGTCTGAGATCTTTTCTCTTTGGGTGGCCTAACTTTCATGCCCCTGCAATAAATTTTTGACCATTTCCAATTGGTTTAGCTGTTGTAGCCTATACCCTAGCTATCTGAAGCTTGTCACATCCTATCTTTGGGATTCCAGGGCAGGCAGTGGTATAAATTATCAAAATTTTGACTTTGTAAGCATTCCAGCTTCAAAGTTCTGAAGTGTTCATAGTCCTGGATCCAAGATTGTAACACTTTTGCATTCGGTATTCTGTTGATGATAGAGAAAAAGTTGCAGGTCTAAGCTGTAATTTGCAAGCTTGACTCCTCTAGTTTGATTGTTTACACTTAAGGATTCTTCATACTTAATACAAGTAGAGGACTCTTATCTCTCCTTTGTGTCAACTTAGATAGATTTTGAACTTTCTAATTCTCTGCATATTGTTTTATGTATATGTATCCATTCTTGAGTTCTAATCCAGGATTAGATGAAATGATGCTTTAGATGGGACATAGGTCTATCTTGTTGTCTATGTAAGGATATCTCATAAGTAGTAAAGGGGATTTTAGGTGTGTTTATGGCTTGGAATCTCAGCTATTGTCTGGTGTGTGTAGCATTCATGTTCTAGGAGATCTTGCCCAATGGATGAGGCACTAGCCTAAATGATTATCTCTTTATCAACAAATACTGATTGTTGTTGTTATGATCCCAAAAGCATAAGTTAAGAACCATCCCTTAAGTTTGCAGTATTTAGTTGTGTAAGGTTCCTCCCATAGTAATGGAGAGTCAATGAATGTGTGGTTGTCATTCAGTACTTTCTCACTATCCTTTTATCTGTTATTCAAACCCAGTCTTTGGTGTGTGAAGTATGGTTTATACTGGGTTAGGTGCATCCGCCTTGGTTTTGCAGAGCCAGAAGCAGAAGAGGGCATATTAAGTCCCTATAGTTGGTCTAGTTACCCTAAGACCTCATTACATTTTGGAGCTAACCATTCCTAAAATCCATCTGAGGGTATATTGGCAGCCTTATGGCATAAGTGTCATTTTGGACACCAATAATTTGTTTAGGTAATCTGAAGCATTGGTTTTTTAGAGGGATATGGTGGTTGTTTGCGACCATTCATTTCCCAATGCATTCAATATTCAAATCTTTGAATACTGTGAACACTAATAATACTTACTTTTGGTTCTCTGTCCTTGATTGAAGTAGCAACTCCACAGAGATTGGTTTTGGTAGATCTTACTATGCTTCCATTGAAGGGAAACTTTACAGAAATTGGGTTTTCCTCATCACCATCATTGATAGGAGGGCACAATCTATGCATAATCTTGAGGTAAGTCACCTGCCATAGAATTTGTTAGGTTTACTTTCTGAATTTTTTAGGCGGCTGAATATTTTTAAGTTTTCTTTATTTCATTCTTAAAAAATTACGTTGTTATTTGGGTGGATGCAGCAGAAGACCTCCTTTCATTTTTTCACAAGCTTATAATTATTCCCCATTATTTGAGGGATCGATAGTGGATGAAACAATCAAAAGAAAAACTATGAGATTGGTTCCCACCTAACCGACCTTCCAAGATCCACTGGCGATAGGGATCTGATTGAGCCATCGATGATAAGGAAATGGCATATCCAACTCCTCACTAGCCCATAGCCAAAGATAGCCAGTTACTTTTCCCATAGGAGCAGTAGACTATGAAGTTCTTCTCATCGTAGATCTAGTTTAAACACCTGTAGAGGAAGCAAGGATGTATGGAGCAGAACCAGAGTGAGCTAGAGCAAAGGCAATAGTGTACGTGAGGGATTATAGAAGCCGGGAGGGTATTATAGGGAGGGTGGTGATTAATCGGTAAGAGACTAATGTTGGTGTGTGCATAAAGGGCATGAAAAGACAATCTCCTCCCCCTAGGCAGACCTGTGGATAGAAGCTCTACTATTCTATGGGAAACAATGTTTACATTCAGACAAAAATATGGTAGCTCTCGGCGGGTAAATGTAGGCACGATGCTAAGAACTGTTGTTTTAGTCTAGATTAAAGACTATAACTCCCGTTTCATTTCCTTTCCCTATTTTCATTACCTAATTTTAGGGTTTTCTTTATTTTTTCCCTTTTCTCTACAAACAAAATCTCAGGGTACTGTATTCTTTTGCATCCCTTGCAACACATACAATGTCAAATTCTAGAACAGGGTAAAGAAATTTCTAAGCAAGTTGAGGAATCTTTTCCTAAGTGAATGTAAGCAACAGATTGGAGGATCTTGAAAGTATTTTTCTAGTGAATGTGACTATGGCCCAAGATGGAACTGGGCATGTTACAAGGTTGTTACAGAGGTTGTCAATAATGCATCATCCTATAATAGGGAGTGACATATTATATTTGTCAAGAAGGAGGCTTATAAAAATGTGGTTATTTCCAAGGAAAAGATTAATGTGATGTTGATTGTTGAGGGAAGGACCAAGATCATTGTTTCTTCCAGAAGAAACATCAAGGATGGCTCAACTACTTCCTGTTTTACAACTTTTGGAATTCTCATCTTTTGTTCAACTAAATTATGCGGATTAGGAAAAAGATGTGGTTGAAATTATATGTTAGTATCAGCTTAAGACCAAGGAGGAAATTTCTCATCTCTATTGGTTGGAGCTCCCAGCCTTTCCATGCACATAATTTAATTTTTGTGGTGACTTTTTCTGCCTCTACATTTACGGTGCCAAGGAAACCTCATAGTCCACTTGTTTCTCCTGGAAGGTTCAGTTGAGAAATTAGCGGTATCTAGTAGGATCAAGAAGCCTACCAAATATTTGGTGTTGTAAATAATATTGATAGTTCAGCTAGAACGTCCTATGATTTTTTTATGTTATTTTCCTACATAGTCCATAAAAAATGATCTCATCTTTTACCTGGAAGATTTAGGGCCTGGTGCTAAGTCTAAGGAAACCCAAATTTTTTACACACTATATACTATATAATTGGAAGATTGTTATAAGTTATTAAGAAGATTGGTAGTTCATTCCAACTAATGGAAGGTCTCTAATTCAACTCTGACTGATCTATAAAATATTTGATAGAGTATCAAAGTTTAGGACAATAGAATCAGACAAAATTATGATCTTTGAGCAGATGCATATGACTTAAAAAATGTGCTGGAAAAATGAATCAGCTCAACCACAGATGATGAATAGATCAACACAAAAATTGTTGTTCAATACTAAAACACCCTATTGCAAATGAAAGATCCTAAATAATAGTAGTCCATAAAAAATATTAACATAAACTTGTAAATAAAAAACAAGATCCTTGATATTTCTTTCTTGTATATAAACCATCAAACAGTTAATTTCTTAAAAAAGTTTTGTGCTCTGTATTTGTTCCACACAGATCAAAAAAATGTCCTAATCTTATATCGACACCTTTGTATAAACTTTTTGTTTCTGTTTCTTTTTCTTCATATGTACTATTTGAAATTTATTCAAATTTGACAGTGTAGATAAAAATTTTGTGTTCTTGCACTTATTTCAGACAGATTAGAAAATTGTCCCAATCTTACATCAAAACCTTGTATAAACTTTTTGTTTCTTTTTCTTGATATGTACTCTTTAAGCTTAATTCAAATTTGAGTGTGTGGATGAAACTTAAAAGTCAATTCATTCTCTTCAACTAGAATCATTCTCTCCTCTTTATTATTTCCAACACAGATATCTAGTTAAAAAATTAGATCTAATCTTGACATATTCCGCTATCTCCAAAACATTGTTTTAACTGAGAAAGATTTCAAATCTGAATTTTTAAACAAAATTCTTTTCTTGTGCATTTTGTGTTATTCAAAATTCAAATTATTATTTGTGAAAATCAATGATAACAAGTAGTAATCACTTAATGACTGCATTTGTGTCTCTTTTTCTTGATAGATAGTCTTTAAGGTTAATTCAAATTTAACAATGTTGATTTTAATTTGAAATGGAAGCTCATTATCTTAAAAAAGATTTATTCTCTCCTCTTTCTTATTTCCAATGGAGATATCTAGTTACAGACAGAGATCTAATCTTACATATTATGTTGCTTATAAAACTTGTTTTAAATGAGAAAGAGATCAAACCTGTAAATTGTTTACAAATTCTTTTCTTGTGCATTTTGTGTTGCCAAGTTCAAATTATTTGTTGTAAAAATGAACAAAAATAATAGTTAATCCGTTGATGAACATAGCTACAACCGGACAAAGGTTTATTGCATGAGACATGACCTTTGTGAACAGTGCACAACCTAGAAAGTATCAAGCCTTTGCCCTACGTGTGGGGGCCTATTACTCTACCATTTACTACTGCAACATTCTCGGTCACCACGATGCATTCTATGTCCATTGCCTCTGCCAATTTTATAGAGAATGTAATATCTATAGAAATGTGGACTTCATTTTCAGCAATATAGCTGTGGTTTTTTAAACTGCAATATCATTGTGAGAAGGCCAATGCACAATCAGATGGAAGGGACAATAATTTCAGAATTTGGCAGGTGTACACATGCATCTAAAAGAGTACATTTCAGGGGAAATGAAGAAAACACTATGATTCTGGATGATGTTTCGTCTAGGATAGATTTGGAATATTTACTATTTGAAAGGCCCAAATTCAAAACTCTTATAAAAACTAGAGATAAATCTATTATCCCTTCTACTCTATCTAATCAAGTGTATCAATTAACATTGTTATTCCAAGAGGATGCATTGCCACTATTTTTCCTCTAAGCAATTGGGAAGACATCAATTCCAAGCACTACAAATGCAAATATGGTAAAGGAGGTATATATTTTCTTTTCAGCTAATCAATTTCTTTTTCATTATTATTTTGATTATCTGATACATTTTAATTTTCTTTTCAATAATGTATAGTGAATAAATGATTTCATATAAATTTATCCCAAACAACAAAATGGTTACTAAGCCAAGAATAGGAAATTAGATAATTATGATGCTGAAAATAGGTTCTGTCGAATATTATGTCTTAAATTAAATATAAAAAATGTTCGTACCCTCTAATTTCTCTAATTGGTATTCTAACAATGTTCTTTACATTTTTGGGATTACATCTCTTGGAAGAATGTGGTGGCTTGCCACTTGCCATAAAGGTGATCAAATTCTCTTTGCATGGAAAACCCCATGAGGCTTGGGAGAGGGTGAGGGGAAATTTTTCTAAAGAAGAATGCATATTAGATAATCACTAAAAAGTACTAATTAGACTATTGTAGATTACTATTGATTCCTTAGATGATATTGCCATATAATGCTTGAACCAAGACTTATTTTTATTTCTAAAGGACAGGAAAATATTTGCTAATGCACTGTTAAACATTTGATTTTATGTTCAGAATCTCCAGTGGCATAATGCATTTTTTATTTTGTCAGAATGTGCAAGAAAGAATCTTCTGATTTTAACTAGCATTTAAGGGTAATTTCCTTTTTTTTTAATATACTCTAGTTGCTACTATCATTTTTAAACATTAATTTGACATAATAGCACTTATCAAGAGCAGAGATAAAATTTGAAATAGAAATAACTTGGAGCTATATTTTTCTCAGAATAATGTAATGCAATAATTGGCCTTGCATTTAGGGTGCCAAGATAGTGTATTCTATAAGAAGAGGTTGGGGATGCCCAGGAAGGATCAAAGTTTGTCACAGAAAACTGATTTTTCTAATGGGACAACATTTGATGCTCAACTTCTCTCTATTCACATAGGTTGGTTATCACACATGTATTTTACATTTTCATTAGATTTCCATAAAAAATATCTTTGAAATGGTAGTCATAATTTCTAATGTTGACATTATTTCTTTTAGCAATTTTGTTTTTTATTACGATAAACATTTCTAAGTTGATTTATGAATCTAAAGGGGAAAGCCCATACAAAGAAACTTGGAAAGCATCCCACAATAACTCAGAATAATAGAAAACACCATGGATCATTTTTGTGAGAAATTTTGTTGCAATGTGTATCAAAATGTTTCTAACTCACATGAAAAATTAGCAAGACAAATCTGATATTTTAAAATGTTATCTTAAGAGGTAGACTAAATATCCTAGATTATTGTCCTACTTTATCATAAGTAGGACAATGCAACATTGGCATTCTCCATTCTTGATTTTTTATTTTCATATTGTAACCTTAGGCACTCTTTTCTCCTTGTATTTTTTCATCTTCTGCAATCAAGTTCAAGATGATTAAAGTTAAAACCAAATAAATAGCAACCATAACTAACATGTACAATGATCTGATTAGACTTTGTTTCTGACTTAGACAAGCCCTATAGAGGATAAATATTGGACAGAGATGATTTAACTTGAGCAGGAGGCTCTCTTGTTATAGTTCATTTCAACTGAATGCTTTCTTTGTCCATTTCTAAAAATGTTGAAGATTCTAAAATGTCTTATGATATTCAATTATAATATAAGGAGGGGAACAATAAAAGGTATAGATATTTTATTTTCCCTCCCTTAAACTCAAAAGTGTTCGCTTGGAGAGGTTGTTTTCACTTCCTACTTAGAATGAAATCAAAGCACTATCAAACATAGAGAAATTATCTTTAAGCTTATGCAAAGGGTTTGAATGTACATCCACATTCAATAATGTAAGCTTGAGAGATTTTAACCTGGATTACTCTAGCAATTTGAAGGAGGTGCTCATGAGTTTCTTTTATATGACCTCTGCTCAATGTGTTATATTTCCAATGGCCACCTGATTTAGAAGTTACATTACAAATCCTTTTGTTGTTTCTTAGGTCCTTCATTTGAATACCTGACTGTCACATTTTGATGATTATAGGGACTCTCAAGAGCATGGTTAAAAATAGGTAAATTCTCAAAGCATTTATTACTAGAGCATACCACACGTACAGGGTCTTGTTGAATTTATTCAATTTTTTGAGGCATATAGTCCTCTTATGTTTTACAGTCCACTGAAATAGCTTGTAGATAAATGTATATACCCAAGCATTGAAACACATCACAATATTTAGCAAGAGCTATATTTTATGTTCTGAAGTAGAACATTGGTTATTTCATAACTCTTAAAATTTGGCATTGGTAATACATTATTATTAGTTTTTATAAACTCCATTTTTGAAGATATATGATAGAGCTCTAAATATGCAGGCTGGGAACAATGCGAATTCATGAGGATGAAGAGAAAATTATATCCATAATTTTATAATTTTACATTTTTTTATAATTTATGGTTATCAAATCTTCAACCAGGTTTAATTTTTTTAGATGATCCCTAGCTCGGAAACCCCTTCTATTTTTCCAGATTCCCATCTTCCAAAAGGAATTGAAACCTCAACTGGATGAAGAAATTCCCATTTTGTAGGAAAAGTTTGAGAGGTAATTAATGTAGGAGAAAACAGGGTGACCATTCACAACTTGGAGGAGCTCCTTCTCAAAAAATGAATACTATCTATTCCATGAAACATGACATGACTTCCTCATTTAAGTTCTTATTCATGCATTAAAATTATTTCGTGTTGTTCTTTAATCACCATTTTGTAGTAGCGTTCTTCATTGCCATGCTTATAATCTTCTTGACCCTCTACTTTTCCATTTTAATTAGTCTCATTGAAATATCAGAGATCCCTTTTTAGGATCAGTGGTTTAGATCTCCCATTCATCATTGTTTATTTGAATCCACTATTGTTCTAACTAGGATCTAGTCCTATTTAAAGAAATTATGACTGCACCCTCAGATGCTCTTGTTATATCAATGATCACTACCTTTGATGACAGTCAACTTTTCATACTCTAGAAGAGCAGTCATAATGCTTACATTATATTTTTGCTATCTCACTCTTCATGACAACCACTGTGTTCTATGGACTGCAACTCTCCATTTTTGTGACCTCCATGAACAATTCACAGACCTTTTTTTTTCAACAATGATGATGTTTTTGACACATGAATGTTTCTCTTTCTCTTCTTCATGGTAGTCATATATTTCTTCTCTTTTTTAATAAACAGTGCTTTCTATCACAACATGACATGTACAACACCCACGTTGTGTTCCATCATTCTGTATACCCAATGATCACTACATTCCAACGTGCATCATTATTTCACAAACTTGAGAGACGCAAAACAAAATTCATTCTATGCATATCCTAAAATCATGGAATTCCTTGAGATTGCGTTTCTTTGAGCGTTTTTCCAAACATGACTCTACCTTGTCAATGCTTTCAAATTTTGCACAGGTTTGGATGTTATCGCCAAAGGTTGCTAACCTTAGAAATACTCCTGCCAATCAGATTTCGCTTTAAATTTTTTTCAACAAGTCTGCTTTGAGTGCCTAGACAGACATATAATACGCTAGAAAAGGTTGAGGTGATCTAGCTTTACCTCTGCCAGTTGTATTTTCTATAAAGTTTCTAAAACCTTCTTGCACATCCAGTTTTTGCATAACTTGTGCTACATTCCATGAGACACATTAACTTTGGAGTTCTTAATAAAATAGTTCAGCGTGCCTAGTCTACACTGCCCATACTCTGATTTGGTATTGAAAACACTAGCAAAATGATAAAATCTGGCCTTACACCTGTCAATGTATTTGCACTTGAAGGTTTCTAAATAATTTTCAACAAATCAGTTTTGTGTCTCTCCTGCAAATTCTACAATCATGGCGGTTTCATGATATCATAGTCTCTCCCACCAGTATATTGCCCAAGATATCCTTGCCTTTTTTGATACATTTTATATTTTATGATTGGATGTGTGGTGTGTGTTGCACATTACTAGCTCATATTTGATGTGTAGTATGTCATTCATCCTTTTTTGATAATATATAAACCTGAAATTTGTGATTTCAAAGATTTTATCATATACAAAATTCTTAAATAATTTATGATAACTTTTTAAATTTTAATATATGTTATTTTTTAATACATGTAAATCCGCATAGCTTGTAGAATACATTTTTCTAGGCACCAGTTGGACCTGTGTATTTTACTGGAAAGCAAACAAATGAGAAGTGCCTATCTTATAGGTATATAAATCTAAATAATTTTATAAAGAGTAAAAAAATAGTGGCATAATTGTGACAATTGATATTTGTGGTGATGATCATACATAGAAAGATCTAATATGTTATTGAGTTGCATGAAGAAGGGATGTTGCAGGCACAAATTTCATGGACAAAGTACTCAAGAAAAGAATGATAGTTCCTCTAACATGGATATTGACAAGGTAAATTCTTGTATGATCTCTGGTAAATATCATATTTTCTATATGGTCATGCTATTAATGGTGTTGTCATTGGCTTGCATGTCTAAGCATGAGCTCCACTAGGCAACAGAGAGATTCAATCCCAAGCAGCTGCTTGTCCATGATGCCTTTGCCAAAGTGTTCATCAACAACCTCCCAAGCAGAAAACTAGTAACAATTACAGAGTGTAAAGCATCTATATCCAAAGGCATACTAGTTACAATATCCAAAGTGTTCATCTTAGACATCAAGGAACCACTTTGGCATCTATATCCAATATCTACTTAAAATATCTCATAGTCTGTGACATCTATACCTTTACATAAGCTACTCAGTTTATCTTCTCATATGGCAATTAATGCATTATAAACGGTTTATTCTAGAAAACAAGTGCTTTATATTGTGACCATTTCACAGCCCAACAAACCTCTACCAGTGTCTATTTCTAGAATTACTACTTTATACCAACCCATCATTTTTTTGTTCCTTAACCAACAATACAATCTAATATCAATCAGAGTTCTACATCATAGATATTGACAAAATATGACAAGCCACTTTAGAGCCTAGATAGCCAATATCTGATAACAATATCTCATGTTCTATGATAGTACATAATAGTGAATAGTAACACTATCCAAGATTTTCTTTGTTCTGTAGCTTATATATAACATGTAGTTCAACATGGTGCAGCCATGTCAGTGATAGTATGCATGTTACTAATTGTATACTTCTTGATGCTTTGGTAAGGAGCTTAGCAAGTTTTTTTTTGTCTTTTGAATTGTATCATCTTAAAATGGAAGCACTTCCATGATAAGAGCATTTAGCCCTCTGAGTAAGTGGTTTGGGGTCATGTCAAATGCCTTGAATTGATCTTTTCTTGGATCTAGCTTTCTCCCCACTTTCCACTTCTTTCCTGCACTTGATTTCTTCATTCTAGGTGAAATTAGGGATAGGATCTCAAGGATTATCCTGAATTTCCCTCTTCTGTGGCTCTATTTTCTAGGTAGGACTTAGAAATAGGTCCTCCTAGACTTCATCATGTTCATCATAGGATTTTGTGCCTCTCCTTGGCACCCTACCTTGTTCTGATATCATTTCTAGGTCTTTGGGCATCCTCGGGACCTCTTGTCCTGGTTCTGACTGAATTTGGGCCTAGGGTCAAATTCGAGGTTGATCCTAACTAGGTCAAGATCAAGGTTGTACCTGACTAGGTCATTCCCAACCTTGATTTTGCCCCCCTCTTTCAAGTTTCCAAATTCCTTGATTTCTAGGCATCGGGCTTTCGGGATATTTATTTTCCCGCCTCTGGGTTGGCTATTTCGGGTTTCAGAATAGTAAATCCTCTAATTGCATTTAATCTAGATATATTTCTTAAAGGTTAGGACCTAATTGGTATTTAATTCTCCAAGGTGGCCCCTCTAGAGGATTGTGCCCTAGTTCACTATAAAAGGAGGCCTTCCTCTCTCATTTTCATCAAGTTTCCAAGACATCCATGATTCACATCTCATCCTCAAGAAATTACTCTCAAACTCTCAAGGTGATCAAGCAAGCATTCATTCAAGCATTCAAGTTCTCTTCTTCATCCAAGTTCTCCATTGAAGATCAAGGATTCAATTATTCAAGCCATTGAAGGGATTTGGTTTAAATATTCAAGATATATCATTCAAACCCTAGATCTAGCCATCGTGATGGTGTGATCTTCCTTCAAGATCCTTTGTTCATCTTCAATAGCCATTCTTCCCTCAAGGTGGATTCCAAACATACAATCATGGAGGTTTGATTTATTGTTTTGTTCAAGCTTTCATATTAATATACTTGTTTACATTCAAAATACAATTGCATATCTATTGAATTGCATAGCTTCATTATTAGATCCTTTTCTACTACTTGCTAGCATTCCTATTTCAATTTCAATATTAAGGTTGATTCCAAACCGGGGTTTGACCAAGGCAAAACCCCTCAAACAAATAACAAAAACCCTCATTTTCTTGCAGGTACAGGTGCGAGATTTCAGATCTGAGAGCGAATTTAGATACCCTTTTCAGCAAACTTTCGAGATCTGTGAACAGAATCAGAATCGGCCTTCAAATAAAGAATGTAGTATTTGACCTTTTATGAGGGTCAAAGTCAACCTGAGCTCATCTTGGAGAAAGATTTCTAGCTTTTCTCTATCTTGGCATTTCCAGTCTAGAATAGATTGTAGAATTGCCCGAAAGTACACACAGACATTAGAATTTGACATTTTCTGGATCTGCCCTAATTTGAGGTTAGTATTTGTATTTCAATTACTTGAAATCCTAAAGACTTCAATTCAACCATAGGTAAACATAGGGTTATTCTCTCTCTCTTCCATATTCTCCTTAGATTGATTCAATTGTGTATTAACCTTTTTGGTTGATCAAATTGGATTTCTCCTTTGGGAATTTGGATTTAGGAGTGAATCTCATATTTCCCCCATACAATACATACACACATTTCAATAGAGGTGATTCCATTTTACCTCTATTCATGAACATATTGTAATCATGATTTCATGTAGGAAACCATTTGAATGGTTTTTTATTAGCACGACAGTAATAATCTTAAGTATCAATCTATTGTTTAATGGATGATTTTTTTTGCAGACCATACTTTTTAAAGGTTGTTAGCATGAATCCTTCCAAATTCTTTTGCATTTTATAAGTGGCAAAAAAAATCACATTTTACTATTTTTATTTGTCTGCAATGAATGCTAACAACACACTATAAGAAATATAAAGAATCGATCCAATATACTTGTCCATAATTTTTTTTGTTATTCATAAGATAAGGAGTTTGTAGTGCATTAAAATTTGGATCTTTTTATTATTTTCTTGGTAATGTTTGTGCACAATTTTATAATATACATTATGAGTGGAGGAACACAATTTTGATCTGGTTGTTGGTTTTTATGTGCTGGTTATGCTCAAGAAATGGTTACATGCTTGCAACGTAGTAGTGAATGTCAGTTTCTTCTGATGTTTTCTTATAGAATATGCTATATTCAAGGGCAAATTACTAGAGTTAAATTTTATGATATTAGTCATTTTAAAGGATTAAAGGAGATTAGGAAATTTTTCCTTTACTTTTTAGGAAAAAAACATGAAATTATGGGGAGCTAGGCTGATGCAACTTCTGACAGCCTATTATTTTGGCCATTCAATGTGATTAAAATTAGTGATTCCTTTTGTGAACAACAAAATTGCTCTGAATTTGACTATTCCATGCATAAAATTACTAAGAAATAAGGAGATCCAATTGAGGCAGAGGCGGAGAGATTGTGTAGCTTCTTCAAACTAGCCAAGAAGCAACTACTTGAATCCAGGTATGTGTTTTATGTATGCAATATAGTTTTTGTTGAGCTTCTATAATAAAAATAAAAATATTTATTTCCAGAATCTTTTTATTTGTAGGATAATTTTGAATGTATGCATTGATAGAGTGAATTGTTTCTTTACCTTTCAAGATCTATTTGTTTCTCTTGTGAAAATAATTAAGTTGTATTTACCAATTATTTCTATATAGTAGCTTAATTTATGATTCTATTTTGATGAATTTGTAGTGAGGCTCTAGATTTTGAAGGGTATAATTATTTTTTAAAGGGTGCTAGATCAATGGAAGAGCACCTACTTTACAAGAAGGGGGTTGGTGGTTCGATTCCATTGCGTCTTAACATGAACTAATCAATGATATTGTATTTTATATTTAGTAATATTAATTTATTAGGATAGTGAGTTTCTTTTTGAAAATGTTGTTGTCTTAAAAAATTCAATAAATGAGATTAAAGACATATATGTCTCTATAGAGACAATATGTTCCTTATTATAGCTATTGTCTTTATTGAGACAAAAATATAATTGTCTCTTAAGAGACAATAGTATTGGTGTTTTTTATTGTCTTAGAAAGACATTTCTTTAAGACAATAATTTAAGACGCTCAGTTAAAGACAATACTTAAGACAATACACAAGTTTTATATTGTCTCAAGTTAAGACAATTTACTCAAAAATTGTCTCAAATATTGTCTTAAAACCTCCCTCTATGTAGTAGTGACAGGAGTGTGATATAGAGGTACGTTCATCTTATGTCTAAGCTCATTCATTTTGCAAGAGATGTCTCTATCCTAAGAAATGCCAGAATTATAAAGAGCTACATGGGAAGCGATGGAGAAGAGGCCGATCTCTTCAAAACACTGAGAAAAGTTATCATGAGAAGCTACAAGGATACGTTTGCTAAAGTGAGAGAGGATGCCCTCAAATATTACCATAGCAAAATTAAGGTCATGGTGGCTGAATTCATAGAAGACCATTGTTCAAGGCCATGGAGAACTATTTCTGTTATTGCGGCATGCATACTTTTTCTTTTTACCACTGTGCAATCGATTTTATCACTCCATCGCAAGCTTCTTACAGATTAATGTAAGTATTGCTTTTAACATAGTAGTCTACATTTGTAACTAGACCTACACAATTTTTCTACTTGCATTGTTCCTAAAATTTAGGTGCCCCAACTGAAGTTCATTCTTCTGCATGCATATAACACTTGTTGGGTATTATTTCCCACCCTATTCATGCATTTTTATTGCCTCAAGAGTTCTATCAATGTATGTTGTCTTCCATTCAAGGAGGATGTCCTTAATGTTACAATATATTATGATTATGAGTTTGAAAATATCTAAGAATCCAATGTTTCATTCTCAGGAAAAGAATATTGAAGTACATCATCAAGTTATTCATGAACACGATCTTAATAAGGAAATTGAATTAGTTTATACACAAATTAGTGAACAAATTACAAATATATTTAGTAAACCTTTAAGAAAGGATAAGTTTGTATACTTTGAACATGGTATTAGTGTCAAAAGTTCATCACTTGTAAATGGGTAAGCTAACAATTGTATTATTTATAGGAGGCCCCATCATCTAATTGAATTGGATGATAAAATAAAATTTATGGAGGTGTTAAAACTAATCTCTTTTTTAATCATACTTAGTTATAGTCATGTCTCATACAAGAGACACATCTCTTTGTGAGTTTATTGTATTTAAAGGTCCATGTGATCAATATTTTGAATGTAGATAAAATCTATTTAATCTCTAATTTTAACATTCTTTGTAAGTTTATTCAATCTATTATATCAACTCAAAGATTGGGGTTTGGACTATGCAAAATGTTGAATTTGAGTCTACACCCTTTGCATTATTTCATTGTAAAAGGAATAGTCATTGGGAAAAGGATTGAAATCTTAAAAATCCTAAAGTGAAGCCTTCAACAGAGGTTTGGATAAAAAGTCTAATAGATCGAGTATGGCAGCAAGTAAGGATCAAGAGGGATTGATCCAAGCTAGTGTTAGTGAGAATAAAAATCAAGAGGGCCTTCCTTTAGAAAATGTGGAGTAGAACATATCCTTATCAACTGAGGGATTTGAAAGAAATATTTGCTAGAATAAGGGTAATGAAGAGATTTATCCTTCGGCTAATGATATGCCACAAAATGTGACCCCTTCTATAGATAATAAGGTAGAAAATCTAGACCCAAAGAGTAATGTTCAATATGGTACAACCCTTGGATCATGGCTTTCCATAAATCAATCTTATAGTAAGTTTATCCAATATGAAAAAATAGAGTGTGGAGGTTGAAGAAGTTAATTAGGTGATCTTCCTTGTTGCTCAAGATTCCTCTCTTGTTGAGGATGTTATTTTCCATCACCAGTTGACAAAGGATCATATGTCTAGTTCATATGACTCTATTGAGGACAATAGTTCCTTTATGATGGTCAAAACTAGAAATATGTGTAAAGTTACTCCTTCCATGTTTTCTATATGTGTAAAGTAACTAGAAGTATGGGATTGGTTATAAGTTTTTTTTCCTCAAGATTGATTGTACTTATATGGTGATTGTGGAATTTTATTGTAGTATATTTTTTGGGGCCTAATTGGGTGATAGAAGTCAAATGAAGGTCCTATATCTGTTCCTTGTTATTATATTGTTGGAATCAATTTAAATGTCAATTTGATGATGAGTGTGTCTTTTTTTACTATTGTGTTATTTGATGAAATTTATTGCATTCTAGTTTTTGGTGCTCTTGAAGCCTAATTTTTCATTTGATGGAAAGGATCCAAATAGAAGACATATGGATGAGTTATGGTGTATCTAGATTTTGGATTTATATTTTAGAACCTAGAGAGGTTCCTACGAGATTCTCATCTTGATGTATATATGATGTTGGTTTTGATGTCCATATAGAGGTTAGACAATTATGGATCAATTTACGATTTTGAAATTTCATGAACAATATGCTCCAAACCCTATTTTGTGTTACCTTATAATGAGCTATTGGGAATTCTTTATTTGATTTATTATGCTCTTTTAGTTTGTAGTATGGAGCATAGGAGAGTGTTTTCTAGGAGAATTGATAGGAGAGTAGCTCACAATTAGGGTTAAGGCTCTAAGTGGTTACCAAGATAATCAATTATGGAATTACATAATCAACTAAAAAATTGATTAAAATAAATAGGGTTATGTTACACATTAAACAAGATAAATGAGATACCTCACCCATGGCCTTAAGTACTTGTACATACTAAGCATGGGTTGGACAATGCCTTGCCATCCACATGGCATAGATATGAAAAATTAACATCTTGTCCTCATTAAAGGTTGTTGGTTCCACACGAGTTCCACCTGAAGGTTGGGGTCAAGAGAGAGTTCCAGGGTAACTTAGGAGTGAGAGTTATGTGATGAAACTCTCTGGCATGTTTCTTAGGATTCCCACAGTCAAACTTATTTTTTCCCTCTGGTATTCCTATTTTTATTCCTTGGATATATTTTATATTTGTCTTTGGATTTCTATGGGATGTTCCTATTTTGTTTTTACCTATTTGGTGTAGGGCCTTGTGTCTATCTTCTAGCTTAAAGGGAGTGGGCCTTAGGGTTCCACGTGGTTAGGTGGTAAATATTTTCCATTGAGGTTTGTTGATTTTATCATGCACTCGCTAGATGGATTATGGTATCTTCATTATACCTTCATATTAGTTTCATGATGGATGATCACTATTGTATCTTGTATCATATGACCTATTATAGTTTTGGCATTGTAAATATGTACTCTTATAATAAGATTATAAATGTACTGAAAATATATACTAATGATTTATTGAGATGTAATGTTTACATTTGTCTCATTTGATTATGTATTTGATATTCTCATGTAATGGATTAGTTGCATATGCATTTTTAGATTAAACAGATAAAGTTGTATTACTAATCTAGTGTTATTACATAATGGGTTAATTATATTAATTTTGTGGTCATGTATTGCCTAGTAGCAATGTCAAGGAACCTAAGAGGATATGATGTTATGATTTTGATATTCTAACATGTGGTATATTTAGTTAATTGTAAGTATTAATATAATTAAAATAAATTAGCCTTGTTTCTTAGTGAGTTTTATGTTGTCCACTCAGGTTCCCTAGTAGGGCATTACATGTAGGAAATATATTAACACATTTTCTTTCTTTATTTGGTATCAATTCTTAATCATCCCAAATCCTATGTGTCAAGGATAATTTAATTTTCAATATTGGCTTCAACGGGAGGTTGTGGAAGAGGTTTGTAGGAGATTTTTCATATAGTCATAACTAGCAACCTGTTTTATTTGTGCTAGAACATAGAGTTATATGTTTATCCACATAGAGAGTTTAGATTTAGAATTTTATTCGTATGAAAGCCTAGATATTTATTCATGTTTGGATATATGGGAAAGATTATGTAGGAATATTTAGAAAATTTTAATCATACAAAATTTTAATATTATATGCATTTTGTTTAATATCATGTTCCATTCTAATTTAAGAATAGAAAATTTATATAGGTTTTACCATGTATTATTGCTACAAATACTATATTTTTATAAAGGGAATTAGGAGAGCAAGAAATGTTTAGGGAAACACCTAAGCAAACCTATTATGGGCCAGAGGGTAATCCTAGTCCAAATTAATTTCAATAACATATTGGATGAATTAATTATTTTAAATTGTTTTATAGATGTTAGCATCTTATATGGCCAACAAGTTAGATCAAGGGATAATGGAAGTCCTCCATTAAGTCAAACTTTATGAACAAATAAGATATATAGTGATTATTTATTTTTTCATACTTTTTTCCTTATTTTATGTTCCCCTTTTAAAAAGTATATTTAGGTTACAAACCCTAAACATAGTCAAATGACATTATAAGGAATTAATTCATCACCATCAAAGGATATGGATGAGTGAATAGAGACACCCAATGCCTACTTTCCTTGAATCCATATAAATTGGAAGAAGCCATGGTTAGCCTCCAAAGGCTAAGGAATGTGAAGAAAATGATAGAAGTATATCATGATCAATAGTTAATATAATTCATTTTTATAAGACTTTTATGCTTGGTGACAATTGCAAATAATAGAAAAAATGTTTTTTAAAACTTGTAAGTGATATCATAAACCTAAATATTTCATATAAGAGAAAGGTTTTATTTATCAAATTATCCAAATTTTTAAACATCATTAAAATAAATTGAATCAACTACGTAAAAGTGAAATGGTATAAACTATACTAAATAATACAATTAAAACCTTCATATCACTAACCTATATTAAAATTGTTCTATGTAGAAAGAAACTATAGTTATTTATTTAATAAAATAAACAAAAGTAGTGAGAACAATTCTACTTGTGAGAGGATATATATTCAATTTTCTTTTAAAACAAAATTATGCGTTGTACTTAGCTAGTTTCATTTTTTCTATATGAAGATGATGAGTGTGTCACTTAAGCTTTTATAAAGGCATAAGTATATTAAAAGTGGGGCCAAAGGGTATCAAAATTTGTCACTTTTTAAAATTATTTTTTAATCTTTGATGAGTAATTCAAAAGAAATACACTAAAAACTTAAGATGTCATAAAAATAGGATTCATAATACTGAAAATTTAATTTGTAAACTACTAGACTTTCTAAACGATGTAGAAAGGATATATAATATGATGTATTCACCCTATAAATTGTTAACATTAGTATTTTGCAACTCTCTTCCCTAGAAAGTAAGGTAAAATCACATAGTTTCTATTAGATTTTTTCTCTTTTTAATTAATTTTTATACTGAACACTTGGGAATTAAAAAAAAATAAATTAAAAAATTATTTTTAATTTGAATAAAATGGAGTATAGTTGAAATAACATGCTCTTTTTCAAAATATGAATGCATAAAAAAAGTAATTGAAGATCAAAATCTTAATATATGTGAATAGTAAAAAAATCACACATTTAGAATGTTCTATAGAAAAGTAATATTTTAGAGGTATTTTTTAAAATAGTGTCTTAAATGTACAAAGTTGATGGATAACCTATGCAACATTTACTTTCAAAGAAATATGTTAAATGTATAAATGTAGACCCTTTTTCTTTATATGGTACATTTTCTTATGTTGTTTTGATCATTGTGCACTTAGACATCCAAAATACATGGCTATTAGAAGTAGACAGAACTGTCACCTTTGTTGCTATGTTATAAAAATTGAGAAATGTGAACCGTAATGACAATTACAACACAATGATGAATAGAATTAAAAAAGGTTACCCATAAGGAATAGTATAAAATATGCATACATGTATATATGTATATGTATATGTATATGTAGATGTAGATGTAGATGTAGATGTGTATGTGTATGTGTATATGCATATGCATATGTATATGTTTGTATGTATGTACACACACACACTTTGATTCAAACAAGTGGCTAAGGAAATATTTAAATAAACTTACACAAATGAACTCAATGATTAGCTTTAATGCTATTCTTTTAACCATAGAATAAAAATCAAGACATGTAAAATACTATTGAAAAGCATGCATATACTCATTAAATTCAAACATATTAAAATTATATGCATAAAAAAACTAATTGCTAGCTTATTCAAGAAACCAGTAAAAAACTTAAAGGATGCAACAAACAAGGAAAAGGCATAAAAAGTTGTTGAGATTTTTGTTGTATATTCGTCCAAGTATATTCAAATGTTCGGACAACTTAGAAATAGAAAATGTGTTTCTATGGCAGTGATGTAATAATATATTTTCTTGTTTTGTTAGCATAGTTTAACTATTAATTTTCTCAGATTCTACAAATCTCTTGTATATAGAAACAAAAGAACAATACAATTGCATTGAACATAGAACACATCTAATTAAAAAGTATCTTACATAAACTAAATAAATAGTCATGATAGACTAAATAAATCGGTAAACACCCCTATATAAATGATAAATAATTCTTTTTATACATGGACGAACAAATCAAATGTAGGAACTAGGGCAAACATAATGTAATTTGTTTTCCAGAAAGTGACTTGTCAAACGCCCAAGAAGATGTCCTGTAATTTCCACGAAACTTCGAAGAAAATGACTGTGACAAGTCTAGCGACATATCTCTTCTGTGAAAGCTGAAGCCTAAATTTTTTCCAAGGGGGCAACTGCTATAGTCAATGGTATGACAAAATATTTTCGTATGTGGTAACTGGTTGACTGGACAAACTTAATGTGGTTTCCGGGAAATGACTTGCTAGGAAGCAGCGAGAAGCTTTTGAATTTTTAATGGTAGAGAAAACGCCTGCAATTTTCACGAATCTTCCCAAATACTAAACTTTTGCGAAGCAGGGAGAAGTTTGGATTATTTTTTATGGTAGAGAACGTCTAAGAAGATGCCCTTCAATTTCAATGAGTCTTCTCAATTTCCATCGTAGTTTCCTCATGAATTCGTTTGTATTTCTACATTTTTTTTTCTGTTGTCTTCCATTCAAGGAGGATGTCCTTGAATATTACAATATATTATGATTATGACAATTTATGTATATTATTTAATCATATTATAGTAGGACATCACATCGCATCATATCAAGGCTTTGTCTAATGATTGCTTTGTGATAATATTTTGATTGTTTCTTTTAGGCGGCGGCTATGCTCCCGACAGAATGAACCTATATTCAAATTTTTTTTTTTTTCAGATTTCTGTTTTTCAGTGTTTTTTTTTCGAAATTTTCTGGATGTTTTCGATTCAAAACAAGCAGATCATGAAGAACAGATGCTGAAAATTTCATAAAAATCCATGGTGTTTTCGGATTTTTCACATTTGTACGGCGGTGCATTTTGTTGGGAGCATAGCCGCGTCCTTTCTTTTATACATAAGAATACGATTGAATCTAGTTTATATTTATTATATTTGTATTCATATTTTTTTAGATGAATTTTTTTAAAAAATGTTACTAATTGTTGGGATGAGACTAGCTTCTAGATTTTTTTATTAGATAAGAGTATTTTAGATTTATAAGTATAAAACATCAAAATAGACAAGTTTCACAAAAATATAAGCTACTACACTAACATGATTCATAAGATTTAAAAAGCATAACCTACCAAAAAGGAAACAAAATACAGAACGAACTAACTAGACATCATATTATGGAGGCTCACAAATTCCACCCATAAATAAGATCAGGTTTAAGTTAATAAGTTTTCTTGTCAAGAACATAAGGTCTAATATCATTATATTTCATTTAAAAGAAGAGATACATTGGAAACATATTATTTAGGGGGAAAATGGCATCAATGAGTCTAACAATGCAAGCTAGGTATATCAAGTTTAACACTTTCTCCCTAAGCCATTCAATACAAGAGAAAGAAGGGATTTTGAGCACAAATCTCAATAAAATCTAGGTTAGATTAGGAAAACCCTAAGGTGATAAGGGATGACCATGTTAAACCCAAGTTACATCAAGGAAGTGCACTAGTAATGCTTCTTTCATGCAATGTGATTTGATTATAGATATATAATGAAAATGACAAGATTGCAGTAATTTATTAAGAAAAATGTGTAAGATGAGTCTAGGAATCAAGTATATGCAATCAACCCAATTAAGATAAAAAGAAAACAGACCTATTCTAACAAATGAAACAAATGATAAGGTACTTACCTTGAAATATTCAATGAAATAAGGCTTTTTTATCTGAAATTACAGATCTGAGACTATGGCAGGACTTTCGACTACGGATTTACAATCACAATAAAAAAATCCATAAAATGTTATTTTCTCAAATCTCCAAGAACAGGTCGACCTGGTGCAACATGTTCTGAATAATTTTCCACGAAGTCACTGTATTTTGGAGACACTGTAGCAAAGTCGACCTAACTTAATTGATAACCTGCAAATCTATTACAAAATTGGTGTGTGTGGGTGGAGTCATAAAGGGGTTTTCCTTAGTCAACCCCTCGTTTCGGTGATTTCCACCTCCATGAATAGCCGTTATAAAAGATGTTATGTGTATGTAGTTCTCATGAATCCTAGATTATAGATCTAGAATGTAAAAGAGCTCACAAATGCTAAAAATCTACTCTATTAGTGAAACCTTAGCATGTAAGTGTGTTTGTAAATGTAAATGTGTGCAAAATATGAAGAGCTAAAGATAAGATCTAAATATAGCACATAAAGCATAACAAGCCCCCAAGGCTAAAGTACTCTAACCATCTTCATGATCCCCTTGCATCTCCATGATGTCATGTAATGCTTGAATGCTCAAATTGAATAAATATAAATGAAGGCCTCACCTTGCAAAGAAACAATTAGATTAATCCCTTAGCTTCCACCTTGTAATTTCTCTATGTTCGATTGAGGTATTAATGCATTTTTTTCCCTTGCTTCTATCATCACTCATCATGAGGCAAATGAGACAGTGGATGCCTTTTTATAGTGAATTTTTGAAATTACCCATGCAGGAGCTGATTGTAGTGAGAGGGAAATAATGGAGCTTTGAAATAGGACCCGGTCCAACACTTTCCAACCACTAGGGAACATGCCGACTTGGTCAACCTATTCCCTAGGAGGTTTGAGTCTTGGGTTTGTAACTCAGGCTTCCAAAACTGCAGAGGATCTAGGTATATAATGTCTATCAAGGACTAATAAATTGAGGCAAGATTGGTGAAAATGGGGCCTAGAAAGACATATATTGAAGTTGTGTGTTGGTTTTATCCTCTATTTTTGGGTTTTACATTAATATGTTACCTTATTGTTATATGGAGCTTGTGTTTCCCTATTCATCACTAGTGTCTTCGTAATTATGTTATTTGTATTTAATGACCCTATATATGAATTTTTTTTAGTATGGATATGATGATTCCTTGTATACATAATAGTGGTTTTGAGGTTTCGTGGTGACATTTTAGGGTTGGGATTTCTTCGTGTAAAGGTAAGTGTATTTGGGGCTTGGAGTCTTGGGGTTGAACCAATGAAACCTAGAAGCATGCGATTGGTTATAAGTTTGTTTTTCTCAAGCTTGATTGTACTTATATGGTGATTGTGGAATTTTATTGCAGTATTTTGTTTGGGGCCTAATCCGGTAATAGAACTAAAATTAGGGTCCTATATCTCTTCCTTACATTATTTTATTTCTAGAATCCATTTAAATGTCAATGTGATGATGAGTGTGTCTTGTTTGACTACTACATGTTATTTGATGAAATTTTATTTCCTTATAGTTTTTGGTGGTCTTGAAACCTAATTTTTCATTTGATGTTTCAAGGAGATCTTATGTATCCAATTTGATGGAAAGGATCCAAAGAGAGGACATATGTATGAGTTACGGTGTATATAGATTTAAGAATTATATTTTGGAACCTAGAGGGGTTCCTACGAGATTATCATCTTGATATGTGTATGATGTTGGCTTTGATGTCCATATAGAGGTTGGACAAATGTGGACCCATTTGTGATTTTGAGATTTCATTCTGTATGCTCCAAATCCTATTTTGTGTTTCCTTATAATGAACTATTGGGAATTCTTTATTTGATTTATTATGCTCTTTTAGTTTTTGTTTTGGAGCATAGGGGAGGGTTTTTATAGGAGAATTGAGTCACAATTCGGGTCAGGGCCCTAAGTGGTTACCAAGATAATAAATTATGGAACTTTAATCAACTAAAAATATAATTAAAATGAACTAGGTTATGTTACATATTAAATAAGATAAATGAGATACCTCACCCATGGCCTTGAGTGCTTGTACATACTAAGGATGGGTTGGAGAAGGCCTCTCCATTCATGTGGCATTGATATGGAAAATTAAAATCTTTTCCTCGTGAAAGGTTGCCGGTTCTACATGAGTTCCACCTCAGGGGGTGGGTTGAGAGAGTGTGCCAGGATAACTTAGGAGTGGGAGCTATGTGATGAAACTCTTTGGCATGTTTCTTACGATCCCCTCAATCAACCTTATTTTTTCCCTCTAGTATTCCTTGGTATATTTTATGTTATTCTTTGGATTTCTATGTTATGTTCCTATTTTGTGTTTACCTATTTGATGTGGGGCATTGTGTCTATCTTCTAGCTCAAAGGGAGTGGGACTTAGGGTTCCACATAGTTAGGTGGTAAATATTTTCCATTGAGCTATGTTGATTTTCTCATCCACTCACTAGATGGGTTATGCATCTTCGTTATACCTTCATATTAGTTTCATGATAGATGATCAGTATTGTATCTTGTATCATATGACCTATTATAGTTTTTGCATTGTAAATGTGTACTATTATAATAAGATTGTAAATGTATTGAAAACATATACTGGTGATTTATTGAGATGTAATCTTTAGATTTGGCTAGTTCGATTATGGATTTGATTATTCTCATGTAATGGATTAGTTGCATATAAATTATATTATTAATCTAGTGTTTATTATATCATGGGTTAGTTAAATTAATTGTATGGTTACGCGTTACCTAGTAGCAATGTTAGGAAACCTAAGAGGATATGGTGTTATGATTCTAATATTTTAACATGTGGCATCATTTAGTTACTTGTAATTATTAATATAATTAAAATAAATTAGCCTTGTTCCTTAGTGAGTTTTATGTTGTCCACTCGGGTTCCCTAGCAGGGCATTACATGTAGGAAACATATTAACACATTTTCTTTCTTTATTTGGTATCAATTCTTAATCATCCCAAATCCTAGGAGTCAAGGATAATTTAATTTTCAATATTGGTTTGAATGGGATGTTGTGTAATAGGTTTGTAGGAGATTTTTCATATAGTCATAACTAGCAGCCAGTTTTATTTTGTGATAGAACATAGAGTTATATTTTTATCCACATGGAGAGTTTAGATTTAGAATTTTATTAGTATGGAAGCCTAGATACATATTCATGTTTGGATATGCAAAACATTATATAGGAATATTTGGAAAATTAAAATCATGCAAAATTTTAGTATTGTATGCACATTTTGTTTAATATCGCATTCCATTATAATTTAAGAATAGAAAACTTATATAGGTTTTACCTTATTACTTATACAAATACTAGATTTTAAAGATATAGATAACAAAGGGAATCAAGAGAGCAAGAAATGTTTAGGGAAACACCTAAACAAACCTATAATGGGCAAGAGGGTAATCCTAGACCAAATTAATTTCAATAACATATTGAATGAATTAATATTTTTAAATAATTTTGTAGATGTTAGCATCTTATATGGCCAACAAGTCGGATCAAGGGATAATGGAAGTCCTCCATTAAGTCAAACTTTATGAACAAATAAGATATATAGTGATTATTTATTTTTTCATATGTTTTTTTCTTATTTTATGTTTACTTTTAAAACAAATATTTAGGTTAAAAAATCCTAAACACAGTCAAATGACATTACAATGAATTAATTTATCATCATCAAAGGATAGGGATAAGTGAATAAAGATATCCAATGCCCACTTTCCTTGAATCCATATAAATTGGAAGAAGCAATGGTTAGCCTCAAAAGGCTAAGGAAGGTGAATAAACATGATAGAAGTATATCATGATCGATAGTTATAAGTCATTTTTATAAGACTTTTATGCTTAGTGACAATTGCAAATAATAGAAAAAATGATTTTAAAAACTTGTAAGCAATATCATAAACCTAAATATTTCATATAAGAGAAAGGTTTTTTTTACCAAATTATTTGAATTTTTACACATCATTCAAATTATGAAAATAACTTGAATCAACTATATAAAAGTGAAATGGTATAAACTATCCTAAATAATAAAATTAAAACCTTTATATATCACTAACCTATATTAACATTGTTCTATGTCCTACTCATAAGAAAAGAGAATAAGCTGATTCTGCATGAAGGGCTTATCCTGCTCCTTGTTGAGCATGTTAAGAAGAATGCGACTCTCAGCCCTTCTCCTCCCTAGATTCTGAGCGGTGGGTCTTCCCTTATCTTGGTCAAAAGAGGTAGGGAGGAAGAGGTTAAGGAGGGCTTGTCTTCTAAAAAATTGAAATTTGAAAAGAAGTGGCATGGAGACTAAGTAGGAGGGGGTTAGTGTTGGGGGTTTCTTGGATTTTAAAGGGAATTCTCCAAAAAATCCTAAGGACTATAGCAAGGACACTCAGTCTGGTACTAATAGTGAAAAGGAAGTAGAGGGGATTAAAAACATTGAGATTATTTTGGATACAGGTGATTAGAATGATCCTGGGGGTCAGAAAGTCCCTATCCTGGTTGACTATGTCAGTTCGATGGACAATGATGTCCCCATTTCTCCAAACAATGAAGCTGCCACCGAGGAGATGTCGGATAAAAAGGATAAAGATGTGATTGGTGATTAGAGCCCTCTAGACAAGGATATTTCATCCTCCTAAAGAACTATCCCTTTCCTGAAGAGTATTGATATGCGGGAGAGAAACGTTTAGCTCCTCAAGGAAGATTTGGAGGAAAAAATTGACCCTCCTTTTGGCATTTTGCAAACGGCCAAAGATATCTCCATGTATTCCTTCCGACTGGTTAAATGGTTTTTTCATGAGATCAAAACCTTGAGTCTGAACCTTAGACCCCTTCTTGCTAAAGTGGATAATATTTAGGAGAGGTTGGATTCTAGGTTTGATTGGATGATCAAAGAATGGGAGAAGATGGATGATGTGAAGATGGGCTTGTTGTAGGATAAGGTCAACATGATGGAGGCCACTCTCAAGAAAATCCTGATGGATAGCAACCAGTTTATGGGTACTACGGTTGATTGCATAAATAACATCAAGAAGGAGTTGAATGTTGGGTCCCTTGTTAAAATTGATGATACCAATGATGATGAGGATTTGACTGATCCTAGAAAGCTCACTAGATTGTCAAAGAAGAAGAAGATTCAGGAGAGTATTATGAAGCTCTCAGATCTCAATGTGTCCATCAGTAAAAATGTCTAAGGCTAAAAAATATATGGAGGCAACTTTGCTAGAGTATGACTAGTTCCTTTGTTTTGTGTTTTCTATTTTCTCTGTGTTTTTGTTGCTAGGATTCAGTTTTTGTTTACTAGTTTTAGGCTAGTTTTTTGCTGTTGGTTCGGGTTTGGTGGCGGGCTGGTTTTTTGGCCCTCTCTCTTTTTGGTGGGTTTAATGATATATCTTTTGTAACTAACATGTAAGGAGTTTTGGGTCCCCATTTAAAACCTATTTTTACTAGTATTCAAAAACATTGTTCAATGTCGAAAGAAAGTATAGTTATTTATTTAATAAAATAAACAAAAGTAGTGAGAACAAAACTACTTGTGGGAGGATATATATTCAATTCTTTTTTAAAACAAAATTGTGTGTTGTACTTAGCTACTTTCTTTTTCTCTATATGAATATGATGAATGTGTCACTTAAGCTTTTATAAAGGCATAAGCATATTGAAAGTGGGGCCAAGGATATCAAAATTTGTCATTTTTTTTAATCTTTGAATAGTAATTCAAAAGAAATACATTAAAAGTTTAAGATGTCATAAAAATAGGATTCATGATATTAAAAATTTAATTTTTAAATTACTACTTTCTAAATGGTGCAGGGAGGATATATAACATAAGGTATGCTCCCTATAAATGGTTAACATTAGTATTTTGCAACTCCCTTCCCTAAGATTTAAGGTAAAATCACATAGTTTCTATTATATTTTCTCTCCTTTTAATTAATTTTTATATTGAATACATTTTGGAAATATTTAAAAAAAAATCATATTTCCTCTACTTTGAAAAAAATTGAAAATAGTTTTTTAATTTGTATAAAATGCAATATAGTTGAAATAAAAAATTAATTTGTTTCAATTTTGGATGAGTTAATAGAAATGATGTTGAACAAACGTTACATGCTTTTTTTTTTTTCAAAATATGAATGCATTAAAAAATGTAATTGAAGATCAAAATGTTAATATATTTGAATAGTAAAAAAATCACACATTTAGAATGTTCTAAGGAAAAGTAAGATTTTAGAGGTATTTTTTAAAATAGCCTCTTAAATGTACTAAGTTTATGGATAACCTACACAGCATTTACTTTCAAAACAATATCTTAAATGTATAAATGTAGACCCTTTTTCTTTATATGATACATTTTCTTATGTTGTTTTAATCATTGTTCGTTTAGATATCCAAAATACATGGCTATTAGAAGTAGATACAATTGTCGCCTTTGTTGCTATGTTATCCAAAATGAGAAATGTGAACCATAATGCCAATGACAACACAATGATGACTAGATTTTAAAAAGGTGACCCCAAGAAATAGTATAATATGTATATGTATATGTATATGTATATGTATATATATATGTATATATATATATATATATATATATATATATATATATATATATATATATATATATATATATATATATATATATATATATATATATATATATATATATATATATATATATATAGACACACACACAAACACACATTGATTCAAACAAGTGGCTCAGGAAATATTGAAATAAACTTACACAAATGAACTCATTGATTAGCTTTAATGCTATTCTTTTAACCATAGAATAAAATCAAGGCATGTAAAATATTATTGAAAAGTATGCATATACTCATTCATTTCAAATGTATTAAAGTTATATGCATAAAAAAACTAATTGTTAGCTCATTCAAGAAACCAGTAAAAACTAAAAGGATGCAACAAACAAGGAAGAGGCCTAAAAAGTTGTTGAGATTTTTGTTGTATACTCCTCCAAGAATATTCAAATGTTTGAACAACTTAGAAATAGAAAATGTGTTTCTATTACAGTGATGTAAATATATATTTTCTTGTTTTGTTAGTCTAGTTTTTCTATTAATTTTCTTAGTAAAATAGATTTTGCAAATCTCTTGTATATAGAAACAAAAGAACTATACAAACAATTACATTGAACATAACACACATCTAATTAAAAATGTGCCTTACATAAACTAAATAAATAGTCAAGATTCCATTTATATAGACTACATAAATTTTTATACAACCTCTATATAAATAACAATTAATTTCTTTTTGAACCCAAATAGATGAAATAAATCTGTAAAAAACACCTACATAAATGATTGTAGGGGAGGATGGATTGGATCCACTCCTCAAACCAAAGATACAAACATCATATTCAATACAAAACACAAACACAAATATATTTTCCCAAATATAAATTACTCTGAAACCACTCTGTAGTGGGCAGAGGAAGCAATCTATTGCTTGCTTGAAACACAAGTACAAAATGCCTTTTTTATAGAAGGCTTAGAAGTTACATAGAAAACTCTAGAATATTTTCTCGTACTAGACATACATTTCTAGAACATTCTAAATATAATATTAGAAACTTTACCTAATCCCTAATCCAGCTGGAGGCCTCTAGAATAATCTAATTCACTTAATATTTTTGACTTTGCATTTGAGAAATTTCTGGAAACCCTTCTAGAAGGTGTAAATTTCTGGAAACTACTAAATAACTACTATTCTGGAAAATTTCATCTTAAACCACAAAGTTCTTGGTAGAAATTACTAGAATATTCTAACAATGATTACACCGAAGGCGTTCCCTATATGAGAAGGAGGAGCTGAAGTTTGGAATCAATGGTTGGCAGTTGTATAGAAGGCATGACGACCATAGAATTCATCGTGGCTGCCCATGTTTTTCTCCACGCAATTGGGCTAAAGACTTGACTGTCTTTCGAGCTGTGTGAAATGGATCTGTCATGGGGATCGAACTCCGCATTGACAGAAATCTGGTCCATTCGATGAAAGCTTTTGGTGGGCCATTCCATGAAAGCAGAGGGAGTGCAAAATCTCATCGGCTGGGCCTTTGAAAAAGAGAGGTCACGGGTTACCTTTTCTATGGAAGGCGATGGCTTTGCTAAGTACACTGCTTTCCCAACTCCTCTTCCGTACAACCACACTGAGCTCGCCACACAACTACTAATTAGCTACAAACCCTAATTACATGCATTGGCAAAGAAACAAATTTTATGTATTTAAATTTAGACCTGCACATAGTAGCTTCAGAAAATTGATAATGAGCTGATGACTTCCTAATTTGGTAAACCTAAGTTCCTCCATTGAGTAGTTGTTTTATAAACAATCTCATGGCTTTTCATTAAACCTCTAATTTGCTGGTGAATGTTTGTCATTGGATTAAGGATTTTGAATGTGAATTGAGGGCTTTTCACGTTGGATGCTACACGACTATGCAAGACGGTTCAGTTTTCGTGGCCATTAACTTTTTCGTGCTTTTTTTTTTTCTTCTGATTTTATTGTTTTCATCTTCCCCATCCATCATCTTTCTCTCCATTGGCTCTTGGAGCATGCGACACATTTTAGAGAAGGGGTTCCCTCGGTAGAGAGATCGATTGTTCCATCCTTCACCGGGGGTGTAAGGCAAGAGGAAAGCAAGTTTACCTTTAATCATTTGGTCTCACAGAGGAAATTAATTAGGCCCACCCTCAGTAATTAGACCCGCAAAGGGAGAGTCAGAGACCCGCAACAGTTCAACCCATTGTTTATGATGTTGAATCTGAACCTGTTGATTCTCCAGGATCTGAGATGAGAGAAGCAGAGATAGAGGCATAGAAGGTGGTTGCATTTGATCCAGGACCTGTGAAGGACTTGCGTACATATGATAAGATTTTGAGGAATGATATTTCTTGCAAACTAGAGAAGATTTGAGCAGATCCCAGATAAAAAGGAAGGACAATTTTATTTCTATCACATCATTTGGTAATGATAGTGAGATCGATCCTTCCTCATCTGCCAAATTTAAGACAGGTGGCATGACATTCAAAACACATGTCTATCTCAGGATGAGTTGGAGCTGAGTCATTAGTAACCTAAAGTGTTAGCAGACGTGGTTTCCAGCCTGGCACTTTAATCTTCCCTGCTTCTGTCAACCTTTCCGCACACCTATCGGCATTTATTATTTTCCTTGTCACATGATCACAAGGCCCTTTTTATACTCTTGCGATCATGCGACTGCCTCATATTTGCCCGGGGTTTTACTTTATGCATCCAGCCCATTTATTTCTTTCGCCAACTACTGTATTTAATGCAGTTTATTTTATATCTATTTTTCTTTGACGTTTCTCTTAATCTGACATTCTCTAGGCAATTCCAGATGTTTCTAGAGCAAAATATTATTAAAAAAGGAATGTTTTTCTCTGGGCTATATGTAGAAAATATACTCTCTATTTTGCAGAAAATATAGTGTGTGTGTTTTGAGCATAGGCAGCTCTCTCTCTCTGTAAATCAAAAAATTGGCATTAATATATAAATAGTTTTATTATAAATCTCTGAGTGTCAATACTCTATTTTTACTCTATTTTATTATCTCTATCATTGTATGTTTGTGTCTTCCCCCATCAAACTGGTATCAAAGCGTGGTTATTGAAGAGAAGATTTCTACTGGAGATTGAAGAGCTAAAAAATATCTGGGTATTATTTCTTGGCAAAAATTTCATTGTGGGTAAAGAGCAAATCAGAGAAGAAATAAAAGGGTTTGTTAAAAAGGGAGAAAAAGTATTATTGGTGAATCATGGCAGGAACAAGTGGGAGTATTTCTCAGCCTTAGATTCCAATTTTTATTGGCAAAAATTATGATTATTGGAGCATCAAAATGAAGACTCTCTTTCATTCACAAGATGTTTGAGATTTAGTGGAAAATGGGTTTCTTGAACCACCAGACCAGCAGGCATATCAGGCCCTTTCACAAGCTGATAAAGATTTATTGAAGGAAAATAAGAAGGATGCAAAGGCACTATTTTTCATTCAACAAGCAATGGAAGAATCAATCTTTCCAAAGGTTGCAGCTGCCACAAGATCAAAACAAGCATGAGACAGTTTGCAAATAGCATACCAAGGCACAAGCAAGGTAATAATGGCAAAATTGCAGATACTTAGAAGGGATTTTGAAAATTTACAAATGAAAGACTCATATTCAATAGATGCTTTTTTTACTCATGCAATGTCTATAGTAAATCAATTAAGGACCTATGGAGACACTATTGAAGATCAAAAGATTGTTGAAAAAATACTTAGAAGTCTGCCTGCTAAATTTGATGCTGTAGTAATAGCCATTCAAGAGGCTAAAGATCTTTCTTAGTTATCAGTAGATGAATTAATGGGATCACTTTTATTCCATGAGAAAATATTGAACCGAACAGGGTCATCATCATTTGAGAATGCATTCAAGACTTAGTTCTCATTTGGCAAGTCAAGAGGGAGATCAAACAACAGCAGAGGCAGAGGATGTTTTTCATCAAGAGGAGGAAGAGAAAACACACAATTTGAAAGTAGAAGACCACCATCAAGCCCACATGCCCATTCTACATCAACAAGAGGAAGGGGGAGTAGTCACTCTCAAAGCCATCATCAAGGAGAAAGGTATGATAAATCCAACATCCAATGTCATTACTGTAGAAAATTTGGGCATTATGCATCAGAATGTAGGAAAAAGCAATATGATTTGAATAAGCAAAAGGCACATTTCACAAATGAAAATCAGTTAAACACTAGTGAACAAGACACAATATTGATAGCATGCAATGTAGCACAAGAAAGTTCTAAAGAACTGTGGTTTTAGATAGTAGGTGTAGTAACCACATGAGTTGTAAGAAGGAGATGTTTTCAAAAATAGACGATTCAATAAAATCGAAAGTTAAATTGGGAAATGATCAAAAAGTTTCAGTTATGGGAAAAGGGTCAATTAACATAAAAACAAAACAAGGTGAAGATAAACATATTTTAGATGTATACTATGTTCCCAGATTACAACACAACCTTATAAGTATTGGGCAATTGGTACAAAAAGGTTATAGAATATATTTTGAGAATGGTGAATGTGTGATCCTAGACAAGAAACCAAGCAATAGGTTGATTGCAAAAGTTGAAATGACAAAAAATAGGATGTTCCCACTCAGGATTCAAAGTGAATTAATGATAGAGCCACAAGGTTTGCAAAAAGTTGCTGAAATAGCTTTTAAAGCCTCATACAAAAATAAATCTTGGTTATGGCATTTAAGGCTTGGGCATTTAAACTTCAAAGGATTACAACTGTTATATAAGAAGAAAATGGTATATGGGTTGCCACAAATAGAGCCACTTAAAACCACATGTGAGAGTTGCATATTGGAAAAATAACATAGGAAATCATTTCCGGTTGGGGAATCATATAGAGCAAAACAACCACTTGAGATAGTACATTCAGAAATTTGTGGACCTATGCAAACACCTTCCATAAGTGGAAAACTTTATTTCATAACGTTCATTGATGATTTCAGTAGAAAAGCATGGGTTTATTTCTTGAAGTATAAATCTGATACGTTTGCTGTTTTCAAAAAGTTCAAGGCAAAAGTTGAAAAAGAAAGTGGATATTCTATCAAAATATTGAGAACCGATCAAGGTGGAGTGTATCCCTCAACTGAATTTCATAATTTTTGCAAAGTAAATGGCATAAACAAACAATTTATAGCAAGGTATACACCTCAACAAAATGGAGTAGCAGAGAGAAAGAATAGAACAATCATGGAAATGGCACGTAGCATGATAAAGGCAAAACGCTTACCAAATGAATATTGGGCTGAAGTAGCTGCATGTTCAGTGTATATTTTGAATAGGTGTCCAATAAAAGAAGTAATAAATAAAACACCAGAAAAAGCTTGGAGCAAAAAAAAATATAACATATCACATTTAAGAGTTTTTGGATGTGTGGCATACTCATTGATGCCTCAAGAATTGAGAAGAAAATTAGATGACAAAGGAGAGAAATGTATATTTGTGGGATATAGTGAACATTCAAAGGCATATAAGCTATATAATCCCATTACAAAGAAGCTGATAATAAGTTGTGATGTTGAATTTGTTGAAGAAGAGGCATGGGATGGAAGCATAGACAAAATAAATTCAAGTACACCTAATGTCCTACAAGAGAATGAAGAAGATGAAAATCAGGTTGCAAATCCTCCTACACAAGCAAATGCTCCTACAACACCATCAAGAGCACCTAACACTCCAAATCCCACTGCTCAAACTAGTAATAACAGCAGTGAATCTTTTGATCCTACACTTGCATCTTTAAGGTCTAGGTCCATAAACACATCAAAGAAGACAAGAAGTCTTAGAGAGATTTATGATGAAATTCAAGAAGATGAAAATGCTGATTTTTGTTGTGATTTTGCATTATTAACACAAGCTGATCCAATTTATTTTGAAGAAGCCATAAAAGAAGACAAATGGATTGCAGCTATGGATGAAGAAATTCAGTCAATAGAAAAGAATGAAACATGGGATCTAGTAGAACTTCCTAAAGGCAAGGATGTGATTGGAGTTAAATGGATTTATAAGACAAAGTATAATGTTGATGGTAAAGTAGCAAAGCACAAGGCAAGACTAGTGGCAAAAGGTTTTACACAAAAGCCAGGTATAGATTTCAATGAAACATTTGCACCCGTAGCAAGATTGGATACAATAAGAATGGTCCTATCTATTGCAGCTCAAAACAAATGGAAAGTTTATCAAATGGATGTGAAATCAGCATTCTTAAATGGAATTTTGGAAGAAGAAGTGTATATAAATCAGCCACTTGGTTATGAAGTTTTGGGAGAAGAACATAAAGTATGTAGATTGAAAAAGGCATTATATGGTTTGAAACAAGCTCCTAGAGCATGGTACAATAGGATAGATTTCTATTTTGTGAACAATGGCTTTAACAAGTGCGGTAATGAACCTACTTTGTATATCAAAGTGAATGATGAAGAAGAAATATTGATAGTCTATTTATATGTAGATGATTTGATATTCACAGGAAATATGCAAACCAATACATTCAAAGCAGTTATGAAAAAGGAATTTGATATGACTGATTTGGGCCTCATGAGATACTTTCTTGGCATGGAGGTAAGTCAAAATGATCAAAGAATTTTCATATGTCAAAGCAAGTATGCTGGTGAATTGTTGAAAAGATTTAAGATGACAAAAGTGAATTCGGCTCCTACACCAGCTGCATTAGGTTTGAAGCTTAACAAGGATGGTCAAGGTCCAAGTGTAGATGCAACTTTATTTAAAAGATTAGTGGGAAGCCTTATGTATTTAACATCCACAAGACCAGATATCATGTTTTGTGTTAGCCTTATTTCTAGATTCATGGAGAAACCAAAGGAATCACATTGGAAAGCTGGAAAAAGAATTTTGAGATACATAGCTGGAACAAAGAATTTTGGAATTTTCTATACTTCTTCACGTGATTACAAACTGATTGGATATACAGATAGTGATTGGGGAGGTAGCATGGATGATAGAAAAAGCACTTCCGGATACATTTTTCATCTAGGTTCTAGTGCTATCTCTTGGGCATCAAAGAAATAATCAATTGTTACTCTCTCATCAGCTGAAGCAGAGTATGTAGCAGCCACATCAGCATCTTGTCAAGCAGTTTGGTTGAGGAGAGTACTTTCAGATTTGGGGCATCATCAAGAAGAAGCTACGGAGATCTATTGTGATAACAATTCAGCAATTGCCTTATCTAAAAATCATGTATTTCATAAACGGAGTAAACATATTGATACTAGATATCATTTTATCAGAGAATTAGTAAACAATGGTGACATTCATCTTGAGTTTTGTAGGTCAAATGAACAACTTGCTGATATTTTCACAAAACCATTGGCAAAGAACGTTTTTGAACATCTTCAAGAAGAAATCGGCATTGCGGACATACATTACAGTGAAGATTAAGGGGGAGTGTTAGCAGACGTGGTTTCCAGCCTGGCACTTTAATCTTCCCTGCTTCTGTCAACCTTTCCGCACACCTACCGGCATTTATTATCTACCTTGTCACATGATCGCAAGGCACTTTTTATACTCTTGCGATCATGCGACTGCCTCATATTTGCCCGGGGTTTTACTTTATGCATCCAACCTATTTATTTCTTTCGCCAACTACTGTATTTAATGCACTTTATTTTATATCTATTTTTCTCTGACGTTTCTCTTAATCTGACATTCTCCAGGCAATTCCAGATGTTTCTAGAGCAGAATATTATTCAAAAAGGAATGTTTTTCTCTGGGCTATATGCAGAAAATATACTCTTTGTTTTGCAGAAAATATAGTGTGTGTGTTTTGAGCATAGGCAGCTCTCTCTCTGTAAATAAAAAACTTGGCATTAATATATAAATAGTTTTATTATAAATCTCTGAGTGTCAATACTGTGTTTTATTATCTCTAGCATTGTATGTTTGTGTCTTCCCCCATCATAAAGTTGGAGGAATAAGTAAGCCACATTTCATTAGGTAGTATATGTGAAACAAATCCAAAAAAAAACTGCAAGGAAAGTTGTAAGAAACAAAAATATACCCACCATATTGATCTTTAATGTGTGTGTGTAAAGCATTTGATGAGGGGAGCATCCGTTATTTTAAAGGTATATTTTTTTTATGGTTTTGATTATAACAATAGTTAAGCACATCATTTCTTTCTATGGTAGACAAGTCTTGATTTATTTTTAGAGTTTAAAATTTATTATTTTAATTTTTAGAGTTTAGGTGGGTTTTAAATATTAGATATTTAAAAAAAATATATAATTATATTAATTTTTTCTTAAATAATTAATATTAAAAATAATAGTATACAAATAAAAGATATATAATAATTTGATTAATATATGTATAATTAATTTATAGATTTTTGAAAAAAATAATATAGATCTAATTTTATGATTTGTTATTTAAATTATTTATGATATAGTAATAGAAAGGGGTAGATATAGAAAGGGAAAGAGAGAGAGAGAGAGAGAGAGAGAGAGAGAGAGAGAGAGAGAGAGAGAGAGAGAGAGAGAGAGAGAGAGAGAGAGATAAGAAGAGAATGATAGATGGAAAAGGATATATAATTCAAACTATTTTTAAATTACATAAATTAATAACTTATTTTACTTATCCATGAGAGAGAGAGAGAGAGAGAGAGAGAGAGAGAGAGAGAGGTACACTTATAGAGGGAAGTAGATATCAACAAATAGAGATGGAGAAAGGGAGAGAGAGAGGGAGGGAGATAACTCAATATATAGAGAGGAAGTGAGGATAATAAATTAATTATTATGTTAGCTAGATGGTGATTATTTCTATTGTGGTATTGTTTCTATTGACATAAAGTTCAAGTTCATGGTATATTAGATCATAGGACTAAGCCTTTGAAACAATTGATTAGCTTATAATAATGAGGATTTTACAAAGGTAAAACTATTCTAGGACGTACAATTATAGTCATGTCTAATTTGAATAGAAATACATCTTTAAAAACTAGTGGGAATGAAATTTTAATGGATTCCTTTAGCCACGAGAGGAGAGGAGAGGTCAAACAAAAAAGCATATTGATCATCAATTAATCAACCACTATCAGATTAATTGACCAAAAATCCTTAACCAAAATTCAAAATAGATCCTAAACTTATAAATCAATTATAATATTTTTTTCAAAATTTATTGAAATATTAAAAAAAAAACAAAGAAAATTGAATCCATGTTTATGTAGTGTTATGAATGAAATTTGTCCGCCACTATGGAAGAATGATATGTACCATTTGAAAATTGATTAATAATCATCCAACACTATAAACGATTATCTTTAATGCAAGGTAAATTTAAATCCTTCAAACAAATTATATTTCTTTAAAATGATTCAATTTAATTTGTTAGAATAAAATATAAACTAAAACTCATAAATTAGAGAAGCTATTAAGTTTTAAAATAAAACTAAATTTATTTTATCAAATATAAAATATAAATATTAAATTTATTACAATTCGAATTAAATATCATTAGTGATAACAAATATTCGAAGTGAAAAATTATATTACAATATAATATATTATGTTAAATTATAACATATTATATTAGTTTCATGTTGTGTGTTCTTTAATATAAATATTAAATTTATTACAATTTGAATTAAATATCATTAGTGATAACAAATATTCGAAGTGAAAAATTATATTAAAATATAATATATTATGTTGAACTATAATATATTCTATTAGTTTCATGTTGTATGTTGTTTAACTTAACAACAATATTCATTGATTCCTTTTCTTTCCTTGCAATAATGATTAGTTGTTCACACCTTTCTATATTAGTATTTTTTTCCTCTTTTGTGAGATGTATTTTGTATATGCTCAATTATAAGAACTATTTATAGATTTTTAAAGAGATATAGGAAGCTTGTGTGTGTGAATGAGAGAGCGATATGGAGATAGAGATAAAGAGGGAGAGAGAGAAATAGAAAGAGGATAGAGGTGAAGTATGTGTGGGTAATAATAATTTGAAGCTAGCACTTTTCAATTGAGATCTTTTTTGAACAAACATCATCTTCTATTTAATAGTCTACCATTTGACCTTTGTACTTCATTAATATATATAAAAAAAATGGACCACAATTTTTTTTCAGATTGACCTTCCACATCTCTTCGCCGTACCCATTGCATACCCATTGCACACATAAATACGATTGCTAGTAAATAATTCTTTTTATACATGTACGAACGAACAAATCAAATGTAGGAACTAGGGCAAACATAATGTAATTTGTTTTCCAGAAAGTGACTTGTCAAACGCCCAAGAAGATGCCCTGCAATTTCCATGAAACTTCGAAGAAAATGACTGACAGATCTAGCCACATATCTCTTCTGTGAAAGCTGAAGCCTAAAAATTTTCCAAGGGGCCAACTGAATAGTCTATGGTATGACGCAATATATTCGAATGTGGTAACTCGTTGACTGGACAAACTTAATGTGGTTTCCGGGAAATGACTTGCTGGGAAGCAGCGAGAAGCTTTTGAATTTTTAATGGTAGAGAAAACGCCTGCAATTTCCATGAATCTTCCCAAATACTAAACTTTTGCGAAGCAGGGAGAAGTTTGGGATTTTTTTATGGTAGAGAACGTCTAAGAAGATGCCCTTCAATTTCAATGAATCTTACCTATTTCCATCGTAGTTTCCTCGTGAATTCTTTTGCATTTCTACATTATTTTTCTGAGACACTCCTACTGAATCTCCTACAAAATCGGAATGTAGGAAAGTCTTTCTGTTTAGAAAATGGGTTGTCTGTATCGCCTAGCAAGAGAGTTTGTATGCAGCCAGACAACTTAAGTCAAAATCAAATTAACTATTCTACCAAGGCTTATAATAAGAAAGCTTAAATCAGAGAAAACCTTTCGTCCACATATCACAAACATGTAAGCAAAAATGAGTTGCAGCTTCCGTAAAACTTCCAATTTTTCCATCGTGGTTTCCTGGTGAATTCGTTTCTATTTCTGCGATTCTTCTGAGACATTGCAATTGAATGCCCTACAAAATCTTCATCTGTTTTCTGCTTTAAATATGGTTCATCTGCATTGCCAAGTGAGAAAATTTGATTGCAATTTCTCTTGGCTTCAAGATAGGGTCATCTCCATCGCCAAGCAAGAGAATTTGATTGCAACCAGAGAAATTAAATCAAAATCAAATTATATTCCAATATCCCATGGCAGACCAGTGGATTGTCGACGTTAAAAATGGTTTTCGCAGCCAGAATCTGCATTCTGTTCGAAGGTCTGAGGAGGTGTCGATTTATAAAGTCCCCGAATTCCTTGTGCAGCTGAAGCAGAGCGCTTATGTTCCACAGATGGTGTCATTAGGCCCACTTCATCATGCCGCGAATCCTGAAATGCTTGCTCATAAATTGCATGCTACAAGGAAGATGTTTGACATGAGTGAGGAGGAATTGGAGAAACAAGTGGTAGGAGCTATTCTTGCTCTGGCTCCCACGGTAAGAGAATGCTACCAACAGCATATCGAGTACCAAGATGGGTATCTTGCTTGGATGCTCACTTTGGATGCTTGTTTTATCTTAGAAATATTTAGGGCTTTGGGTAGTACCGCAAATTGGGATCACTGTCTTTTCAATCGAAATACTATTGAATATACTGCATACCCCATAATAACCGACATTCTGATGCTGGAGAATCAAATTCCACTCTTTGTTCTGCTCAAGATATTAGGGTTGAAAGGCCAAAAAGATGAAACAAGCGCATTTACTGAGCTCTGCGACTTGTTAGCTGGTGCCCGAATAGCAAGGTTGTTCCACCCTTTTAAGGAGACGGCCCCTTCGCTGAATGAAATTCCAAGCGCACAGAAAAGGAAGCATCTTTTGGATTTAATTCGTATGTACGTCATACACTCATTCGAACTCCATAAAGATGTCGATCAGCCCTGTCCTGATCATACCAAACGAGAGATTATAATCCCCTCTGCTTCCGAATTAAGGCGTGCTGGGATCAAATTCAAAAAGATGGAGGGAGAATTTATGGAGATTAGCATTAAGAAGAACATATTTCACCTTCCCAGAATCAGAATTGCCAGTAGTGTTGAAACCCTGTTGCGGAATCTTATGGCATTGGAAATATGTGAGGCGAAGGACAGGTGTGTGATATCAAGATACGTTCATCTCATGTGCGAGCTCATTCATTCTGCAAGAGATGTCTCTGTCCTGAGAAAAGCCAGAATTATAAAGAGCTACATGGGAAGCGATGGAGAAGTGGCCGATCTGTTCAAAACACTGAGCAAAGGCATCACGAGAAGCTACAAGGATCCGTTTGCTAAAGTGAGAGAAGATGCCCACAAACATTACCATAGCAAAATTAAGGTCATGGTGGCTGAATTCACAGAAGACCATTGTTCAAGGCCATGGAGAACTGTTTCTGTTATTGCGGCATGCATGCTTTTGCTTTTTACCGCCGTGCAATCAATTTTCTCACTGCATCGCAAGCTTCTTACAGATTAATCACCTGCACAAGTTTTATAATCGTATTGCTTTTAACATTGTAGTCTGCATTTGTAATTAAGCATGCACAAGTTTTCTACACGCATTTCCTAAAATTTAGGAGGTCCAACTAAAGTTTACTCTATTGCATTATTGATGTATTGGGCATTGTTGCCCGCCCTATACATACATTTCTATTTCTTATATATAGACACATTGATGTAACTGTAGGAGTGTCATACTATATAGGGATTATGATATAATTATTTCATACTATTTAGGGTTCTCTCTCATTTAAGAGAGAATGAATTTGGAGCTTTCTAGTGAGTTCTTTTACTATTGCACGAAAGGTATTATGCTTAAAGAGTTTTTTTTCCATATATATCTTGCACAATGTACAAATTTAGGATTGAATTATTTTCAATTATTTATTTTATAAATTATTCATAATGGTTAGTAGCTTAATATCCTAATTTATAATATTTTTCTATATTTAAGATGTCATTTTGAAAAAAAACCACTACAATATTAATTTTTCTAGAACATTCTAAATGTGTAATATTTTAAGGTTTTATATTCAATAATTTTTTTTAATGTATTCATATTTTACCAAAAACACCTTTATTATTTATTTTGCAACATTTCTATTTTCTCATCCAAAATTGAAATGAATTACACTTTTGTTGGAAATATACTCCATTCTATACACATTAAAAAATTATTTTCAATTATATCTCTTTCAAATCAGAAAAAACATTTTTATTTTATTTTTCAAAATATATTCACTATCAAAATTAATCAAAATATTGTATTTATTAAAAAATTTAAGAAATCCTATGTGATATTAAAGTTATGAAATACCAAATTTAATAATTTGTAGGAAGCATACTTTATGTTATACCCCTTTCACTATTTCCAAATTTAATAGCTATTTTACAAATTAAATTATGAATATTGCCAATCTAATTTTATGACATCTATAAAAAAAATGATTTAAAAAAAAATATCAATTTTGATGTCCTTTGACCTCAATTTCAATTAATTACGCTTTTATAAAATCTTAAATCATACATTCATGAGAAGAAACTAAGTACAACACATAATATTCTATTTATTTTATTAAATATATAAGTATGCACTCTTTCTACTTAACAAAATATAAATATTGGCTAGTAATATAGAACTTGTAATAATATTATTCAAGATAGTTTATATTTTTACCATTTCACTTTTGTATAATTTCAACTATGTGTTTGTAAAAATTTTCTCTCATATGAAATATAAGGCCTTTTTAAATGTATTAAACGATTTTAAAAGTAGCTTTTTTCTATGATTTACAATCTTTGATAAAGGTAAAAAATTCAAAAAATGAATTGCCTCTTCATTTGGGATCAAGCTATATTGGGCATGGGTGTCCTATACCTTTTTCTCATTTGAATGAAAAAGAAATAATTACTATATATATTATTTATATATAAAAAATAATTACTATATATATCTTATTTTTTTATAAGAGTTGCCTTAATGAAGAACTTTCACTTTTATTTGATCTAACTTATTTTTAATATAACATCTAGTTCTATAAGAACATCTTCAAAGAAAAAAATGATGAAATTATCTAATATGCGATAGAAATTAATTTATATTAAGACTAAACTCTTATTAGTACTTGCCGATAGGCTAAGCAAGTACTATTGCATCCATTTTTGGATTTCTTCATTAACTAGTGATTAAATGAACTGTTCTACACCAATTAAAATAAATTCAATTTTATATTTCATTATAAGTTTTTTCATTTGTAAAATATAGATGCAAAATATTTAACTTTATAATATTTAGAAATTAATTTTTGATCATCTCATTGGATGAATGTGTTTGAAGTCTTATTACAGAAGTGAACCAATTAAAATTTACCACATTTTTTTATTTATTGTCGGATAATATATATTTATTCTCATCCATAAATTTTGTTCCATTTTAGCAATCATGTTTATACAATTAATTTTTACAATATATTATAATTTAAATAACAACCTATGATATTATAATATATATTTATTTTTATTGATATTTTTAAAGTTTTTTAATTTTTATTTTTATTATATACTAATTATACATTAACAACTATATATGTAAAAAAATTATGTGATTTTATTTGCTGATAGTTTTTATTTTTTCTTTACAAAATATTAATATTTAAATTAAAATATATTAAATTAATATTTAATATTATTATAATAGTTTTATTTTGAAAAACTTATTAAAATTTAGTTTAAAAAATCAATTTATTTAAATTTATTTATTTATAATATTTATAATAAAAATTTATTACTTCTATTGTAACTATATAAAACATAATAATTAAAAAATTAATATACTATTATTTTTAGTATAACTTATATAAAACATAGTAATTAAAAAATTAATATACTATTATAGTTTCTACTATAATTAAAGGCAAGTACTTAGCCACTACGTGGCACTTGTTTGATATATGTTTGTTTATGTGTTCCCCTCCACATTTCTTTCTCTTACTATTCCATTTGTAATTTGCATCTTTAAAACCTAGAATCCATAATAGCACAAGGGTGAAATCTATATAACTAAACTGTTGTTTGAATTAGATTGTAACACAATATTATACAAAATTCACACTCTAATAGAATTTTATATGATTATATGTTTAAAAAATGGCTACATAGATTTTTATATATCCACACAAAAATAAGTATATATGTACATATAAAAATTAAGTACTATATTTAAACTCTCCACATGAATAACATAAATACCTCTATATTCTATCACAAATTAAAATGAACTACCATTATGACTATATAAAAATTCTTCTATAAATCTCCTACACAATCTCTCACTCAACACATAAGATTTGGTGTGATTGAACTTTGATAACAAATAAATAAAGAAATAGGTGAAATACCTTTCTTATATTGTTCTATGAGAGGAAGCATGTAGAAAAATCAAATTAATCAGATTAAAAATTGGGCAAAATTTATTTTAGTAGAAAAATCTCATAATCAAGACAAGTCAATGCGTCATTCAATAATCACACATTACCAACTAGAGACCTAAGGTAGACTCTCACAACATAACAATGCCTACAAAATTCGATATAAAACATTCATCTCAAGTATTAAATAAATAAGAAAAAATATCTCCAAGAAGGAAAAGGAAAAATGAATTTAAATGAATCTTAATTTTAAAAAAAATATATTTAGAAACTAGAAAGAAAATTTTAAAAGACTCTAGTTTACATCATCTTCAAATTCCTAATAGTTTTGTGGCAACAGGTGTTCAAAAGTAAAGTTTTTTCTTAGAATGTTGATCTTTGTGTCAAAGTTGGCCAAAAAGTGGGACACACTATTGTGGGACCACCCTAATATTTGACAATCATTGTACAGACCTACCTCATTTCCCCGTCATATGACACCCTCCATCACTCTCCATCGTATGACACCTCCATCAACCCATTCCACCATATGGCTCTCCATCCCTCTCCATCAAATGGTCAGCACACTGGACCATACGCCCAGCCCCTCCACTCTCCACTCTGTATAAATATTTTATCAAATGTCTAGCCAACATTAGTTTCGTACGAACGCCCAAGCAACACATTCGATTCAAAAACCAAACATATGTGCATTGACAGGTGGGGGACATTACACTCAACTTTTCTATTTGGAAGTGTCTATTGAATTCATATTTTAGACAACTTTGGGTCCAATCACCAAAAAATAAAATTATTTTAGAAAAGTGATGTTTCAACAACTCCCACTCCTTTTATTGATATTTTTTGAAAAATATAAAATACCCTTTTTAGATCTCTAAGTGAACTTTTCTAAAAAAATATCTTTTAAATATTTTAATTAATTTTTATATTTTATATTTAATTTTATTGAAAGAAGTCATCAACATAAAATTATATAGTTGATTATCTTGTCATGGACAAATAGTAAAATTTATTTGAAAATTTTGGAAAAAATATGTAGTAGAGGAAAGAATACATATCAAGAGGATATAATTTTATTTCTATTTTGGATGAATAGTTAAGACAAAAGGTGATGTCAAATGGAAAAAAATGTATTTCAACACACTTAAATTTTTAATTTTATAATAAAATATAAATTTATAAAAATAGTGAAAAGATATATTCATGCATTAAAGCTTCAAATTATAAATAACACAAAAAAATTGAATAAAAAAAAGAAAACAATTACTATATCAAGGTTGACGGGAAATGTAACTCCGATTTTAGTATTTTATTAGCAACTAAATTTTTGTATTTATTTTAAAAATAATATATATCTCTTTAAATTTTTAATTTTTTACAAAAATTACAAACATAAAATACATTAAAAATTAAACATTTCATTATTTTACAACATTTAAAAATTCTTAACATATATCCCACTTTTTAGTGATTCAATTTAAAAACTTGAATCAGTGTTGATCTTTTCCTTTATGAAAAAGTGACACAACTTTGTACTTTTACCACATATGCATGATCAGATGATGAACAAAGACCTAGAGGTTGCAAAAGTCCTTAAGGATTTGTTTGGTTGTTGGAATTAAATAACGTTGGAATTGTCAAATTCTGGTATTTGACAATTCTCAAAGTTTTAAATCGAGAAAATAGTTTTTGGAATATGGCTCGAACCGTTTGGTTCACCTAGAATTCACCTTGAATTCATAATGAGAAGATGGAAAATGTTGTTTTCATATGGATTTCAAAATATTATAAAGTTTTCTTTACCCTCAATTCCTATTTAAGTGAAATTTGAATTGATTTTCCAATTCCACCTATTTAGATGGAAGATTCAAATGTTGGTTTGTGGGGTGAATGTGAATTAATAAATCCTATTCAAGTTTCATGTTTTGAACACAATCATAAAAAATGTCAATTCTTGGATTTGACAATCCCAATTCCAATCTAATTGTAGCAAACAAATGGGCCCTAAAGAATCACAATAGGTTGGTTTGGGTCTATGACCCTATTTTTCTTAGTGTTGATTTTATGTTATCTTCAAAATTTGTTTTACCTTATCAAGGATGGGTGTTAGCGTATTATATTATTAGGGTTGAACTACTTACAATATTTATTTATATATTATTCTAATATAAGGTTGTAAAATATTAAGATATGATATATTTTATTAAGCATATCCCATTTAAGATTATTAAAAGCTAGTAACTATTATATTATTAATTATTTATGAAGGGACACTAATTAAAAGTTATGACTAATGAAGCCACCTTTCCTCCTATATTTAGGGTTCTGTCTCATTTAAGAGAGAATGAATTTGGAGCTTTCTAGCGAGTTCTTTTACTATTGAACAAGAGGTATTGTGCTTAAAGAGTTTTTTTTCATATATATTTACACAATGTACCAATTTATGGTTGAATTATTCTCAATTATTTATTTTATAACTTATTCATATTGATTAGTATCCTAATTTATAATAATTTTTTACATTTAAGATGTCATTTTGAAAAAAAAAACCACTACAATATTGATCTCTCTTGAACATTCTAAATGTGTAATATTTTAAGTTTTGATATTCAATATTTTTTCTAATGTATTCATATTTTACCCAAAAAAAACCTTTATTATTAGTATTGTCGGTAGGCTAAGAAAGTACAATTGTATCATTTTATGGATTTCTTCCTTTAACTAGTGATTAAAAATAATTTTTTGCACCAATTACAATTTAGTGTATTTCTTATTTTGTTAAAAATAACGCATATTCTATAGTGTAAATGCAACTTTTTTAAGTTTATAAATTGTCAACACTATTTTTTATGATATTATTGGCTAATGCATTTGAGGTCTTATAGACCACTTTTTTAGGAATAAAGAGCATGAATAGCTTTTCTAGGAGTTTTAGATAATATTAGCTATTTTTTTATAATATTGGCTATTTTTGTAATTTGTGTCATATTATTTTAAGATAGTATTGGCTTTTTTTGTTATATTATAAAATATTGATTTTTTTGCAATTTATTTTAATATATATTATATAAATTTAGATTTAATATAATAACATTATAATATTACTAATATGATTTCAATTGTGTACTCTTTATGAAAAATAGTTATTTGGCCTAAATAATTAACATTAAAATTAAGACAAGTATTGGCCACTATGTTGCACTTGTTTATTTTGCAACATTTCTATTTTCTCATCCAAAATTGAAATGAATTACACTTTTGTTCAAAATATACTCCATTCTATACACATTGAAAAATTATTTTCAATTATATCCGTTTCAAATTAGAAGAAACATTCTTTTTTTATTTTTCAAAACATTTTCACTGTCAAAATTAATCAAAATATTGTATTTATTAAAAAAATTAAGAAATCCCATGTGAGATTACTTTCAACTAAAAGAAGTTATGAAATACTAAATTTAATAATTTGTAGGATACATAATTTATGTTATACCTCCCTCTCACTATTTCCACATTTAATAACTATTTTACAAATTAAACTATGAATATTACCAATCTAATTTTATGACATCTATAAAAAAATCAATTTTGAAAAAAATAATCAATTTTGATGTCCTTTGACCTCAATTTAAATTAATTATGCTTTTACAAAATCTTAAATCATATATTCATCAAAAGAAACTAAGTACAACACATAATATATTCTATTTATTTTGTTTTTGATAGGAAAAAGCAACAAGAGGGTGCTGGCCCATACAAAGACTAAAAGCACATTAACAACATGTTAATGGAAATAGCCAAACAAAACTATTTCCATTTATTTTATATTCTATTTATTTTGTTAAATACATAATTATAATATAAATATTAGCTAGCAATATAGAACTTGTAATAATATTACTCAAGATAGTTTATATTTTTTACCATTTTCTTTTCTATAATTTCACTTCTCTATAATGTCTATTTTTAACAGTATGTGGTATTCTGATATATCTGTGATGCAGTGGCAGAAAACTTTCACCAGACTTTGGAAAAGTTCAATTGAGCCAAAATCAAGTGTTTTAAATGGATTTTGATTCTCAACAGGCTATCTATAAGGAGGATTCTTGACTCTACTGATTATTGTTCTATTTGTAAACTTCCTAAGACTAGGAGGCATATTTTCTTTGATTGCTCCATTGCTAAGGAAATATGGTTAATGTTTGGTTTTTCTATCCTTGCTCTTGTGAATATTATGGAAATTATTTCTAGTTACAATCATGGTTTTAAAAAGGATGCTAATATGTTTTGGTTTATCTTATCTACTAACATCTTATGGTACATATTGAAAATTAGAAATGCTAACAGGTTTGATGGCCACTCCAGGGCCCTTACTGAGTCTTTTCGAAGACTCGCTTTTTAAAAATTGTTGTGAAAGTCTCATTCACCATGAATTTTGAGAGGAACAAGCTCCTAAGGTTCCTCAGAGATGGTCATGCCACCATGTTCATCTACAAGATGAAAGATGGCTACAAATGGAGGCGTAACATGAAAAACCTTTCCTCCTTTGAGGAGGCTCTCAAGAAGCTAAATCATGAAGTAAGAAGTAATAGGGATCCGTCCTACGAGCAGGTGGAGATGCTGACATAGATCCAGAGCCTGAAGACTATTGTCTAGATGGAGGGTCCCCAGGGCTGGATTGCCTAGGTGGACACCTATGATGGCATCCTATTTTGACTTTTATCTATTGATACTTGTTATATATTGTCTTTCCTTTCATGATACTCTAGCGTAGAACACTCTCTTGTGCATTTTTGCACCCCTTTTTGTAATTTTGCTTTGTGGTGTCCTGTGGCAATGACAACTCCTTTTTGTTGAGGCTTTGTCACCTTGTACTAGTTATTCGATATTTAATATAAAAAACCTTTCTCTCATATAAAATATAAGGCCTTTTTAATCTCTTATAAGATTTTAAAAGTAGATCTATAATCTTTGATAAAAATTTTAGAAAATGAATTGTCTCTTCATTTGGGATTAAGTTATATTGGCCATGGGTGTCCTATACCTTTTTCTAATTTGTATGAAAAAGAAATAATCACTATATATCTTATTTGTATGAAAAAAATAATTACTATATATATCTTATTTGTTCATAAGGATTGGCTTAATGGAGGACTTTCACTTTCCCTTGATCTAACTTATTTTTAATATAACATCTAGTCTATAAGAACATCTTCAAAGGAAAAAATGATGAAATTATCTAATATATGTGATTGAAATTAATTTATATTAAGATTAAACTCTTATTTGATATAGGTTTGTTTATATGTTCCCCTCCACATTTCTTTCTCTTATGATTCCATTTGTAATTTGCATCTTTAAAACCTAGCATCCATAATAGTACCACAATAAAACCTATATAACTAATCTCTTGTTTGAATTAGATTGCAACACAATATTATACAAAATGCACACCCTAATAGAATTTTATATGATTATATGTTAGTTTTTGCCACACGCCTAGAACTATAGGCATCGACTAAACTTAATTGGTTATTAATAATTCATTTTAAAGCAAATTAGGTGCAAGATTTTTTTCTTATTTTAGAAATAATTATCTTAAGTAAAGTATAGTTGTAATTTTTGTAACAAAATATATTTACAAATTTCATTTTCTATCACTTCATTGGCTAAACACTTTTAGCAATAAGAGCATTTTTTTCAAAAATATGAAAGTGTTTTATAAGGTAGATTTTTTGATGAGTATAAAAATTAAACTGTTTTATAAGGTAATTTTTATTTATTTATTATTATATTATCAAGCAAAACCTATTTTTTAATTTATTTTAAAAGTCCTCTTTGTATTCTATTTTATTAAGAAAACAAATTGAATGTCATATTTTATAGTTGGCTATTTAATCAATGCAAATATATTATAATTATTACTTAATAAATTATATTTTATATTATATTATATGAATAGTAATATTTATAATATTAAATTATATTTCTATTATATTCAATTATATTTATATCATTATTAAATTATAATAAAATATTCTAAGATTATAATTTAATATTAATTATATAATATTTTTTACTATATTATTTATTTTTTATATTATTAATTAAATAAATTTTTATTTTATTATTTATAGTATTATATTAGATTATAATAATAGAATACTTTAATTCTAATTATACTACTTGGTATATTATATTATTTTATCAATAAACTAGTAAATTATTTTTTCTATTAATGTTAAATTATAAATATATGAATAATTATTAAATTATATGTATTTAAAGTATATTATATTATTTAATATATTAAGATTATTTATTAATTTTATATTATATTTTTTATTGATATATGAATAATTATTATACTATATTAATATAATCCTAATTAAACTAACTTTTATAGGTACAATTTCCACTTTTATTCTTCGACATTATATTCATATGTGACTTACTAATGTATCAATACTTTATGCATTTGAATACATCATTTTTTAAAACTTTAAAAAATACAATTGTACAAAAAAAAGCAAAACAATTTTGCCATACCAGTTATGACTATATAAAAATTCTTGTATAAATCTCCTACACAATCTCTCACTCAACACATAAGATTTTGTATGATTAAACTTCGATAACAAATAAATAAAAAAATGTGTGAAATACCTTTCTTACATTATTCTATGAGAGGGAGCATGTAGAAAAACCAAATTAATCATATTAAAAATTGGCAAAAGTTCTTTTAGTAGAAAAATCTGCACCATTCAATAATCATAGGATTATGATACACTTTCAAAGTTCGAATCTTTTCAAGGACATTACCAACTAGAGAACAACATAACAATGCCTACAAAATTCAATATAAAACATTCATCTCAAGTACAAAATAAATAAGAAAACTCATCTCCAAAATTTTCGAATGATAATTAGAGAGCTATAAACTAAAACCATCCAAAATATTTACAAAACAGGCATTTCCCATTTACTTTATATCTTATATTGCACAACGTACACGAATCAAATCCTTCCTTGAATACTTTCCTGTATGGATTAAATAAAATTCATACTACTCCCGCATAAATAATGAAACCTTTTATACATGCACAAATAAAATGTAGAAGCCATAACTAAGCTAGCTTAGTAATTTCAATGAAAAGTACTTCACTGTCATGAAGTGGTAAGAAGCTTAGAAAATCAGATGATAAACTTTACTGTTATAATGTAGGAAGAAGCTTGGAAATTTTGATGTTAGAAAAATGTCTTAGGAGAAGTCCTGTAATTTCCATCAACCTTCCCAAGTACTTAACCGTTGTGAAGACTTGAAAAGCTTAAAATGTTAAGAAGATGCCCGGCAATTTTTACGAACCTTTCCAAGTATTTAACTGCCATCGAATAGGAAAAAGCTTTAAATGTTCAATGAATATAGAAAGAATGTATAGAAAAGATGTCTTACAATTTCTAGGAAGCTTCCCGAGTGTTTGGCTGGCATTCAGGACGAAGAAGCTTACATTTTTCGGTAGAAAGTGTAAGAAGAAGCCCTACAATTTCCATAAATCTTCCCGAATATTTGACTGTTGTGAAACAAGCAAAAGCTTGAAAAAATTGAGGGTGAAGAAAATGTTTGAGAAGATGCCCTAGAATTTCCACATTTCTGCCTTCTACATATGACAATAAGATGTGATGGATAGTGGGGTGGACAGTGACAAATCTCGAGAGCGAAAGTAGAAGCTTGTAATTTTGCGTGCAATAGAAGACACCTTGGAATATCAGGACGACATATAGAATCTCCTAAGTCGGTCACGAGAATTTTGAAAATTTTTAATGCCTGATTAGTTTAAACCGGGGAAAAAGGATCAGGACTCGTATATGTAAAAGCGAGTAGAATTTCCTCACCGTGGTTTCGCCGTGAATTCGTTTCCTTTTCTACGATTTTTCTGAGACATTCCAAGTTTGCTCACTGTGGTTTCGGCGTGAATTCGTTTCTATATTTACGATTTTTCTGAGACATTGCAAGTGAATGTCCTATGATTTTTCTACTTTATAAAGGGTCATCTGCATAGCCTAGCAAGAGAATTTGTTTGCAACAAGGGAAAATAAATCAAGATCAAATTATATCCTAATCTCCCATGGCAGAACAGTGGATTATCGATGTTAAAAATGGGTTCCGGAGCCACGATCTCAATTCCGCCCAAAGATCTGAGAAGGTGTCGATTTATAAAGTCCCCGGTTTTCTTGTTCGGCTGAATCAGAGAGCATATTGTCCACAAATGGTGAGTTTAGGCCCACTTCATCATGTTCCCGCGCTTTCTGAAATGCATACTAATAAATTGCACGCTGCACGGAAAATGTTTAATATGAGTGATGAGGAATTTGAAAGAGAAGTGATTGGGCCTATTCTCGCTCTGGATACCGAGGTAAGAGAATGCTACCAGCAGAAAATCGAGTTCCAAGGCGAGTATCTTGCTTGGATGCTCACTTTGGATGCTTGTTTCATCTTAGAAACATTTAGGGCTTTGGGTAGTACTGATCAGGATCGCTGCTTTTTTCATCGAAATACTATTGAATACACTGCATACCCCATAATTACTGACATTCTGATGCTGGAGAACCAAATTCCACTCCGTGTTCTGCTCAAGATATTAGAATTGAAGGGCAAAAGAGATGAAGCAATCGCAAATGATGCAGCAAGCCCATTTACAAAGCTGTGCAATTTGTTAACTGGCGCCCGGATCGCAAGGTTGTTCTACCCTTTTAAGAATAAGGAGACAGACCTTCAGCTAAATGAAATTCCAAATGCAGAAAATAGTGAGCATCTTTTGGATTTGATCCGTATGTATGTCATACATTCATTCAAACTTGAAGACGGTACACACCAGCCATGTCCTACTCCTGATAATGCGGAGAAGAGAGAGGTTATAATCCCCTCTGCTTCTGAATTAAGGCGTGCTGGGATCAAATTCACAAAGATGGAGGGAAATTTCATGGAGATTAGCATTAAGAAGAAGAGATTTCATCTCCCCAGAATCAGAATTTCCAGTAGCGTTGAAACGCTTCTGCGAAATCTTATGGCATTAGAAATATGCGAGGCGGAGGACATGTGTGTGATATCAAGGTACGTTCTTCTCATGTGTGAACTGATTCATTCTGAGAGAGATGTCTCTGTCCTGAGAAGAGCCAGAATTATCAAGAGCTACATGGGAAACGACCGAGAAGTGGCGAATCTCTTCCACAGACTGAGCGAAGGGATCACGAGAAGCTACGAGGATCCGTTTGCTAAAGTAAGAGAAGATGCCCATAAACATTACCACAGCAAAATTAAGGTCATGCTCGCTGAATTTACCGACGACCATTTTTCCAGTCCATGGAGAACTGTTTCTGTTATTGCAGCATGCCTGCTTATGTTTTTTGCCGCCGTGCAAACCATTTTCTCACTGCATCATAAGCTTCTTACAAATTAATCAACTCATTGCTTCAAGGTACTATTCCGCATTTGTAACTAGACCTGCACAAGTTTTCTACATGCATTCTTCCTAAAATTTAGCAGCCCCAATGGAAGTTTATTGTATTGCGTGCTTACCAACAATTGTTATTTTCCCTAAATATGTTTGTTCGAAGGATATTAGTGTCTGTTATATTTTGCATTGCACCGCACCTTCTTCAGTGCTGTTTGGTGGGAGGGTCTGGTGTTGAATGTCACATATTTCCTGTGGTGGGTTGAATAAGGCTGTACATTGGTTTAGTCTCTCTGTCCAGGGAGATATTTACTCTCTCCTGTAATCTCTTATGTTTCAAGTTTAATATAATTTCAGGGATTATGTGTTTTACCAGAAAAAAGTACAACTGTTATTTTCTCGCCCTGTTCGTGCATTTTTATTTTTAAGTCTCATCGATGTATGCTGTCTTCCATTGAAGAAGGATGCTATAATATGTTATGATTATGATAATTTATTTATAGATCATTCGATCATATTATGGAATGATATAAAAGCTGTGTAATGATGGCTGTGTGATGCTATTTTGATTGTTGTTGTCATGGAAGAGAATATGTTAAATTTAATTTATATTTATTATGTTGTTATTCATAATTTTACTATGCGGATTTGATTCTAGCAAATGTTATTAAGTGTTGGCATGAAATTGAGTGCTACACTTTTATTTGTAGAATTGATTTAAGGGGTTATTAATGTTTTTGATAGAAAAAAGCAGTAAGAGGGTGCTGGCCCGTGGTACAATAGACTAGAAGCACATTAACAACATATTAATAGCACTAGTCACATAACAGTTTAACAACAGAAAATCAGCAGAAATAAAATTGTTTAGTCTGCCTCTATCAAAAACAGACATGTAGGTCCTTTTCAAAAAAAGTGAACCAAAGTAGCATAACTAGTAAGTAGACAAAATATTAACAATAACAAGTCACACCGGGCTAAACCAATGTTTTAAGAACATAACCAGAAAATAGTAAATAAAAAAAAGGGACCTGGGACTAACAGGCCAATGCCAGCATAAACACCTCATGGATAGCAGCAACTAGGATCTCCCACCCAAATGTTTGGACATCAGGGTCATGGCCCACTCTTCCTGCAGGAACAGAAATAGGTCTCTATTATCCTCGTCAGCTTCCAGTTTACCACCAGCCATCTTCTCCTGCATGTTGCACAAGGTCACAGCCGAAGCGTGCATGACCTTGAGGGCAAACTTGTTTGAATCAGTGACCTGGGCTTTGATCTCCCTCATGTCCTGTTTGAGGCTGAGGATCTCCATATCCAATTCATTGAACTTTTGCTTGAGGAATCCTTTAAACCTGTCACTCTCCTTTGTCGCCACCGTAGTGTGCTCAATGTGAGGGGATTTAGCTTGCTGGATGTGAGGAGAGAGTGGGGGTGAGGTGGTGAAGATGATGAGGATGGTGGCTTTATGGAGGCTGCCCTTTTCATTTTGTAACCTCTTGCTCTTTTTTCCTATCTTACAATTTGTGATGATGGCTGCCATGGTTTCTTGGATCATCTGTTCGCTCTTATGGGGGGTTCTAATCAATTGTGCTTTGTCTCGTGTGCGTTGTTTGAAGTTTTCTTTGATGGGTGCCTTCCATGTTCTTCTTAGGTGCCCCTAATCACTTGATGTTCATCATGGCCTCGGTGTTGGGTGTGCGGGGGGTGACAGTCGACATCCACGCCCTTGTCTTTTGGCTCAATCCTCTGTGCTTGGTCCTTCATGTGTGGTGTGGATGAAAGTTTCTTTTTTGGAGTCTTGATGGATTTGGGGAAAACCCATGTCTTCTGCTCTTGCATGAGTGTGATGGCATTTTTGGAGCTTTTGTGTTTGATAGTTGGGGGAATGTGGATTTGTCTCTTTTGCAAGATTGCACTTGTTTGTGTGCTTTGTTTAGAAAGTTATTAATGTATGTGGTGGGTTTTTTTCTAGACCTATGTGTGTTGGAGAGGGGAAACAACTTAGTTTCTAGCATTCTATATTTTCTCCCCTATTTCAGGATAGGTTGTTCCTCTATTCTATGGTGTAGTTTTGAATGGGGCATTTTAGAGCCCTCTTTTTGAAGATGGAGATTCTGTGGAGGTCGATGGTCCCTTTTCATGTTAGGAGATGATTTTTCCATTCTTGATCAGTCATATTTTGTTGAGAGTGCTTCTTCTCTGGGTATGGTTCTGACAGTAGGTGTTCAGTGAAGGTGCTTTATAGGCATCTTTGCCCTCTATTCTTTTTTCCTTATGTTACCATCTTTGTCATTGGCCATTAGTGAGGGTCTTTCTATCTTTTCCATATTGTTCATTTCCTTTGTGCTTTGCTTGGCTATTATTGGGCTTATTTTATAGCTCTTTATTTGTAGCATATTGTATATGGTTCATGGTCTCTAATGGCTTTGCACTTGGGAAGTTGTTACTCATTCCATATTCTGTATTGGAGTTTCACACTACTATAGCTAGGTTTTTGTGGACCTAGTATTTGTTTAACATGTTCACTTTTTTAGGTGAGTTGGAGCTATTCTTGGTACTTTGCTTAATCTCCCATGTTTCGGTGAAAATTATCTTTGTCTCCACATTTTGCGGTGAAATATTGTCCTAGTTTTGTGGTAGAGTTTGATGATGTTTGTTGTGGTTATTGTTTTCTTCAAGAAGGTTGTTCTCCTTCTAGTTAGATATTTTCATTTTGTGTTTTAGAAGCCCTTATATCTTTTCTCTCTCTTATGGCTCTTCGGATTGTAACTTTTAGATGGGAGAAAAGTATTATGTTTGTTGTTGTTTGGTTTCTTGTTCTTGGGATCCTGATTCTGTATTTGTTGGAGGTCATTGGGGTTGGTTCTTTTTTGGAAAGAGCATTGATGATCTCAATCTTTTCATCGTCCTCTCTCTATTTTATGTTTTCTATACCTTAAAGCCCTCGTATTTCAGTGTTGGTCCAAATTCTTGGTGTAGTTTCTTGGGAGGCTTATTTTTGTAGGTCACCGGTATCTTGTTTGAACAGTTGGTGAAGTTGGATAGTGTTGATTTTATTAAGAGAGTGATCTTTGATAATCTCAATCCTTCCTCTTTATTCCTTCTATTTAGGGTACCTTTTACTATGGAGTTGAAATATCTCAGTGTGAGTGATTGGTGGCCTTTGGGTAGAGTGTGGCTGGGGGTGAATGGTTGTATGTGTCTTAAGAGGGTGGGATTTATTGTGCATATTCCCTTCTTCCTCTTCTATATATGCTTGAAATCTTCCACCCTATTGTTTCACTTTATTGGATTCCTCTCTCTTTGTTGGATTCCTTTTGTCTTGTTGTTCTAGTGTGTGACTAGTGAGGGGCTCTTAGTTGTAGGGTTTTTGGTCATGGAAGACCGTGACTATCTTCAACCGTTGTGTGTTATTATGTTCATGACCTTCCTCTTCCCCTTGTTTATCTGGGTGTCCTTTTCCCTATTAGTTTTTTTAGTATTGATGGTGATTGGTTCTTGGCTACAGGAATTATGTTGGGCTTTGGGAATGAGTTTTTTCAAGGGTTGAGCATTGATGATCTTGTTACCTCACTTCTCCTTTCATTACACTTGGTTCCTTCTACTCAAAATTTTTTTATGTTCTTGGATACATATCCTATTGAGGTGGATGGAATTCCTATGGAGGTGGAGTTCTATGTAGCCAAGTGGATGTGGTTTCTCTTGGGATTATCTTTTATTGTGTTGCTAGCTTCTATAGAAGTGCAGTTCAGTGGTAATGGAAAATTTCTTTTTGTGAGAAAGTGATTTATGTTAAAGGTTGGGGTAGCATTTCAAAATCCCTTCTATGTGACTTTTATTCTTGGTTGTTCAGACTTTCTCTATTTTTTGGTAGATAATTTTGGGTCTAGCTATGGGATCTATACAAAACCCATGTATGTGGTTATGCGAACCTACCAAAACCTATTCATAGTTGAAGGAAACGTGTAAACTTATTTGTTGTGGTGTTTGAGGCTTTGGCTTTCTTAGTGTAGCAGTTGGAGCTCCTCCTTGCAGTTTCTCTTTATAGCTACTGATGGTTTGTTGTGGGTAGGGCTACTATTGCTTGTAAATCTTTTCTTTGTAGAAATGTTGTTATGGGTTCTAGATTGTGCTAAAGTCTTCTTGTAAAGGGTTTCGGGTTCCTTCAAAACCTATTTTTTCCCTAATAAAAAATATGAGAAGATAAATAATTATCATATATATTAGGGTTTTTTAATGTAGTATTTCATTTTCGAGAAATTTGAGAGGTTTTATAAAGATGAATCTTGTTAAAGTCAACATGAGAGGATAGATAATTTTCATATATGTCAGTGTTTGTTAATGTATCTTTTCATCCCTTTTAGGAAATTTTAGAGGTGTTATAAAAAATAAGTCTGACTCACTTTTGATCCTTACTTGTTTGTAAACCTATTAAGAATTTGATGATAATGCTAACAAAATGAGTGAGTCAACAAAGAGAATTTATTTTTGGTTGGTAATCACCCTAGCCTTTATATTTATGAAATTAACCTAAGTAGTTTTAGAATTTTTATGTTGACTAATTAATCATAATAGTGGTGCAGTCTAAATTGAAATTTTTTTGTCATTTTTAAAATTTATTTAGTATCGGTCTCTAAAATTCTAAAATTAATTGAGTTTCCATGTATTTTTATTGTTTCCATGTATTTTTATTAAATATTATTAATTGATGAGACTTAAATGAAAAGGAACTCTATTGGAATATGCAACACTAATCTAGGGATTTTGAGATTTGTTATTAATCAATTAATAGATCTATGACTTAAGTTTTTTTTGGAATGGGTATTGACAAATAATAAGTTATTTTTCTATTTGGTCTTAGTCCCTTTTCTAGTTTTTATTCTTCAATATTCTTTATGTTTTACTTCCATAAGGTAAGCCACTTTAGTAGTTATGAACCCTATGCATATAAATATATGCATGTATTCCTCAAGAGATTAATATTCCAAAAGAAATATATGTGACTTTAAAAAATAAATTGGAAGTGGGTTCATAGGTAGTCATTGGTAAAAAGTTGCATCTAGACCCAAGTCAATTGGGAGGTTTTATTATGTAATTTACCAAATTTACAACTAAAATAAAACCAAATGCAATACTTCAAAGGAAAAAAAAATGACGTCTATAATATATTCATTAATATTGAAAGGTAAACATAGATTGTTAATCCTTAATGAGGTATGTTGAGTCCTCGTTTCCCTTTCACATTTTTCTTTCTTAATATTGCAATGTTCTTTGAAATTAATATTAGAGCTTTCATTTACATTGCAATGTCACCTTTATTGCCAATTATCACATTAGATTTAGCCGTTTAGTTTAATAACCTACTATTGTTAGTTTTTGTAGTTATACATCTGTTGCTATAACAACCTCTTCTTTGTTATGTATATTGAATCATATCAAGCATTTTCTCTCTTGCACTAACATATGCTATTAGAGCAGCAAAGTCTCTAAGCATATAAAAATTCTATGATAGATAGCTTGGGAATCTTGATAAGGCGATAGCATACGGCATGAATATTGCTTCATATTGAAAATGCATGCATTAGATTTTTAGATGAGTAAACATCTAGGTGAGGGCTTGAGTGAGTTAGAAAACATTGGGCTAATAATTAATTTATAAAAACCTAATTTTCATGTAAATACATTACCTAAATGTGATCTAACTATGAAGTTCCTTTAAACAAGTCAAGTTGTTTAAAAAAATCAAGTGTATTACAAGAAGAAACTTCACATTAACTAGATTCTAGCAACTACATTATTTTATTAACCTAAATTATAAAACTAATATTTATTAGTTTAATACACCAATATTATCCCCTTATTACATTAATTTGAACAAGAGTAGAAGTTGAAATGGTTTTAAATCCAACCCTCTAGAGACTTTGATGAAGCATCTTCACCAATCCTCCTCGCTTGATCAAGAAACACCAAGCTAACTACAATAGTGGATCTCTTGACTTCCTTTCTTATTCAAGAGACACCAAAATTTCCATATCAATGGATCTCCTAACTGCAGAACCTAAAACCGTCTGTAAAACATGAGTGTTCCCACCTCCCATGTACAATGAGACACATTTCCTCCAAAATTCCACATCTCCTTTGAGTGTGTCTAATGCCTCCTATAGTGTTTCACATGGGACACCTTTCCTCTAGAAGTCCACATCTCTTTTGAGTATGTCTAAAAAATTCTCAAGTGTTGTGGAGATAACCTCTCCTTTACTACACAAATCACCATCGACATGCTTGCACATGAGACACCTTTCCTTTGAAAGTCCACATCTCCTTCAAGTGTGTCTAATGCCTTCTCAAGTTCTCAACAAATCATATTCAAATCATGACCCCCCCCCCCCCCCCCTCCCCCCTCACTCCTTTAAGGGATAATCATGATGTCAAGCCCCCTCTTCTCTTCAAGGACACAAATATATTAAGTCCCCTCTCTTCTTTAGGGATAAATCTACCAAGCCCCAGCTTTTCAAGGACACAATTAGGTTTCTTCTCATGTAATGAATCATCCCTAAGTGATAATCTAGCTTGGGATGATGGAAAACCTCCTACCTCTATTACCTCCAGCCTCCTAAAATATCTTCTTATTGCAGATTATCTATTTGATATTTCATGTAAGACTTTGAAGGTTTCACCATGTGAAATAAAGAGGCCCAAAAGTACAGTCTATATAGTCATGATAAAATATTTCAACCATTAATGGATCCATCCATTGATCAAAGTATCCAAGAATGTCATCCATTGATCAAAGCATCCAAGAATGTGTCTTGATATAAACTTCTTTGATAGAGAGGGTATGAGGGACACTCCAATGGGTACCATTTGCTACAAAATCTTTCACAATATTTTAGTAGGTTGAATGAATTTAAAGCCTCATGAATCATATATTAGATGTAACCAAAAGTAGTAGAACAAATGACTTTTTTACTTTGGGAATGTCCTCGCTAAGTCTTCATATAGGCATTCAATAATATTTTAAAAGAAATATTCAAAGTGAAGCTAAAGATATTGACCTCAAACTTTCTTCTAATCAACAATATCAATGTCTAATCCTCATATTACACAGCATATTGTATAATTATTGCTTTGTGTTTCCCTTACCAAAAAAATAATAAAATCTTCAATGCTCAACATACCTTCTATGGAGACAATTCTAGTACTCACAAAGTATAGGTTACCTCATTCTATTCTCATGTTTCTACATTTTTCTCTTATTTTCATAAAAAAATGATGATTCCTTCAAACCCATCAAAACAAAAATACAAGAAGTAGGCCATTCAATCCACATAACTATTGGTAGTCATAATCACATTTATTTTCTCTTCTAACTTAAGGGCCACACTTTATTTTTACAGAAGTGATTCTATGAAAAATAAATAGCGCTAAATGATTCCATGAAATGAATCTATGTTATCGGTAATGAGACAGATCAAAAGATATCAAGAATCCACCAAATGATACATAACACACAAATAATGTTATTCATCTGAAATTCCTTAAAAGATGAGATATGTATTCTCAAAATTGCTTGACATTGATCAACTCTCTTTAAGGAAGCCTATGACCCACTTTTAATAGAATAAAAGAAATGGGCCTCATAAATATGCAAATACCGCAACTGCAATGAAGATGCTTGAACAAAAGTCACATCCTGCTAAGAAAATCATCTGCAACACCATCATGCCATGAAATACTTTTCCATAGCTATTGCATATGCAATGATTTTACTTGTTCTGATACCAAATGTAAAAAATAGAAGAGCAGATCGATGATTGATTGCTATTTTATTCAAAACTCAATGATATTACAATACATCACATTGGAATTATAAATACAATCATTGTTCCATAACTACCTTATGGGAAGAAAGTTCTCATTAACTAAATTCTAGAAACTACATTATTTTATTAACCTAAACTATAAAACTAACATTTATTAATGTAATAAACCAACAAATAGTAGACTCAATAGAGAGGTTTGTATGAGACATATGGGAAATGTTGGGACCATAATGGAAAATGGAAGGAACATTGGAATAGATAAATGGAACATTGTTACAAGTAGGCATGGATGAAGGTTATGAAACATGTGGAACACTTGAAGTAGGAGGAATAATAGGATTAGGAATGCTTCCAATCTTAACATGAATAGGATTAGTGTTTTAAATAGATGTATTCATGAGAGGTGGAGCATTAGTAGAGACACTAGGTAAAGAGGTGGGAATAGGAAGGGAAGTCTCAACACTAGTGGGAGGTGGAGTTAAACCTAGATCTTGAGCACAATCCTTAAGAGGTCTAATGTTTCTATCAACAAGGTTTGAAATAGTTCTTAAGAATTTAATACCATACTCATCAATATCAATCAACTTCCTTAAACCTTCAATCAATGAAACAACTTATGTATTAGGGTTATCTTGACATAACCATTGTTCAAATTTCTCAAAGTCCTGGGAAATATTTTGCATTTGGAAAGGAGGAACTCTTAAAAATTCATTTTCATCATGAGAAGAGTGGGAAGAAGGGTTCTCAACCATAGTAGGTATGTAAATAACCTATTAGACATGCGTGTCTCATCATGATTCATAGGAAATAAAGAGAACTCTAGATCAAAGTAATCAATACGTTTATGGCTTCTCCTAATGGGATTGTTATAGGTAGGACTCGATGTTATAACATTCATGCACAAGAGAAGAAAGAAAAGATAGATCTAGAAATTAAAAATAAGAAATTTAAAAAGAGATATGTAAGCATTAATTAATTTTAAGCAATTTAAAGTGAAGTACTCATAAAATATAATGAATAACACATATAACTATGAAATGAAAAGTGAGGATTAAATTGATATGAAGGAGGATCTAATATCACAATAAAAATGGAAATTTCATGTATTAGATTCACCAAAAATGTACATCAAAAAATGGGGATAATGGTATCTAATGTGTATGTATGAGAATTTTCCATCATCTTTCTTAATGCACACTTGGAAGGAAGATGGCCCAATAGACTCAAGAAGGACTTAAGCACTATAATGATTAGGAATGAAATGGATTTAAGAAATTAATCTAATTATGAAAGATAGATGACAAAAATGAGCTATATTAGATAGTTTTGGAAAAATACAAACTAACAGAAATAAACATTCCAACCTTTAATTACTAAAAATAGAAAGATAGAAATTGTACCAACTTGATATCTAAATCTGAGGTTGTTTTTGGTGGAACAAAACATCCTGGCCTTTTTTTTCTAGGGAACAAGAAGCCTATGGTGTTTGGTTCCCTAAATATCTGCGTAGAATTTTGAATGACAGTCCTGTGGATCCCGATCTTGTAAGATCTATTTTGATAGTTGGATGACTTGTACCTACACACAAAAAAATAGGGAAAATATTGTGGAAAGGGGTTTTCCCTATTCAAATCCCTTTTAGGAATCAACCTTGAAAATAAAATAAGAGTGCATAAAGGAAATTAAATTTGAAGGTAAATATTAGATCTACTTTGCCAATACCAAGTCATAAATGGATATTGAGATCACACATGTTCATGAAGATTCTTGAATTTTACTTTTAGAGTATAGAATTCAATAAAGGATGCCTTTTTAAATGCATGTGTCTATGAATGTCATTCCTAGATCTTCAATATTTTTATGCTTGATTAACACTAGTTATGGAGGAAGAATGTGTGAAAAAGGACAAAGGATCATCTTGCTTTCTTTCTCAAAATTCTCTACTTGGCCATCATGGGAGAGAATATTACTTTAATGGAGAATATTTCTTTCAAATTTCCTAAGATTCTTGGAGAGAGACTATATCTTGGATTCTTTCCTTCAAATCTTGATTTCACTTAATTTATTGCATGCTTCTTGATCATAGATAGATTGCATATATTCTTGGTTACCAATTTTAAGGAGAGATAGGGTGTTTCTATACCTCATCAGATATTTCAAGATTCAAAATTAAGCCATTATAACCAAGGGATCTAATTTCCCACTATAATACTGCAACATGGCTCTAGTTCAAATTATGGCTCATTCCTTGGGGGACCAAATGCCCTATGCATTTTATTTCTAGGAAAAGAACCTAAATTTAAATGGGAAGTTTGGAAGATAGGGTAGATGCCAAATCAAGAAGAAATAGGTAGATGGATCAAGCATAATGGAAATGAAATCTTGAAATTGCTAAAATGGAGCCTAATTGGGCATCCAATTATGGGTGCGAACTTTTTAGGATGGTAAAAAAGCATTGGGCATGACATGAATAGGTGTGGGTGAAATACTAGGACCTACCTTAATAGGTAAGGTTATAATACCTAATATTTTTTTAGCAATGTTGTCAAAGACATAGATAGGAATAGAATCATGTTGAATTACTCAAGCATTTACCTTAATTTTATTCAACAAGTTAATTCTAGACACATTAAGATCGGATCCTTTATCAATTAAATTTCTTTGAATAAGATTTACATTGGTAAGGATAGAAACCATAAGGTAATCATTTAGTTCTTGAATCTCTTTAGAAGGCAACTAATCTTGAGAAAAAGGCAATCTTAGCTTTAGTGTTGCTCACATTCATACATTCCAATAAGGAAGTTATATTAGTCTAAAAAGGAGGTGGAATAGTCATGTTTATTAAGGCTTTTTGTAATGCTTCATGGTATACAGATTAATTTTGAATAAGCTCCCAAAGGGATATCTTGGCAAGAGAAGAGCATATTTTCTCTACTAAATCATATTCCTTTCCAATATTTTGAGGGAGATGGGGTGCAATAGGAAGAACTCTTTGAGAAGTAGGAAGACAAGGGGGGAATATTGAACTGGTAGGTTGTCTATTATTTCTTGTGTTATATGTGTGAGAAATCACATAATAATTAAGTTGTTTAGTACCTTTTACCACAATGATTGGTTTATTTTGAGGTGGAGGGGTATCTTGGTGAAGATGGACAACAACCTTAGGCTTTTCACTACCTAAAACTTGAATAGTATTGACTTGACTAGGTTCTTCAAGAGCATCACAGATGATATATCTTTCTCCAAAATATCTTCATAAGTAAGATATACTTTAGGAGAGGGACAAACATAGCTCTTTAATGCTTCATATCTAGATGGAAGATAATTGAAATGAATATAAGGTAAAGTGTCCTTAAGGGAATGAACAATCATATTAATTTCCTCTTCCATAATATCATTATCTTTCACCAAGGTACCCTCATGGGGGAGATACATATCAAGAGAATAATAAACATCATATTTTAATAGTTCATCCCAAATAGGAAAATCATTGATAGAAGTACTATTATCTTGCCTCAATATTCCCTCATGAGGAATGTCCTTAGGAGAGAAAAATGAAACTAGTCTATAGAATATATTTATTATGACAAACCAAATTAAAAATGACATGAGAAAAATGTATGAAATTATATATTTTTTCCTATGCAAGTGCATAAACAAGGAATGAAAGGATATTTCTGAAGTAAAATAACATAAATGAGATTATTGCTAACTAGGAGCATAAAAAATGTAACAACAATGCATAATAAAAAAAATTAGTTTTATTTTTTATTTTTTGTTGTATTAAAACATGGAATTGAAATTTTAAAGAACGGACCAAGTCTCTAAATGCATGAAATGAAAGACAACAATATGCAAATTTTATGTCCTAAATGAATGCATACAATAAAAAAATGCAATGCATACAATAAGATCTAAACACCAAATCAAAAGTATAAATGTTATGAGTCGGGTTCACCAAGAATGTATAATAATAAATGGTGATCAAGGGGGATCAATCCTATCTCCTATTGTACATTAGGAAAGAGGATGGCCCACTAGGCTTGAATGGGATCAAGCTCATAAGGGGCATCTCTAATCATTCACTAATAAGAAAGGTTAATTAGGGGGACATGATTGAATGATGCAAGATAGAGGACAAAATATAAAAAAAGTGACAAGCTGTAGAATACATAGACTAACAAAAATAGACAGCCATGCACAAGTACAAAAAATGAAAACTAGAGAATACCAGTGACATTTAAAAGTAATTTGAGACAATTTTGGAGGGAAGAGATTGCTTGGGTTGTCCTATTCCCTACAATTTCTGGTGATTCCAATTGTAAATTATCTAAAAGGTCCTAAACAAGTCCCAAATCTAATATGATGCTCATGCCACCTCTTCCTACACATAGTAAACAAGGAAATTATTGTGTAGAGAGGGGTTTATCTCAATCAAACCTCAGCTGACGAATTAGTCTTTGAAATGAAATGAAATATGTTGATATAAAATAGAAGCTAGATCTGAATCATGAATTACCTTATACCTTCATGGAGAAATGCTTCTTTGGATGTAGTCATAAGTGTTAATGCAATAGCTTTGAATCCATAAAAAATTAAAATGAAATTGTGAAAGACATGCCCTACATAATGATTGTTGTAGTTTGTCACAATTCTTGATGATGAAGAAGAATTCCTTAAATGCTTGAAAACTTGGATGCTTGAATTGATATGATTTTCATGTGTTGTGATTATTGATTGATTAATGAATAAATGGAAGGGGGGTCTCTATATAGAGATATACAAGTAAAATCACCTTTAGGCCAACTTCAAGAAATAATATTTACATGTGGTGCATACTTTTAGAGAGTACAAAACCACCAAATCTGGCTACCAAAATTTTGGGCAAAAAAGCCCAATAAACGTCAATTATGTGCGAACATGTTGTCTAGGTGGGAACACATAACCATTGAGGAACACGTTGCCTAGGTAGGACCATGTCGTCTAAGTGGGATCACATCACCTAGGTGGGAGCATCTTCATTTTGAAGATTGTTCCTGCAAAAAAATGATAAAATTTTCATAGGAGAGAGATAATAGGTTATTTTTTTTAAAAGATGCCACATAGTGATGTGAGATTGATAGATGTAGAAAATATGCATTGAACTTTAAAATGAGGTAAGACCCATCTTAAAGTGAGAAGATGAAATATTTTAAAGGGCACACTTATAATATTTGGCTAAAATAAGATTTTACTAAGAATTAATTAAGAGAGGACTCCTCATACTAATTTAAATTAATAAAGGTCCAATGAGTGTTAGCAGAGTGTGAAATTAATGTGGAAACCCATAAATGCTAAAAGGGGGCTAAATTGAGCATCTAATTATAGGTTATTATAATTTAGGAGTGTACAAAAACTATCCATAGACATTTTATTAGTCTTTCATAATTTACACAATGAAAATTAGACTTTACCCCACTTGGTAACCGAAGGTTTTATACTGCAATATGAATACATCATTCATGGAGGACAGATATTGCTAAAATCATGAATGGTCAATGCAACTATCTCATGCTCCATTGTTAGAGATAAGACATGTTCATACCTATGGACCTAGGTGGAGTCAATGTCTTGTATCTCTTCACTAAAACATGTTCACATCAAGTATAACTACTCAAAATATAAATAACCAAAGAACATATATAATAATCCAAAACTAAATCTAATGAAACTACATTTTAGCAACATAATCATTCTTATGTATTCAAATGTTACAAAGCTATTCCTTTCATATTTAATCCTCAATAAAAAATTTAAATGATAATTTCACTTAAATTAAAGTATTAAATAAAATTTAAAGGCATTTAGAGCATATATCAATTAAAACCTTCAATCGACTAATAATCACACATGGTAAAGCACTATCTTAGTGGTCCTACTAGCATATACATCACTGAATTAGTAATAATGTTTCAATAACCATTGGCATATACATAGGTGAATCTCAAGAAAATGTTAAAAAGATAATTATAATCAAATATTCTCAAATATAAAATAAACTAGATATTATTATTTAATATCATGTAGAAATATTAATAAGAACAATAGAATAAATCAAACCAAGTGCATCTCACAATACTAATATACAATCATAATTAACATGAGAATAGTCATAGAATCACATAAAAGAGTTAAACTCATATCCAAATAATCAAGAACACAGTAAGCCCGCATAACTCACAAAAATAGCCTTAGAATGTCTAGCATCATGAATTGGGTGTGCAACAAGCCACAAAAAAATGGTTCTCACAACCAATCATAGGTAAATAAGAAACTTGTCAATGCAACTGCATAATCTAGATCACCAAGAAGGCACCAGTGCCTCTCAATTCAGACAAGATCATGAAATATAAAAAATTAACCATCCAACATAAATTAAGCATCATTAGTCACATAAAGCCACAATGAGGCATCAAGAGCCAAACCAATCCATCGTAAAAGAATTCTCATCCAGTTGCATGGAGGAACCACCATGGCCATGATTCTAAAACTACCTTTGAAGGATTTCATGCATGAAGAAAACAAGAGAGACACTACATCAAAGGCATTACCAATTAGAGACCTAGGGTGGACTCTGACAACATAAAAATGTCTACAAAATTCACTATGAAACCTTCATCTCAAGTATCGCATAAATAAGAGAATCAATACACAAAATGGTAGTTAGAGAGCTATGAGTTAAACCATCCAAAATATTATCAAGGGAGTCATTTCCCTATTACTTTATGTATTGTATTCAATGGTATACTCACTTCCTTTTAAATCAAACTCCTATCCTTTACAATGAATGAATACATTCATGGTTTCACATATATATCTACTAAATAAATCTTTATATAACCCCTACATAAATGAAACCTTTTTTTAATTCATGGGCAATTAAAATGTACAAGGTTGTCAACTAAATAAGCTTTCTGCATATTAAGAAAATGACCATTAGTAGCCCTATTATCTCCTCACCTAGAGCCTCTGGCTCTGCCAAGGCTTTAGTGAAACGTATTAGGGAAGGGGATTGCAAAGAGGAGATGTCTATTGGTAAAAAATTGAAACTGGAAAAGAAGGGTGGCATAGATACCGATTCTGTTGGTGAAAGTGTTGAGGACTATGTTGCCACAGTTAATTCATCTTTTGATGAAAGTAAAGAGTCTCTGCTGGCTTCGGCTAGCATTTCTGGTGATAATGAGAAAAAGGATGAGGTTGTTGTTGAAGTCATGGATATTGGGAGTGACCTGGTTGCTATTGACAAAGATGAGGATGTGAATAAAGATGAGGATGTGGGAGGCCAAATGGTTCCTATTCTGGTTAATGATGATAGCTCTGAGGAACATGTGTTCCTATCTCCCCCAAGTTGGAAGTGGTTATCGAAGTTCAATCAGAGAGGTTGGAGGAAAATAATTCCCCTGTTCCTACTGAGAAGGGGAATCTTCCCTCTTCCTCTCGGAACAGCCCCTTTGTTAAAATGGTGGACATGTAAGAGCGGAATGTTCAACTTCCAAAAGAGTACATGGATGATAAGATAGATGCCCCATCCGGATGCCTATGTACTCTTTCCACCTAATGAAATGGGTCTTCCAAGAAATCAAAAGTCTCAACTTGAAATTCTGCTCTCTCTTTGCCAAGGTTGATCTTCTAGAGGGGAATTTGGCTTCTGGTTTGGAGGGGAGGGATGTCAACAAGTTCAATAAGGGTGAAAAAAACATGTAGGATATGTAGGTCAAAATTGGTAACCTGGAGAACACTCTCAAGAAGCACATGCTAGACAATAACATGTTCATGGGGTCTGTGATGGAGTGTTTCAAGACAATCAAGGTGGAGCTAGATACTGGTTCTCCTACCAAGAAGCTCGATGATGATAATGAGGATGCAGACCACATTGGTCTTGGCAAATGCACTTGGTATTCTAAAAGGAAGAAAATCTAGGATAGAATCCTTGAGCTTTTTGATTTCAACATGACCATCAAGAGGATTTTGGAGGCAAAGAAAGAAGCAGAGGGAAGTCGACTGGAGTTTGTCTAGGTTTTCATGCTCCTCTATTTCTATAATTTCCTAGTTTCTAGGGTTTATCGACTGCTAGGTGGGGTCTCCAGTTTCTAGTTTTTTGTTTGTTTTGTTGGTTCTAGGTCTGGTGAACTAGTTTCTAGTTATGTTTCATTTCAGTGAACTTAATGTTCTTATCTTTCTTGTTTGACTTGTAAGGGGTTTCGGGTCCCCTCAAAACCTATTTTTTTTACAATAAAAAACTAAATAAGCTTTCTAGAAATTGGCTTGTTGGAAGCAATGAGAAGCTTCAAAATTTTGACGGTAGGAAAAATTCTTAAGATGACATCATCATGTGATATATATGAATCTTCTATTGCTCTTGATTGTTTTGATGTAGTAAGAAGCTTAAAAATTTAGATAGTAGGCAAAATGCCTAGAAGATTCAATGCAATTCCACAAATCTTTCATGGTACTTGACTCTTAAGAAGTAGGGAGAAGCATCAAATTTTTGATGTCAGAGAAATTTTCTAAGAAGATGTCTTGCAATTTCCATCAATGTTCCTAAGTACTTGAATATTGTGAAGAAGGGAAAAAGTAGAAAAAATCCTAAGAAGATGTCTTTTGGATTTCGACTAATCCTTCTAAGTACTTGACTGTCATGAAGTAGAGAGAAGCTGAAGAAGTTTGATGGTAGAAAAAATGTGAAAAATAGTATCTTAAAGAAAGGAAAAGCTTGACTATCATAAGTAGAGAGAAGCTTAAAATGTTTGATGATACAAAAAATGTGGGAAAAGGTGTCTTAGAGAAAGGAAAAGTATGACTGTCATAAGTGACTATCATAAGTAGAGAGAAGCTCAAAATGTTTGATGGTAGGAAAAACATGGAAAAAAAGTATCCCAAAGAAAGGAAAAGCTTGATTGTGACAAGTAGAGAGAAGCTTAAAATATTTGATGGTAGAAAAGATGTGGAAAATGGTATATTAAAGAAAGAAAAAGCCTGACTATCATAAATAGAGAGAAGCTTAAAATGTTTGATGGCAGGAAAAATGTGGGCAAATGTATCTCAAAGCAAGGAAAAGTTTGACTATCATAAGTGACTATCATAAGTAGAGAGAAGCTTAAAATGTTTGATGGTAGAAAAAATATTGATGGTAGGTAAAATGTGGAAAAGGGTATCTCAAATCAAGGAAAAGCTTAATTGTCATAAGTAGAGAGAAGCTTAAAAAGTTTGATGGTAGAAAAAATGTGGGAAAAGGTATCTTGAAACAAGGAAAAACTTGACTCTCATGAGTAGAGAGAAGCTTTAAAAGTTTGATGGCAGAAAAAATGTGGAAAAAGATATCTCATAGCACGAAAAATCTTGACCGTTATGAATAGAAAGAAGCTTAAAAGATTTGATAGTCAAAAGAATGTGGAAAAAGGCCTTTTAATACAAGAAGAAAAAGTTTGAAAAGTTTGAAGGTAGAGAAAATGAGAAACGTCTAAACAAAAAACTAAAATAGATTCCTTACTAAAGGGACACTTGGTTTTTATTTCACCATTGTCTTTGTAAAAGATACGTTTTAGTTTGTTGTTTACCCACGTGTGATAAAATGTTTGGAAGACGTCCTTGAATTTCTATGTGATTCTATGACTCTTATGGATGGCGGGGTGGACTGACAAATCTCTGGAGGGAAAGCAGAAGTTCCTAATTTTTCGCGCAAGAGAAGACGCTTGGAATATCAGGACCACGTAGAGTCTCCTAAATGAGTGTTAGAAAGCACCTAAAGTAGCTAAAATAAATAAAATAATTTACTTCAGTGATAAGAATTTGAAAATTTTTGGTGCCTGATAAGTTTAAACCAGGCAGAAAAGATCAGGACCACATATTACAAACAACTCTGACATATGTGCCTAAGAGCACTCACCGTGATTTCCTCGTGAAATCATTTCCATTTGTACGATTTTTCTGAGACATTGCAAGTGAATGTCTTACGATTTTTTGCTTTAAAAAAGCGTTATCTGCATTGCCTAGCACGAAAATATGTCTGCAACCAGAGAAATTAAATCAAATTCAAATTATATCCGAATCTCCCATGGCAGACTAGTGGATTGTCGATTTTAAATTTGGGCTTTGGATCTATTCGCGAAAGTTAAAGAAGATTCCTACAATCATTACCACAGCAAAATTAAGGTCATGCTCGCTGAATCTTATTCTATTGCATGTAGGTATACCAACTAATTTTATTTGTTGGGAGCATTTTTATTTTAGGGTTTGTTGTTTGTTTGGCGCTAAATCTTTTAGTCATGTTTTAGTTGTTTCACTTGGTTATCGTATGTAATTCTATTATGCTTAAGGCTTATTTTCTTTCACAATTTCTGTTGGTATTCATCAAAACAACTTCTTTTTCTTAAATATCTTCTTTTATTAGTCAAAATAATTTCTATTTCTTATTGGACATTATTCACTGTGCTATACATGCATTTTCATTTCATTAAGTAGTCATGTTGTGTTCCTTTGAAAAAGGATGTCACAATATACTATGATTATGATATATCATTCAATCATAGCAGGACGTTATTTGGAATCATATAAGAGCTTTGTACTATAACTACTTTGTGATGACATTTTGATTCTTGTTGTCAAATAAGAGATTATGTTTGGATTTATTTTATATTTATTATGTTATTATTTATAAAAAAATTTACATGGGTTTGATTCTAATAATGTTACTAAGTGTTGGCATCAAATTAAATGCTTCATTTTTATTTCATAGAATTAATTTGAAGTGGGTAATAATGTAAGTTGTGCTATATATATTTAATCATGAAATTAACATGAGAGGATAGATAATTATCATGATATGTTGATTTTCATTCCTTTTAGAAAATCTAAGAGTTGTTATAACTTAGAACAAGTCTACTCTTTTTTATCTAACATGTTTGTAAGTATTAAGAATTTTATGATAATGCTCACAATATGGTAGAGTCAACAAAGATAATTTATTGTTCATAGGTAGCCATCCTAGCCTCTACATTAATGAAACAAGCCTACAACATTTTTAGAAATTTTATGTTGAATCATTAATCATAATGGTTGAGAGGTCTAAACTGAGATCTTTGTGCCTTTTGTTAACATTTATTTAGTATACTTTATTAAATTCTAATATTTATTGAGTTTCCATGTGTTTTATTGAAATTTTATGAATTGATTGGGAGACTTTTAGTTGTGGATAGAATAAGCCAACACAAATCTACACTCATTTTTGCAAGAATTTGTGTTAATGTGGTTGTTAACTCTATCCTTCCCTCTTTTTTCACTCTTTAATATCTGTACGGATCACAAGAACATCCATTGAATATAAAAATGCTAAAGCTTATTTTTAAATCTACAAAAACATATGGTCATCTTAGCAATGCTTACAGATATCAACCTAAGAAGAACCAAAAGTTTCCTAAGAATACATATTAGAACAATCGTTCTTTGAGAAATAAGACCTTCAAGAGCCCTAAAACCCTAAGGGAAAAAATAGGGGATGTTGGGATCCCATCAGTTGAATAAGTTGAGAATAATCTTCAAATGAGTAAAAACAAAAATATAGATGGCTTTACACCTTCCTCATCCAAAGTTGTACAATAAAATCAAACAGTGATTAACATATAGGGAAATGGAGAAAAAGGTTTCTAGCAAAAGGAAGATCATCATCAGAACAAGAAATACTTGAACCAATCCAATAAGGGATTCACCAATACTTTAAACAAAAATATGACATTGGACCTAGCATATCAGCTCTTAAGGAGGCTCAATAGATAAGAAAAGATCTATTGTCTAGACCTAAAATTATAGAATCTAAAATGGAGGTTTTAGATAATATTAAAATTTTGATTGGCAATAGTCCAAACAATCATAGAGGGAAAGATTATATGGAAGAAATAAGACTCAACGAATATGCTATAAGAAATAAGGAAAATATGAATCATGATGAAGGTCAGTGTGATAATGAAGGAAAATCAAATTATCTAGATCAGGGGATGGAGAATCTCAAAGAAAATCTAGCTATTCTAGATTTTTTATCTACCCCCAACTAATAAGCCCAAGAATACTCAAGAAGAAGATTTAAAAATGGAATGGACACAAGTTGGTATTAAAACAAAGGAAAAGGAAAAGGGAGACATGGGAGGGGATCTCAAATAAGGTAGACCCTCCCAAATGAAATCTAGAAAGAGGGAAGTATAAAAAGGTTTGGCAAGTGGGAAGTAGAGGAGCCTTGATAGTCTCTCTAATCCTAAGAAGAAAAATAAAATATAACTAAATGAACTTCCCCTTATGGTAGGTTCGACTAGTAGCTCAAGATTGAGATTTTATTTTTGTTATTAAATTGAAGATTATGTCATGGAATATGAGAGCTATATATAGAGAGAATATAAGAAAAATATGTTTAAATGCACTTTACTAGAACAAAAGGTTGATATTCTAATGCTTCAATAAATAATAATAATAATAAAGGTTGAAGTTTTCAAAAATCTAGTCAACAAAATTTGGCCCTATGCAAAATTATTTGTTAGTGATACTGAAGGTTCCTCTAGAGGCCTTGCCACTCTTTAGGATATAGATTCAATTTTTGGCACCCTTGTTCACACTTTAATAGATAATCTAACTCTAATTCTACATAATTTAAAGTCTAGTCAATCTTCAAATTTGATCAATGTTTATGCTCCAAATGCTCAATCCCTAGAGCTTCTCTATGTAATTTTTTAGCCTCCCTGATTTTAAATTTATCTTATAACAAATGGACATTGGGAGGCTACTTTAGTTCCCTATTGTTAAAATTTCAAAAATAGGGTGCCTTTAATTTTCTCTAACAATAAGAGTGATATTGTTAATTTTATATCTATTGTAGGTCTTATGGATATAGAGCTACAAGGTTCTCATTTCACTTTGTGAAATAGAAGGAAAGGAAATCATCTTAAATCCAAATTCAACTTAAGATATTCTTGGTCCCAAATAATTTTGATAAATTTGGAAATACTTCCTTTTATTCTCTCCCTAAAATAGGCTTAGATCATAACTCTATTATCTTATATTAGGAGGAAGGATCTAGAAAAGGCCCTTTCCTCTTTAGATATGAAATTATGTCGACATGTCATCTATATTTTAGGAAACTTCTGGATAAATGGCACAACACTCTTTGATGGAACTCCTATCTATCAAGTGATAAAAAAACTCAAACTATTCAAGGAAAAGGTGAAAGAGTGTAACAAAATATCCATTAATAAAATTTTCAATAATAAGAAACACATCTCCTTGAAGATAAAATTTGTCCAAGACAAGATGGAGACTGTGAAAAGGATGTCACAATATACTATGATTACGATATATCATTCAATCATAAGCAGAGCATTATTTGGAATCATATAAGTGCTTTGTATTATGATTACTTTGTGATACTTGTGAGAAATTCTATCTACTCTTATAATGCTCAATCAATACAACTAAACAAAATAACATAAATGTACAACATAAATATATAATATTCCACCATGAAAAAAATTCTATACTAAGATATGCCACCACTTTCTATATACATATAAAAGAGTCGATACATGTATAGAAGAGAGGCGAGAAAAAACCTATGGATAATTTTTTTAAAAAATTGATTCTAAGTATTCAAAAATAAATAAGGGTTACACAAAATACCATACAAAAGTTTCCCACATAAAATATTGTGTAATGACTTTTTCAAAATCAATTTTATAATTTGCCCTTTTGAATAGATCCATCTATACTACTTTTCCATACATGCAGAGCATGTCTTTTATTGACCATAAAAAAATCATCATTTAAAAAATTCCCACATAAATATTGTGTAAGGACTTTATGCTTCTTTGATGAGATTCATTTGACTACTTTTATCTCCACCCAAAATATATATTTTAAGCAATAGATAATTCAAGCTTTGAAGCCCCATTATATGAATAGTGGAGATGCCTACCTTTCCTATGTCATGTTTATTGTATAATGGAAATGGAAGGCCAATAATTGGTGTTGTAAACCCCCAATAATATCCGATGAGTTCATTGGGAGCCTTTTAGTTGTGGATAGAATAAGCCAACACAAATTATTTTTATCTAGGCTCATTTTTGCAATAACTTGTGTTAATGTGGTTGTTAACTCTATCCTTCCCTCTCTTGTCACTCTTTAATATCTATATGGATCACAAGAACATCCATTGCATACAAAAATGCTAAAGCTTATTGTTAAATCTATAAAAAAATGTGCTCATCTTAGCAATACTTACACATATCAACCTAAGAAGAATCAAAAGTTTCTTAAGAATATAGATTAGAACAATCTTTATATGATAAATAAGACCTTCAAGAGCCCTGAAACCCTAAGGGAAAAAATAGGGCACATTGGGATCCCCTTAGTTGAAGAGGTTGAGAATAATCTTAAAATGAGTAAAAAAAAATATAGATGACTTTACACCTTCCTCATGCAAACTTGTACAACAAAATCAAATAGTAATTAACATATATGGAAATGGAGAAAAAGGTTTCTAGCAAGAGGAATATCGTCATGAGAAAAAGAAATACTTGAACCAATCCAATAAGGGATTCACCAATACTTTAAATTTTTTTTTGTGATGGTGGACCTTAGCGTATCAGCTCCTAAGGAGGCTCAATAGATAAGAAAAGATCCATTGTCTAGACCTAAAATTATAGAATCTAGAATAGAGGTTTTAGATAATATTAAAAATTTGATTGGTAATAGTCCCACCAATCATAGAGGGAAAGATTAGATGGAAGAAATAAGACTCAATAAATATGCTATAAGAAATAAGTAAAATATGAATCATTATGAAGGTCATTGGATGACAATGAAGGAAAATCAAACTATCTAGATCAGGGGATGGAGAATCTCAAAGAAAGTATGGCTATTCTAGATTTTTATCTACCCCCAACTAATAAGCCCAAGAATACTCAAGAAGAAGAAGATTAAAAAATGGAATGGACACAAGTTGGTATTAAAAAAAAGGAAAAGGAAAAGGAAGACATGGGATGGGATCTCAAATGAGGTAGACCATCCCAAAGGGAATCTAGAAAGAGGTCCAAGTATAAAAAGGTTTGGAAAGTAGGAAGTAGAGGACCCTTGATAGTCTCTCTAATCCCAAGAAGAAAAATAAAATAAAATAAATGAACATCTCCTTAAGGTAGGTTCGACTAGTAGTTCAAGATTGAGATTCTCTTTTTTTATTAAATTGAAGATTATGTCATGGAATATGAGAGCCATATATAGATATAATAAGAAAAATATGTTTAAATGCACTTTTCTAGAACAACATTTTGATATTATATTGCTTCAAGAAATAATAATAATAACAATAAAGGATGAAGTTTTCAAAAATCTAGTCAACAAAATTTTGCCCTATACAAAATTATTTGTCAATGATATTGAAGGTGCCTCTAGAGGCCTTGCAACTCTTTAGAATATAGCTTCCATTTTTGGCACCCTTGTTCATACTTTAATAGATAATCTAACTCTAACTCTACATAATTTAAAGTCTAGTCAATCTTCAAATTTGATTAATGTTTATGCTCCAAATGCTCAATCCATAGAGATTCTCTATGTAACTCTTTGGCCTCCCCGATCTTAAATTTCTCTTATAACAAAGGGACATTGGGAGGCTACTTTAGTTCCCTATTGTTAAAATTTCAAAAATAGGGTGCCTCTAATGATTTCTCTAACAATAAGAGTGATTTGGTTAATTTTATCTCTATTGTAGGTCTTATGGATATAGAGCTACAAGGTTCTCATTTCACTTTGTGAAATAGAAAGCAAGGAAATCATCTTATCCAAATTCAACTTAAGATATTATTGGTCTCAAATAATTTTGATAACTTTTTAAATATTTCCTTTTCTTCTCTCTCCCTAGAATAGGCTTAGATCATAACTCTATTATCTTATATTAGGAGGAAGGATCTAAAAAAGGCCCTTTATGCTTTAGATAGGAAATTATGTCGACATGTCATCTAGATTTTAGGAAACTTGTGGAGAAATGGTACAACACTCTTTGATGGAACTCCTATCTATCAAGTGATCAAAAAACTAAAACTATACAAGGAAAATGTGAAAGAGTGTAACAAAATATTTGTGGAGAAATGGTACAACACTCTTTGATGGAACTCCTATCTATCAAGTGATCAAAAAACTAAAACTATACAAGGAAAATGTGAAAGAGTGTAACAAAATATCCATTGATAACATTTTCAATACTAAGAAACAAATATCCTTGAAGATAAAATTTGTTGAAGATAAGATGGAGACTGTGAAAAGGATGTCACAATATACTATGATTACAATATATCATTCAATTATAGCAGGGAATTATTTGGAACCATATTAAGTGCTTTGTACTATGATTGCTTTGCACGATACTTGTGAGAAATGATATCTACTCTTGTAACACTCAATCAATACAACTAAACAAACTAACTTAAATGTATAACATAAATATATAATATTACACCATTAAAAATAAAGTATATACTAAGATATGCCACCACTTTCTATATACATATAAAAGAGTCGATACATGTATAGAAGAGAGGTGAGACAAAACCTATGGATAATTTAAAAAAAAAAATGATTCTAAGTATTCAAAAAATAATAACGGTTACATAAAATACCATACAAAATTTTTCCACGTAGAATATTGTGTAATGAATTTTTCAAAATCAATTTTATAATTTTCCCTTTTGAATAGATCCATCTATACTACTTTTCCCTACATGCAAAGCATATCTTTTATTGACCATACAAAACTCATCATTTGAAAAATTCCCACATAAATATTGTGTAAGGACTGTATGCTACTTTGATGAGATTCATTTGACTACTTTTATCTCCACCCAAAATATATATTTTAAGCAATGGATAATTCAAGCTTTGAAGCCCCATTATATGAATAGTGTAGATGCCTACCTTTCCTATGTCATGTTTGTTTTATAATGGAAATGGAAGGCCAATAATTAGTGTTGTAAACCCCCAATAATATCTAATGAATTCATTGGGATCCCTTTAGTTGTTGATCCCCACTTCTTTCCTGCACCTTCTGATTCTCTTTTAGGACCATGTCTCCCACTTGTAAATTTCTAGGGTGGACCTTCTTTTCATAGCTCCTTTTGAGTCAATTTTGATATACAATGAAGTGATCATAGGCTTGCTACCTCTTTTCATCTAACAAGTCCATCTGGATATGGCATGCCACATGATAGTCTTCATCCGTGGTATAGTTTTTCATGGACATGTGTAATGAAGGAAGTTCGACCTCAATGGGTAAGATGACCTAGCAAAATATACTAGGGAGTATAGGGTGGTGCTTGTGGGAGTGTGGAATGAAGTGCGGTAATCCTAGAGGGAGAGATTGATTTGGAGGTGCCAGTCGTGACCAGAATCATTGAAAACCTTTTGGAGGATTTTTAGAATGGTTTTATTGGTTAACTCAACTTGGCTATTTCCTTGGGGGAAATAGAGGTTGGAGAAATGGTGATGGATGTGGAATATGGCACATAGATCATCCACATGCTGATTTTCAAATGGTGTGCCATGATCGGTGAAGATGGTGGAATGGATTCCAAAGTGATAGATGATATGGTAAAGGATGAACTTAGATATTTGGATGCCTGTAGTGAGGGCGAGAGGAATTTATTCAACCCATTTTGTGAAATATTTAGTGGTAGTTATTTTTATACTTATGTCCATCTGAGGAATGGGGAGTGATCAAACCAATGAGGTCGAAGCCCCAACATGAAAAGGGCCGTGGGGGCACAATGAGCTGTAAGTCTTGTGCTGGAGCATGGATTATATTAGCATGTTGTTGATAGGGAATGCACTTCTTAATGAACTCACATGCATCATGCTCCATTTTTGGCCAATAATACTGAACTCTGAGTAGGTTCTTTCTTAAGACCATGTCACTTGTGTGGGCACTGCAAATTCCAGTGTGGACCTCTTGTAAAGCCAGTGAAGCCTCGTTTGAATCTAAATACTAAGAGAGGATGTTGTTATATCCATGATGATATAGGGTGTTGGCTACAAGAGTGTAGTGGGAAGCTCTACGAATAAGGTTCTGGCATTGGGTGTTTGTGAGGTGAGGGGTTATAATACCATTCTTTAGATAAGCGTGGATGTCATGCTACCATGGTGACTGAGGACCAACCAAAATGCACACCATTTTAGAATTAGTGTTCTTGTAAGTAGGTGTGTGTAGATTCTTGACTAAGAATTCATATTGCGCCAAATCTTGAGGGATTATAATGACCTGATAGTTGTCATAGTGTCTGTTGCTTTGTTATGAAGCCGGGGAACTTGTGTGAATTATAAGTTAATGAATTGTTCTTTATGTCTATCCATGAGCTCTTTGTATGGTAGAAACTTGTCATATTTGGTTTAAAATTCATCCAAGACCTGCTAGATGATCAGTTGTGAATCCCCAAACACTTGCAGTTCTGTGATATTCCATTGAATAGCTATTTTGAGGCCTGAGATGAGTACCCCATATTCTGCAATGTTAGTTGTGCAAGGGAATCTGAGCTTGAATGACTTGGGGATGTAATCTCCTTGAGGGATGATGAAGAGGATCCCTCCTCCTGAGCCATGAGATTTGTATGATCCATCAAAATATAAATTCTACATGGGCTATTCTTCGACCATGCAAAGATGTTCATCAGGGAACTACATCACTAATGGGTATGCATCTACTAGGGGTGCTTTAGCTAGCTAATCTACAATGAATTTTCCCTTGATTTATTTTCTGTTGACATACTGGATGTTGAATTCACTTAAGAGCATAACACATTTCACCATTTGGCATGTAAGTGTTGTTCTTGAGAGAAAGTATTCTACCTTGGAGATGAGCTTTACTATGTGGCTTAGCATGTAGTGTCGAAGTTTCTGAGTGGTGAGAACTACTACAAGGCACGATTTTTCCATGGGTGAATATTTTATCTCATATCCCACAAGTGTACATCTAATGTAGTCAATGGCCCATTCTTTTCCATTATCATCAAGCTATGCCAGGAGTGCCCCCAGTGTTATTATGGTTGCTGGGATGTATAGGATGAGAGGGTGCCTTGTCATTGGGGGAACTAGGATGGGTGAGTTATCTAGGTACTCCTTAAGTTTTTCAAAACTTCTCTAATAGATCAGATCCCATTTGAAACTTGCATCCTTGTGCAACAGATGTGTGAATGGTTGGTACCTGTCTGTCAGTTTAGATATGAATATGTGAACTGATTGCATCTTAACCTATAGACTTCTTAGTTGTTTAAGTGTGCATGGTGGAGGCATGTCAATAGTGGTTTTTACTTTCTTAGGATCAATCTCTATTCCCTGCCATGACACAATGAACCCTAAAGGCACCAAAGACACACTTCTTTGGGATTAATTTAAGACCATAGTGATGTAGGTGATCGAAGACACGCTCAAGGATATCAAGGTGTTCCAATTGTGTAATTGAATTAGCGAGGTTGTTATCCACATAGTTTTCAAGTATTTTTTGGATCATATCATGGAAGATAGCGGTCATTTCTCTTTGAAATTTAGCTCCCACATTCTTTAACCCAAATGGCATCATGTTGTATAGAAGGTGACCCATGGCATTGTGAATGTTATCTTGTGTTGATCTTCTTCTGCTATACGTATTTGGTTGTACACTAAAAAAAATCCATTAGAGATAACATCTCATGGCCTACTATTAGGTAAACAATCATATTGATATTTGGAAGGGGAAAATCATTTTTCGGGCATGCTTTGTTTAGGTCTCAAAAATATGTATAGATTATGATCCCTCATGATGGTTTAGTAACTAGCACCATGTTGGATATTCATTCTAAATAATCAATGGTGCAGATGATATTTTCCCATAGGATCTTCTCAAGCTCTTCCTTTACTATTAGGGCCACCTTTAGATGCATTTTGAATAGCATTTGTTTAACTAGTTTTGCATTTAGATCTACTGCAAGGTGATGAACAACCAAATTTGAGTCTAGCCCAGGCATTTGATTGTATGACCATGATAATTTGATGGTTGCCTCCTAGAGGACTATTGTGAAAGTTATCTCTTCACCCTCGGTTAGGGACACTCAATGTAAGCAATTTTTGGGCATTCTTTAGTTTCCAAGTTGATAGGTTTAGTGTCCTTGATGAGGATAGATGAATTTTCTAGTATGTAGTCATGGATGGGGGGAAGAGGAAAGTCCTCATCATCTAGTTCCTTAGAGAGGTTTTCAGTAGAAGAAAAACCCTTTATTTTTACTTTTTTGGAGTCAGAATGTGCCCTAAGGGGTTTTCACAAAATGACTCATCATTTTTTATTTTTTTTTCATTTTGCTGCTAAAGACCTCCTCTTGCCCAAAGTATCCCTTGGGGTCAATCTTGTAGACATATGCAAATTCTTTCCCCTAGTGTGAATGTTGATTTGATTCTCCCATGAACCTTAGGAGTGCTTACTAACTTCATAACTTATCGATGTGTGCCACGCTTGGTTGGTCCTAGTCTATGAGTTTGTGATGGATGAGGGAGATGTCGATTAGGTTAATGGAAAGTTGATGGAGGAGAAAAATGGACAAGAAGGTTTCATCATCAAAAATATCATCATAGAATTTCTTTCCTTCTTCTTGTGGGATACCTTTTATTTCCACAAGTTCATCGTGGATGTTCAAAAGGGTAATGATGGGTGAATTAGTACCCCCAGTCATAGTATTTGGTCCCTCTATATGTGGGTGAGGAGTATTAAAGCCAAGGCCTCAATGTGGTGGGTTTTGTGAGGCTTCTATTGGGTCTCTTGTACCAGCTTCTTCATGTCCTAGACCACCACCCTAATAATTCCATTATTTAGTGGCCCATTTATGTGATGTAGGGTACTTATCCTTGAAGTATCTAAGGATCTCAGTATCGGGAGGTGGAGGGTCCTTGTACAACCATCTGTTAATGACAAGGTCCATTTCTTGGTTATTCAAAATTTCATGGGAGATGAATGTTGATGGAACCATTTTCTTTACTTCAGGATCTTCTTGAGGGTATTTGGTTTGATGATAGGGAATCCCCTGAGTATGTGGATCTAGTAGAAGGGCCCCTACTAAAAAAGCATCAGTTAGGTTGTATTCGCTACAACCCCTATTATTGATCATGACACTGGAGAGGGTGGATGCTAAGATAGTCTTTGGATCGTAATGGGATCAAGATGAACTAGCAACATAAGTGCCAATATCGATACCAAGACAATGGGTGTAATGGGGGAAGGAGGCTTCCAACACATGACAATATGCAAAGGGTTGGGGATCAGCATGGATGGTGATTTCAGTGCCTTGATGTGGAAATTTGATGCACTAATGATAGGTGGAGGGTATGGATTTGATGGAATTAATCCATGGTCAACCAAGAAAAATGTTATATGGAAGGTCAAGATCAACAATGTGCAAACGGTCTCTTGAATTGTTGGGACCAGCTTGATGGGTAAAAAAATAGTACCTTCTGAGGTATGCTCCAAGTTGTCATAGGATTTTATGGTGATGACTTCATGTGAAATGTAAGCCTTTGTATACCCCACCTATTGAAGAAACTCCAGTGTGTACAAGTTTAGGGATGAACCATTATCTAGCATGACCCACTTGATAGAAAAGTCATTAACCATTATGGAAATGTAGAGTGGAAGATTTTGATTTGTCTCAATGGATGACATGTCTGACGGTTTGAAGGAGAGGACAGAGGATGCAGATAAGTGTCACATGAGGTCCTTGAACTAGATGTTGTTGATGTCTATGGGGACACGTGCCTCTTGGAGGGAATTATTAAGGATCTCTTGATGGAGGGGTGAAGTGAGGAGGAGGTCAAGGATATAAAACTTGGTAGGTGTATTCCCAAGGTGCTCTAGGAGGTTATACTGGGCATTGGGGGTAGTCATAAGATTAGCATTGACAATAGATATTTGGCCTCTGTATATGGTGACTACACATTTATTAGCACTGCCTTTAACATGGATGACATTTACACTGGGCTCAACTTGGTAAATGCAACCAATGAACTTGTCATAATTGATATAGAAAGTGGTGTAGTCCTTTCTATCAACATTATCACCTTGTTTTCCCTTGCCTTGCTTCTGAGGTGGTGAATTAGAGTTGGCTAGGTTCTTTCTTGTGTTGTGTTGAGGAAACACATTTTGGTATATTTTTAGGTTGGTGTTAGGTGATGCTTGGGTAGGCGCATCGACCATGATTTCATTTTTATCGATGAGGTCCTGGACATAGTGTTTCAGTTTCATGCATTTCATGGTAGCATGTCCCATGACACAGTGCTACTCACAATACTCGTTGTCTTTGTACCAAGGTAGTTTGGGAGTTCAATCATCAAATGACTAGGGTCTATGGATAAACAATCAGGTTAGCACTATCCATACAATAGAAGATGGCATCCAACAGTTCATTGAGAGGGGTAAATGTGTGCTTTTGGTTATTCTAGACTCGTGGATTGTTTTGACCTTGAGGAAATTATATTGTGTTAGCTTAGTTAGCTTGAGGTTGACAAGGTGGTTGGGGTTGTTGATAAGCAGGTGATTTTTGTTGACACTGTGGTGTAGGGGAATTAGGATCAGCCACGATGACTTGTACATTTTTGGTGTATGTAGCCCCATCTATGATGATATTCTTATTTTTGTTCCAATAAATAGGTCGATCATTACTGGGTCTATCCTGTGAGCTTTCCTTGTAATGCCTAATGGTACCATGTGGGTGAAGGTGAGAGGTTGGAAGGTGTGGGAGAATGTAACCATTTTAGGAGATGTGAGAGGGGACAAATGTGTAAGAGGGAGATGGAGTGTGTAAGGGATGTGTAAGAGAATTTAAGGTTGACATGAGATGAAGGAATTGGGGGATGTGAGAATGTGACATGAGGATTGACTTTGATTGGGTTAGGATTTCTTAATCCATGGATTATGATTGTGAAAATGTTTAGGGAGTGATTAGGCTTGGATTAGGAGGTAAGTGGGAGAATTATGAGGATGTGATGAGAGGACAAAGAATGAGTGGAGGGTTGGATTAGCCAATCATGGGTCATTTGCTAATTAAGGGTGATTAGTATGTGTGAATGGGTTGGGTTGAGTAGGAACTCAAGGTTAGATTGTTTGGATTGGTTAGGTTAGGGGTTAAAATTAGGAGCCATGTGCCCAAATTGGATTAAATGTTTTATTTAAATCCAAAATCGGAAAGAAAAGGGGGTTTATAAATTAATTTAAATAAATGAACATATTTATTTAAATTAATAGAGGAAGAGAGTTAATTAATTATCAAACTATGGGTTGTCATTTAGATAATTAATTGGACTATAGATAATTAATTAAATTAATCAACTAGTGGATGACATAAATCAATTAAATAATTAATATTTAATTAATAAATTCCCTAGGAGAGAACTAAATAAGATTACTTAATTGTTTAATTAGATTTAGGTGTCTACAGTATAATCTTAGGCTCTAAATTTGTAACATTGTTTACCTTTTGTATGGGTTCAATGAAAATAGGTGATCTTTCTTCATAATTCTCAGGTAAAGTGTCCAATCTGTCTTCCTTAGGTGCCACAGTTGGGTTTTCACCTTTGGAAATGTCTTTTAGTTTTACTTTTTCATGGTCTAGCACTGCCACATTGTGGTTTTCACCACTAGAACTTTTTATTTTTCTTCATTTTTTTTGTGACTAAGATATTGAACAATTTGTATCATCATTTATTCTTGATAGATTTTATTGGTAGAAGAGGGTTCAACTGCATTTAGGTATAGGGCCAAGGAGTTATCATTTGGAAATATGGGTATGTCATTTGGCTCTATGGAATTCCAATCAATTAATTCCAGGTATATACATGATAACACATTATTGGATTGGCTTGAATTGGTAGGATTTAAGGACATGACTTCCTTTGAGGGTTCATACATTGTATCACTTAAATATATGATATGTGCTTCCTCAAGGTTTTCCATAGAACTTGGATTGAAATTTTCCTCACTTTAGTCCTCTAGGATTTTTTTAGGATAAAAGTCTTTTGGGTTAAACCTAACACTAGATCCTTCCATTTTTGGTAACCATGAAGGTACATAAGGTTCTACTACCCATCAAAATATTTTTGTTTCTTTCCTTGGAGAAAATTCTTGATTAGGATCCATCCGTTGATTTGAACTTGAAGCTTGAATTGGGATTAACTCTTCATTTGAATCTTGTCTTTTACCTGAGTTAGATAAAGGAGCATAGGTATGAGTAACATCCACTTCTTTGTCTTAAAAAGATTCTTTGGATAAAGAATCCCATTCCAATTCATTAGAATCTTCATCACTTTGGGAATTTAATTGTAATATTTGTTCATAAAATTATGGATGGTTCTTTTTAGTATATCCTGAATCAAGATATCCTAACCCTGAATTTTCTTTACTATCTCTCCAAGTCATTTCTATGGGTTCCGCCAATCCTTCATTTTGTCTTCCCAAGGGTCCTTTTACTTTGTATCCCATCTTTTGCATGGGTTTATATCCCTTTCCATACTGATGTGTGAGGATGCTAACAATTTGAACCTTTTCTTTATTGGATATTTGACTTGAACTTGATTCTTCTTCATCTTTGTAAAGACATTTTAGGATTTCATTATCATCTCCTTCTATGGGTGAATAATTAATAGCTCATACAAAATGTTCATTGTACTTTTGGGGAGGATTAGAACTAGATGGTCTACCATGGGACCTAGGAGAAAGAGGTAAGTATATCATTGATATGGAATATTCCCCATGCCTTTTTTCTTAATTTGGTATTGCTTCTGAAAATATTTCATCATTGTGTCCATCCTTTCATAATGTGTTTCCTTGTGTAGTGCCTACAATATCTACCTCTAAAAGTAACCCATTTTTTTTTTAAATGCAAAAAGAGTAATTATTATAAGTACCCAAATGCTTGATTAACCTAAGAAGGGAATACATATAGTTTTCCTATTACAAAAGCAACATCATTTAAAATGATAGTATGAAAAGTAAACAAATTTATTTTTAGCATAGATATAAATGTTTGCACTGATATTTGTATTTACTTAATTTTCAAGTATGAAAATTTTCAAATAACATGCTCATAAGGCATAAATCTAATCATGCTTTCTATTGCTCTTATCCTTTTTGTTAGGAACTAAACATACAATAGGTTTTAAGTCTCCTTATGGTATATAGGTAAATATACTAATTTACATTTGGATACATTGAAATAAAATACCAAAATCCTCTTGAAGATTTGAATATCATATTTAGATGTAAGTGCAGATTTAATTTCTTAAGTCATTAGTTAACCACTACCCATCTGAATATAGTATGCAAATAAGGGAGATAACCAACATTTTACTAATTTAGCTAGGAATAAAACTTGTAAATGTGCCACTCTTATTAAGAAGATTTCTATGAAAATTATTCTTGTACAACTAGCCATTACATATAGATAAGGAAAATACTAGGTAAATGTCTCCTACTCATTCAATATTCTATTATTTTACATAGAAAGATGTCTATTATTTCTCAATCTTTCAAGAGTCCTCTTTTTTTTCAATCTCAAAGCTTTAACATAACATTGCATAACACAATTTCTTCTATATATTTTTTCTTTTTCACAAACTAAATCTTCCACTTCAAGAGCTCCAAGCAAGTCCATAATCTACAAAAATAAAAAATCAAAAAGACCATGGGATGCTCACCTCCCAACCTAGGTCTTTACAAGACCACCCCCAAGCTAGGGGAACCAAACATAGGTAGGATACACACAAGAAAATAGAATGAGAAAATCAGCAATTCAACACATACAAAATAAATAAATAAAACTCCCATCCATGGCTTACACAATGGGCCACATATTGTCCCATGAATTTGGGGTGAAGTGGACTAAAACCCTATGGAGAGAAAATCCATTCCAAAAGTAAAAAAAAATAAGCCTTCTCATCGATTAACAACAGCTCTTCCAATCATACTTGGAAAGCCCATATCAAAAGAAATTAGGAAAAACCTTCACATGGCTTTACAAACAGTTTCTCCACCATTTCCCAAATGCACAACAATCCCTTATGACCCCCAAGGCATAAAGCCATAGAAACTCCCTTATGGCCCCCCCAAAAAAGAGTGGAATGGATACATGGATCTAATACTTCCATGTTTTTTCCCTCTCCTCCTCAAGGAGAGACTCTACATCCATGGATTGTCCTAAAATCTTCACCCCCAAGGCTACTCTTCCCTCCAAGGGTGAGTGTGGCCTTGAGACTCCCAAATCAACAACACAAAACAATAAAAAGGAACACAATGCTTCACAACTTCAAATCACATAATAGACATAGAACCAAACACAATATTTACAAAACACATCTTCTAGCATGAAAGAAAAAACAAGCCTTACGTATCTATCAAGAACAAGAAGAACTCTACAACATAAAACAACATATTTTTCTCATACCAAAAGAAACAACAATAAATTTCAGTTTGGAGCCACCAACCTAATTCCAAAGCATAAATGGAAAGTGTTGATGATGAAATCCCTTTTTTCCAAGCTTTTCCTCCTCCCAAATCTAGTCCTAGTCTCTAAGTTAGAGAGTGGGTGTTCAAAAATCTCCAAAAGAATAGTCCCCTCTAAAAATGCCTCCACACATCTTCCCACAAACCCCTAGAGATAAGGTTTCTTTTTCTTTGGGTGGTCTTCCCTAAGCCCTTAAAATCTTACTAAAAATGACCTCTTACAAAGGTAAGCTAAAAAGGTGGGCAAGAATTATCATTCTAATCGATGGTGTTCTTACCAAAACTTGGTCCCAAAAGTTGATTTTCGGCCATCTTGGAAAACCAAATTTTGGATGGGTCTTTTGGTCAACTAGGGGTTGTCCTATGGTGAAAAATGACCCTTACCCATAGGTATACCAAGTGGGCTAACTAAAAATGGCCTAAACACACCCCTAGGCACCTTTTTAACCCCCCAAAAGCTCATGACAAGTTCAAATTCGAAAATCTATGACAAGACATCTCTTCAAGCTCCCTAACCAAGGGATTCACATGGGGATCCTCAAGGGTACTATCCTAGGTTAATGGCATCCAAACTCAAGTGGTTCATGTCATTGCCACATGTACATTACAAGTGTCAAGTGACACAACAAAATTTACACATCACAAGCCACATGGCATTTCCACTTGAGCACTCACAAAACAAATTAAAAATTACAAATTAAATTGAAAACATCACAAGATTATTACATTTATGGAATAAATAAAACACAATGAGGTTTTGTCTTTCCTTAGACACAACCTTGGCTCGAACTGAATTCACATTGGCCTATGTTTGGATCCTTGATAATAGTACCATGGTCTATTTTCCTGCACACTAAATCCAACATCAGTAGTCCAAGTAATATAAATCCAAATCATATATGAATCAATTATAAATAACTTAACAATTCATTTGCACATCACATTGTCAATTGAAATTCTCTTGCACATAAACTTTAACTTTTCCCATTTGTGAACACACACATATATATATATATACACATGTAATTAAGAAGTTTACTTTCAATGCTTAATAGGAGATCATAACATCATAATTACATCAAATATCCATTACCTAATAAGTCATATAATTAATTCTCTTCATGTCTTCCTAGCATTCATAAAACAAGGTTAACCATAAATAAAAGTCCATATAAATGTCACAAGGTAATCATTATTACATTAAAAAGTAGTGTGCATCTAACATCTAAGAATATCAAATAAGTCTCTCTCTCAATTGCACAAACTAAAGAGCTATGATGGACTAGGGTATCTCTCTTGGTAGTCCAAGAAATATAGTCCTCAACGTATATGAATCAATTATGTTCAACTTACAATTTGTTTGCAACATCACCTATTCAATTGAAATTCACTTGCACATTAATTTTAACTTATCCCATTCGTTAAAACATATATATATATATATATATATATATATATATATATATATATATATATATATATATATATATATATATATATATATATATATATATATATATATATATATATATATATATATATATATATATCTACACATCATGTAATAAGCAATTTTTACATTCAAAACTTAATAGAAAGCCAAAGCATCATGTAATTACATCAAATATTAATTTCCTAATAATTCATATAAATAAATCTCATCATTTCACCCTAGCATTCATAAAACCTGATTAACCATAAATGCAGATCTATATTAATGTCACAAGGTATTCATCATACATCAAAAGGTAGTGTCCATATAACATATAAAGTGATAAAATCTATGACAAAAGAGTCTAAAACCATAGTGAATCAAAATAAGTATCGAATAAGCATTTATCAAATGCAGGAACTGAAAAAGCTATGACGGGCTAGGGGCGAGGCCTCACACCTTGGATTTACTTTTAAAAGATTTTGAATTATTTTCCTCATGATGTAAAATATTTTCCCCTTCTTTATCCTTTGAGTCTATCCAACTAAATTTCTCTTTTCTCTTAGTTGATGTAGATAAGTTAGTTTTGTATTGATTCAAACTACCAAGGATGTCTTCTTCTTCCATCCTTCTTTTTCCATACTTTTGTGGAGCTCTATGCATGAGTTTGTGATGTGGTAGGTGGGGGTGGTACACCCATAATGGAGAAGGGAATGGATTGTATCATTTTTCTACTGTGGGGTTTGTGGAGCTAGATTACAGGAGATGAGGAATAGGTGAAGCTACTTGGGAGAGTTGTAAGATGTAGTCATGGATTTGTTGGATAGTGGGGGGATAGGCATCAGCAAGGATGTGTATGGGTCTTGTGGGATTGAAGGGTTGAAGGTGTGGTGTAATGGGAGTACCCTCCTATCTGTAATTATTCAAAATGGAAAGACAGTTCTAAGAAATGATTGTGCTAATCATTTATGCATGTCCTAGGTGGCACATAACTACTTCCAAAGAATTTGTGGTGGGTGTTTCGGTTGGTTCTTCCCACAAATTCTCAACTTGTGATGGCTACACATGATATGTTACCATGACATTGTTATGGTCATTTGGATCAGGTGAGCTAGTGGTAAATTTGTGATCCATACCTTTTCTCTTCTTCGACCATGTCTCAATAGGCATGAAATGAAAGCCCTAAGATATGGAAGGTAGAGGTGTAACAAGGGGATAAATGAGATATGGCTTTAAGATTTGAAGCTAGTATGGATAAATGAAAGACCTAGGATGGGATCTAGAGGGTGGCTTGGATGGTGTTGACCTGAGATAAGGATAAATTCCTGATCACCTAAGGATTACTAAGTGCCAAAAATGGGTTTCTTTTCCTCATGTAGGATCAAGTGGGGTGGGATTGTCAACCTCACATAGACTTGTGATCTTTAGAAGAAAAGATCCTTGTAAGTGTGTGCCAATCTCTGAATTGAGATGATGAGACCTATAAAGAAAAGTACTAGCTACCCTAGACAATTCTTAGTTAGACAGGTGGAGCTATGGGATGATTTTGACTTAGGATGAGGATTTAAGCAAATCAAAGGGAATGACACTAGGTGGATACCTGGATGATGGATGGTTTTGGATTCTTGAATTTGATTTGGATAAGGATGATTATTTGGTTGATTTGAGGCTATTACATGAATGAACCTAGGGGATGATCTAAGATGTAGCGATGCTGAGACAGTTTCGTGAGATTTAAAAGGATATGGTGTGTGGTATACCAACTAGTTCTCTCTTTCAAGTGTAACAAAGTGGCGATTAAATAGGAAACGTGTTGCAAACTACATGAATTTCACGTTGTAAGTCATGTTATCAAGTTTTTCTTGATACTTTTTTTCTTCTTTGATTGCAGTTATGGTATGTTGATAATCCTTGAGTTTCATTCGATGAATTTCTTCTCCCAATGTACATGGGTTGTTGGTAACTTTTCTTTCTTGTGTTTCACCAATTCGGTCATAAGTCCAAATATCTTCAATCTCTAAACACAAAGTTGGAAATCTGTCAATCTAGGAAGTGACTACGGTAAGTCTACCTTGGCTTGGTTTTGAACAATTTATGGATATGTTTGGAAATAGTGAACAAAAAATCCCACAAGAGACAAAAAAAATCTTGTGGGAACAAAAGGAAATAAGTTTTAATCTCTTTGGAAAAAGGACTTGTAACTTCGTTTGTGTATGTTTGAACAAATTTTTTCAATGGTTTGGTAACTTTGAAGATATGCACAAGAAATTACTACCCTAAGGAAATGACATGACATGACTTGAAAACCTTTTCTCATTGACTTAGGCACACACCCAAGATCTAATCAAAATAGGGCTACTTATAAACACACAATGGATCAAACAATGTAATATTAGATGACTCCTAAAGCTCAAGGATGGCATGATATGATGAGTGTCTTAGGGAGATTACTGTTATCCATGCACAAATATTACAAAGCCTTCAGGGGTAGATCAAGTAAGTTTCTAATTTAATGGCTTCTAGGAAGATCCATTGCATCCTCCCAACCGGTTTGTATGCAGGAAACTCACTTAAGAGCCTAGTTGACCATGCTAAAATCGTAGGTATATTCACCTAGCTCAGACTACCATAAACACACCTTGCCCAAGCTTGAGAGGATAAGGAAGGAGTTTTCTCAACACCTTGTTTATATATCGATAAGGGAATTTCCAATTTGAGGTCATTCTGTAAAGAGGAAGTGCTTCTCTCTAGATTGGCCTCACTAGAAGGAAAACCAATTGAAATTGATCTTTCTCTTCACCCAATTTTTGCAAAGGGCAGTGGAGAGGATACAGATACAAGTTAATTCTTTTTACCTCACTTACTTTATCAAGGATTTGAAAAAAACTTGAAAAGCTCTAAGGAAGTGTTAAAAAACACTCCTTCAAACATGCCAAGAAGTATTCATTCTAGATTGAACCTAGATTTAGGATAATTATTTTCTGTCCTAGAACATCAAACACTCATTTTTAGCATGCATGGTTCTTTGTAGATTAAATGGCAATGCTTAAAAGAAAGTTTGATTTTTGCAAAAAATAATAAGTGTTACTTTCTTTTAGCATTCAAGATTTGATTTTGATTCTTTTTAAGCCCAAATCAAAATGTTTACTGTAGTGATTTATTGTCCCTTAGGCATTCAAGATTTGGTTGTTGTTCATTTTAAGCACCAAAATGAAGTGTGAAGATTTGATTGTTAATTTTAGCCTTTGTTCATTTTAAGGCCAAGTTGAAAGAATGAGATGTTGTGTATGCAACCACTATTATTTTTAGTGCACCAAAAGATAATGTATAAATTATGTTTTAAAATTTTATACCGTGATTCTGCCACCTATTCTTGCAATCTCGTAGCCCAAAAACCAATGATCTAATGGTCGTACAAGAGATCCTATAGGTCTGTTAGTCCGAAAAATAAACTCGAGAAATGATTGATAGAATTAAATGCAATACCTATTGTTGTGATCCTTTAGGGTCAATGTGAAATCCCATAGGTATATAAGAGGATATGCCGACACAAATTTTGAGGTTTTTCTGATGTATTTGACATATAATGTTATCTTGTGATCTCACACAGTCAAAGAACATTCCCATGTTGTGGATTTGCAGTCCTGCAGATAGTAGAAATAATTACTGGTGAATCGAGAGTGAAAGAAAGAGATTGAAGATAGAATTTTTTGTGATAATGTGATCCCACCAACTGTACTCGTGATCCCACATGAGTATTTTTTTCTTGCTATGTAAAATTTGACTACAGGAATGATGGTGCAATTGTCTTTTATTCCATTCTTCAACCTACAAAAACTGGAAAAATCCTTTCAAAACACTCAAAAAACAAAGAATGTTAGTTTTTGGTTAGTTTTGCAATGAAAAAAAGGATGAAATAGAAATAAAAATGACCCTAGAAGTGGGTCCCACCAGGCATGCCAAAATGTAAGCAATCAAACCTAGTTGTTAGGAATATAAAGCAAGCCAAACATTCAACAACAAAACATATTACTACCTTTAATATTATACCTACAAAATAGAAGCAAAACAATACAAAGGAGTGCAAACCTCACTCTCTAAGTAGCTCCAAATGTAGTTGGATTTGTCCAAGAATGGATGTGTGCTCATGAACTATGCTCAAGCTCTAATGATTTGGGATGATTTTTGGCATCATGAGGTTATGGTTAATGTTTTTTGCTCTTTAATTGGCATGGTAACTTTTCTCAAATGGTGGATGATTTGAGAATGGAAGAGGGTTCAATTTATAGGCAAGAGGGGAGGTAAATGGATGATAAAGATGAAAACCCAAGGGTAAAGATGCATTTGAGAGAGAGCACATGGATTGTTATTTCTCAAATGCCTATGTCACAATAGGAGAGGTTGGAAGGAGTGGGGGAATGTGACCATTTTAAGATATGTGAGAGGGGGAAAATGTGTAAGAGGGAGATGGAGTGTGTAAGGGATATGTAAGAGAATTTAAGGTTGAAATTAGATGAGGGAATTGGGGGATGTGACATGAGGGTTGACTTGGGTAGGGTTAGGATTTCTTAATCCATGGATCATGATTATGTAAATATTTAGGGAGTGATTAGGCTTGGATTAGGAGGCAAGTGGGAGAATTAGGAGGATGTGATGGGAGGATAGAGAATGAGTGGAGGGTTGGATTAGCTAATCATGGGTCATTAGCTAATGAAGGGTGATTAGTATGTGTGAATGGGTTGGATTGAGTAGGAACTCAAGGTTAGGTTATTGGGATTGGTTAGGTTAGGGGTTAAAGTTAGGAGCCATGTGCTCAAATTGGATTAAATGTTTTATTTATATCCAAAATAGGAAGAAAAGAGGATTTATGAATTAATTTAAATAGATGAAGTAGTAATTTAAATTAATAGAGGAAGAGGGTTTTCATTAACTATCAGACTATGGGTTGTCATTTAGATAATTAATTCGAATATAGCTAATTAATTAAATTAATCAACTAGGGGATGACATAAATAAATTAAATAATTAATATTTAATTAATAAATATCCTAGAAGAGAACTAAATAAGATTATTTAATTGTGTAATCAGATTTAGGTGTCTACATCATAACCTTACACTCTGATTATGTACCAATGTTGACCTTTTCTATGGGTTCAATCAAAATAGGTGATATTTCTTCATAATTCTCAAGTAAAGTGTCCAATTTGTCTTCCTTAGGTACCATAGTTGGGTTTTCACCTTTGGAAATGTCTTTTATTTTTACTTTTCATGGTCTAGCACTACCACATTGTGGTTTTCACCACTAGACCTTTTTATTTATCTTCCTTTTTTTTGTCACTAAGATATTGAACACTTTGTATCATCATTTATTCTTGATAGATTTCATTGGTAGAAGAGGGTTCAACTGCATTTAGGTATAGGGCCAAGGAGTTATCATTTGGAAATATGGGTATGTCATTTGGCTCTATGGAGTTCCAATCAATTACTTCCAGGTATATATAGAATAAGGCATTGTTGGATTGGTTTGAATTGGTAGGATTTAAGAACATGACTTTGTTTGAGGGTTCATATATTGTATCACTTAAATATATGATATGTGCTTCCTCAAGGTGTTCCATATAACTTAGATTAAAATTTTCCTCACTTGAGTCCTCTAGGGTTTTTTAAGGGTAAAATTCTTTGTGGGTTAAACCTAACACTAGATTCTTCCATTATTGGTAACCATGAAGGTACACTAGGTTCTCCTACCCATTGAAATGTTTATATTTCTTTCCTTGAAGAAAATTATTGATTAGGATCCAAGCATTGATTTGAACTTGAAGCTTGACTTGGGATTAACTCTTGATCTGAATCTTGTCTTTTACCCAAGTTAGATAAAGGACAATAGGTATGAATAACATCCACTTCTTTGTCTTGACAAGATTCTTCGGATAAAGAATCCCATTCCCATTCATTAGAATCTTCATCACTTTGGGAATTTAATTATAATATTTGTTCATAAAATTATGGATGGTTCTTTTTAGTATATCCTGAATCAAGATATCCTAACCTTGACTTTTCTTTACTATCTCTCCAAGTCGTTTCTATGGGTTCCACCAATCCTTCATTGTTTCTTCCCAAGGGTCATTTTCCTTTGTATCCCCTCTTTTGCATCATTTTATATCCCTTTCGATACTGATGTGTGGGGATGCTAATATTTTGAACCTTTTCTTCATTTGATATTTGACTTGAACTTGACGCTTCTTCATCTTTGTAAAGCCATTTTAGGATTTCATTATCATGTCCTTCTATGGGTGAAGAATTAATAGCTCGTACAAAATGTTCATTATACTTTTGGGGAGGATTAGAACTCAATGGTATACCATGGGACCTAGGGGAAAGAGGTAAGTCTATCATTGATAAGGAATATTCCCCCATGCCTTTTTTCTTAATATGGAATTGCTTCTCAAAATATTTCATCATTGTGTCCATCCTTTCATAATGTGTTTCCTTGGCTTTACTTTAATTATTTTGAATTATTTTCCTCATGATGTAAAATATTTTCTCGTTTGTTTTCCTTTGAGTTTATCCAACTAACTTTCTCTTTTCTCTTAGTTGATGTTGAGAAGTTAGTTTTGTACTGATTCAAACTACCAAGTATGTCTTTTTCTTCCATCTTTCTTTTTCCTTTCATTAGAGAAGTAACATTTGAACTTTGACCTTGACTCATTTCTTTTGATTTACTTGATGTATTAAATTAACTATTGTAGGGAACCAATGAGTCATTCAAGAGTTTAATATTATTACATTATTGGAATGGATTCAAATCTCCACTCACCATGATTTCGTGGCCCATGTAAGGAAATTTTAGACATTGATGGTACGTTGACAACACCACTTTCATTTCATGGATCCATGGCCTCCCAAAAAAATGTTATATGTCAAATTTAGGTCAAGCACTTGACAAATTATTTATTTTTGGATAGGACCAACTCAGATAGGAAGAACTATTAGTCCCTTGGAAGATATTTCTTCATCATCATAAGCTTTGATAGTAATCTTTTATAGGATCAATGGCTTCTTTAGAATATCCTAAATCTTTCAAAGGAATCATGGTATATATATATATAGGTTGGATCCTCCATCAATAAGGAATATTTTGACATAGTGCTTATGTATCGAGACCTCTATATAGAATGGGAGATTTTGAGGATGATTTAAAGACATGTCATCTTATTCAGAAAAAATATAGACAATGTGGTGCAATAAGGTATCCAACCATATTCTGAAATTTGTCAACATCCAAGTTTTGTGGAACAATAGTCTCAACAAGATATTTTTCCAAGATTTCTTTGTGGATTGGTGAAAGTTTGAAAAAATCCATGATTGATATTTGTGAAGGTTTTATTTGGAGTTGATCCACAAGATTGTATTTCTTTGTGCATGATAATGTTTGAATTGGTAATACAATTTTAGGGGTAGTGTCTTGCAAGGTGATTTTTGACACTTTCCCCCTAGTTACAACATTAGAGGTTTCTTTTTTTTGTTTATCTTTCACCACTATGACATTAATTGTATTTTTATACCCCATCAAAGAATTTATAATATTTTCATAGGTATGGGTGAAATTGACTTTATCATTTCCTCTTTTGTTGTTTTGATTCGGATTGGATGTTTCACCTTTCTCATGATTTAAGAAAGGAGTATTGAATGTCGTATGATCTTTGTTATTTTGGGGACCATCAAATTTGATTTTACCATCATCTATTAAATCTTGAACCACATCTTTAAGTATCATGCATGCATTTGTCTTATTCCTTGTATTTATATGATGTTCATAATGAGGGGCATCATTCCACCATGATGGTTTGATTTACAGTTCATAGGGTCTTGATCCTGAAAAAATGATGATTTTATTAGAATGAATTAAAAGGAGTATCTTTAAGGTTGTTAGCTTCCAGAACCCAATCATTTAGAAGGTTCTTGTTGGTAATCTTTAACATAAACTTGGGTTTGTCATTGTTGTTATTAGCACCCCTATTATTGTTAAAATTATTGAGTGTGAGAAAAACCTTTGTTCTCTTTAAAAAGATTGATTTCTCCTTTCTTTACTAACACTTATTCAATCTTCATCCCATTTTAAATAATCTTATCAAAGGTAGGGGGATATTGAAGTTGCAATCAATAATTCATTTCCATATTTAAATTATTTATGAAAATTTCCATCTTTTCTTTCTTGGGTATACTTCTTGTGTATCGAGCAAAACCCCTTCTCCATCTTTGGAGGAAGCTTGAAAATGTTCACCATATTTTTCTTTGGTATCACATAGATTCAACATCATGATTTCATGTTCAATATTGTATGCATAATGAGTTACAAATTTGGATGCCAATTCTTCAATTATTTTGATACTCAAGGATAGTTTTGAAAACCATTCCATAGCTTTCCCTCCAAGGATTCTCAGAAATAATCTCATTAGATTCATTGTATCATGCCTGAATTAAATGCTTAGAGCACAAAATTATCTTAAGTGGTCTTGTGGGTCTGTTTTACCCATGTACATGTATAATATCTTGGAAAAACCACATTGGGAGAAAAGGGCACCATGATCAATTTTTTATTGAAAGGAAAAGGACATAAGGCTTCAATTGAAAATGGTTTTGGTTTGGGTGCCTTCTTCATGTTATCAAATTTGGATGGAAATAACTTGAGTTGTCTATTCACTGCCCCTAATGGATTTTCTTCTTCCTCATCCTTTTTCAAGGTTTATGTGTCATAGTCATGAGGAATTTTAACTCCTAATTGAGGTAAATTTAGAAAATGTGTTTCTTTATCCCTTTCTGAAAGTTTATCCATAACCTTGAAGAATAAGGGATCTTGGGTTGCTTTATTAACCCTTTCTTCAGTTGCTTCTTCATTCCTTCAATTTATTTGATGATTCTCATTTTGATGTTCATGGCTTTGATCTTGGTTAAGGTCATAATAATAATTAATTCTTTCCATAGGATTCTCTTTCTCCAAATAGATTGGCAATTCTATCTTCTTGTTGTTGTTCTTTGTCAAATGGAGATTGCAAAATATCACCTTCATAGGTAATCTCTTTTCTAATGCACGTTCCATTTTCTTGAAAGAATATCCTTAAGCACTAAGATCTAGTGAACATCGTCGTGGATGATCATTTTTTTCTTGACTTTTTCTAATTTTTATACTTTTTTTAAGGAGATTTTCCGCATGTTGAATGCCTAAGCATAGAATTTCTTCAGATGAATAACATTGATGGGTTCACAGAGTTGTTCTCCATTAGTCATTGAGATTTGATAGGATATAGAGCCAAAAGTAGCAATGATGAGAAAGAGACCCAACTAGTTGGGTTCAAACTTCCTCTTGTGTTCTCGATGGGATTGATTTTTAGTGTTTTCTCTCAAGATGAGATCATCAACCTGAGATTCTCTGTGTATGACCTTCTTGTTGTAGCCTCTAGATATTATTTTATGATAGAATCTAAGATGATCATACACATATTTTCTGCACTCATCTAGTAGTTTAAGTTCTTGTAACCTAGACACTCTATAATCATCATTGGTTACCAGACCATGCATTCTGATTCTAAGTGATGGGATTTCAACCTCAATAGGTAGTACTGCTTCAACCCTATATACTAAAGATGAAGGAGCATGCCTAGTGGGTTTTATGATACTTGTTTGGTAAGCCCAAAGAGCTAGATTTATCATTAGATGCCAATCTAGACTTGTTTTGTTAACTGTGCGGTGCAAGATTTTCAGTAAGTTCTTATTGGATGCTTCATTTTGTCCATTGCCTTGTGGATAGTAAATAGACGACCAATGTTGAGTTATCTTGAATTTGGAACATAAGGAGTCTAGGTCCTTGTTTTTGAATTTGGCCTCCATTTCCAGTGATGATGGAGTGTGGGATACCATACTAACAAATTATGTAGTTCAGAATGAACATTGAGATCTATTTTCTAGTTGCGTGTGTTAATGGAACTACTTCAACTCATTTTGTGAAGTAATCTATTGTTGTGATGATATGGGTGTGACCATTTGATGAATGTGGATATATAGCTCCTATGAGATCAAATGCCCATTGTTGGAAAGGCCATTGTGTTGTAAAGGGAATCAAATCTCATCCTAGTGCATGAATTAAGTTACCATGGACCTAGCATTTTTGACAATTCTTAGCATATTTCACAGCCTCTTTCTCCATATCTAGCCAATAGTACCCTACCCTAATTAGTTTTCAAAATAACTTTAGACCATTGGAATGTGATCCACAAATACCTTCATGCACTTCCTCTAATGTGCATTGTGACTCTTCACTTTCTAAACATCTAAGAAGTGTATCATCCATACTTTGTTATAGATCATTACCAATGATGACATAGCACGATGTGTTTTAAATAAGGTAGCATTTTTCATGATGGTTAAAGGTATCGGGAATGATTTGGTCTCAAAGGTATGAGTATATGTTTTTGTAGTGGGAGGAATCATGACCAACAATGATGCAGATCATGCAGGTTTCTGGGAAATCATAGGTGGGGAATGACAATGTTTCCACTAGGAACTCGTAGCGTAGCTCATGTTCAGGGTTCTATAGAAGAGATGATAGAGTTTCCATGGCATCAACTACCTTGTTCTCCATTCTAGGTATCTGTTCAAATGTGACAAAAGTGAAGTATTTCTTGAGATCATCTACCATGTGCTTGTATTGAATGATCTTTTCATCTTTTGTTTGATACACATCATTGACTTGGTGAATGCCCAGTTGTGAGTCTCCATGAATGTGTAGTTCTATTACTCTCCATTTGATTTCTATTTTCATTCCATTTAAAAAAGCTTCATATTCCTGCTATATTGTTTGTGCAAGGGAACTTGATCATGAATGATTTTGGAATGGAGTAACCATGTGGTGTGATGAATAATATACCAGCTCCAGATCCATTTTGTGTATAAGATCCATCAAAGAATAAGTGCCATATTTTGGAGGATAGGTGCATGATAGAGGAATCTGTAAATTCCATCTACATTGGTTGGTCATCAAACATTGGAGCTTCAGCTAATTGATCTGGGACCACTTGTCCTTTGATGGCTTTTCTTTCAACATACTCCATGTCAAATTTTCTCAGTAGCATCACCCATTTTTCTAATCTACTTGTGAGAGTTGCTTTACTTAACAAATATTTCAATGGATCAATCTTTGCTACTAGTTGTGTGGTATGAGCTAATATGTAGTGCCTTAGTTTTTACAATGTAAAGATCACAGCTAGACATGCCTTCTCTATTATGGAATAGTTTTTATCATAAGTCACCAATGTTTGACTGATATAGTAGATAGCTCTTTCCCATTTATTCTCATCATGTTGTGCCAACAATTCCCCAAGTGATGTATCTATTGAGGAGACATACAATATTAATGGCTTTCCTTGAATTGGAGGCATGAGAATTGGTGGATTTGCCAGGTATTCTTTGTTATGATTGAAGTTCTTCTCGCATTCTTCACTCTAGTTGTAAGTCACCTTTATGCAATGTTTTAGTAAAAGGTTGTGATATGTTAGCTAACTGAGAGATGAAGCACCTGATAGATTGTATCCTCCCTTGTAGAGTATGAAGTTGACTTATGTTCTTAGGAGGTTGCATCTCCATGATTGCTTTGACTTTTGACGGGTCTACTTCGATACCTTTCTTTGAAATAATGTACCCTAGAAGCTTTCCTGAAGTGACACCAAAGGCACATTTCTTAGGATTTAGTCGGAGACTAAATTTTTCCATTCTATCTAGTATTGTACCTAGGTGAGCTAGATGTTCTGATGATTTCATTGATTTAGCCAAGGTGTCATCAACATAGTCCTCCATGTTTTTATGCATCATATTGTGAAAGATAGATGTCATGGCTCTTTGATAAGTAGAACCAAAATTCTTAAGACCAAATGGCATTAAATTCTAGCATAAATTACTCCATGCACAGGTGAAAGTTGTCTTCTCTTGATCTTCTGAAGCTATCTTTGTTTGATTGTATCTAGAAAAACCATCCATGAGAGAGTATATTTAAAATTCGGCAATCATGTCCACTATCATATTGATGTTTGGGAGTGGAAAATCATCCTTAGGGCATGTTTTTTTTACATCTCTAAAATCTATGCATACTCTGATAGATTTATCTTGCTTTGACACTGGAACTATGTTTGAGATCCATTCTACATAGTCGATGACTTGGATAAATCCGGCTTTAAGCAATTTCTCTAGCTCAGCTTTGACAAGGAGTGCAGCATGATGATGCATGATCAGGTTAGGATCCAATCCTGGCATATCTAAATATTTCCATGCAAAGTTGATATTTTTCTTTGTTTAGAATTTTGTGAATGCCTATTTTTCTTCTTTTGATATAGATTGTCCTACATGAATTAACTGAAGTTCCTCTATTGTACCTAGATTGATAGACTAAGTGGATTCTATAAAAAATGGTGATCTGTCCTATAAATAACTTAGAAGGACATAAAATATCTCATCCTTAGGCACCTTAGAGAGGTTTTCACCTTTGGATACATCTTTTGTTTTTACTATTTTTGGTTCTAAGACTGCCACACAGTGGTTTTCACCCTTAGAGCTCTTGTTTCTTTTAATTTTATTCTTTTGACTAAGATATTTGATATCTGACTTCGTCATGTTGATGCTAGGTTCTCTAATGGAAGTTGTCATGGGTTCTACTACATTTAGGTAATGTGCGAGAGCGTAATGTATTCAGAAAGTATGGATGTCTTGGCTTGGATCATTGGAAATATCAAGTGATGCAACCTTGTTAAGATTGGATTGAATTGTTGATAAAAAGATTGATTGGACTTAAATGAAGGATATTGTGTCCAAAATGTATGGGTAGACACCCAAAAATATGGTGGACATGAGTTTTCAACACTTAGCCATTTGAGATATGGTAATAGATTGGGGTTGGATTGACAAGGTTTTTGACACAGGACAAGACATGATTCAGACTAATCAATCAGATGAAAAATTGAGCGAAGAAGATCACTTTGGGAAAATAAGATGGATATGCTATTTCTCTACTCTGTTCTTGATACCATGGATATTCTATCAAAATTTTGACTATTGACTGGTTTTCTGACAATATTAGGGTTTTCTAGAAATTTTGCGTAAAATTTCATACAATAGTATTTAGGCTTGTACGACACAGAATTGAATCTGGCATGACACTTGCAGAATCTTATACAAAAATTGGTACTAGGGATTCATTTCTACTGAGGGTTTCTGACAATTCTCATACGATAGAGTACAACTTCCTGTAAGATACTTGGGGTTCTGATATGACACGTAAGGAACAAGGAAATTATCATATGACAATTGTAGGGTCTGGATGATAGTTGAGAATAGAAAAGGATTTTTGCTTCGATTTTTCAATTTTTTTGGTATTTTTGGACTCGGTTTTTCAAATTTTATGTCTAGTTTTTCAGATCTATGTTTGGGATTTTCTGAGGGTGTTTAACATAGCAATAGGCACACAATCACAACAAACATGTGGGAACTGACTCAATGAACCAAACACACCTAGCTTAACCTAACTAGGAGAAGAGATGGATTACTTTCTTGTTGACTTAAGAACACACTCAGAGACTCCTTAGAATATGGCAGTGAACAACACACAATGAATGTTGAAGCCCATATAGGTTGAATTCAAGAATCAAGGAGGGCTCAATATGACGAGTGTCTTGGGGTGATTACTATTCACCTTGCACAAGCACTACAAATCCTTCGAAGATAGATCGGTAGCAAACTATTTTAGGCTATTTATCAAGGCATCCGTTCACAAATATCTCCCATAGTCTTGCAAGTAGGATTGAGGAAGTTAACCCTATGAGTACTCAAATTCATGTAGTTTCACAAGTAAGATTGAAGCGGCTTCACTCTACACAAAATCAAAGCATGTTCATGGGATAAATCCAAGGAACAAGTGCAACTATTTCTTTCGAGGCTTTAACCTCAAGGAAGTGTCAAATTTTATAGTGGGGTAGAAGAGTCGGCTTAAGACTTGTCCCCACTTGGGTCATTCTTGCAAGCTTTTTACTTCGTCGGTAGGCCCTCTAAAGAATTAAATGAAATGTGAGGTTGGGGACCACATGATCTAGGTTTTTGATTCTCTAAGAATAGAAGAGCATAATCCCCTAGCCTTGTCCTTTTCCCTATCCAAGACATGCCAAGAAGAAATAATCAAGAGACAGTAAGCAAATTGGCACTAGGGAAGATACCTTCTGGGTTTTTGATTCTCCTAAGAAGGAGAAGAGCATAATCCCCTAAATATCTACCTCAATGGAAATAGACACATGTACCTAATTAACTAGGAGCCTATAAAAAATAAATATTTAAGAAAACATAATATTTTCTTGATGAAGATTCGGCAACCTGCAAAACCACATGTCAAAAATTTTCATTTATTGAGCATCTTTGGCATGCAATTTCTTTAAGGGTTTCCTACAAACAAGGGCTTCAAAGACAAGACAAGAAGAGGCTAGAAAGATCAGTTTCAATGCTTAGGTCTTCATCTCTTGTTCTGGAAAAAATCATTAGGCTATTACGCACCATAAAACAACAAGTGTTAGGTTTATTAGTCAGTCAAATCTCATATCAAAAACCTAAAAAATTGATCAGAAATCCCATAAGAAAATTAAAATACTCGCATGAAATGTCATATGACACTATACGTCAACCCATACGATACTTCATATACAATACGATAATGGGTACATACAGATATGACAATTAAGCTCTGATACAACAATGTGTTACAACCGGTACGACATTTTAGGAATATTGTCTATTGTACGATAGATAGAGACTTTTGATACAACACTCTACAATTATCATATGATATTGTACGAAAAAAATTTAAAACTCAAATCTTGAATGAAAATTGTCAGAAAATGGATGAAATGAAAAATGGAAACTTGATGTTGGGCCCCATGGTGGGCACCAGAAATGTGTGTGAAAATTGTACCTATTCAGAAGACATGACACATCAGTAAAACATTATTGATTAATGACAAGAAAATAAGAAATCAGAGCATATATCATCAATCAGGTGATTTACTGCCTTCTAGTAGATGTGAGTATGGTATTCTCAAAATTTAACCGAGATCAGTGACAATGCAACACCTAAACGAAGGATTTTAAAGCAAAAACTATGAAAATAGATACAAGATTAATCTATATTTTTGGATTTTATATGTAATAACAATATAAGCTAAATGAAATTGATCTAAAAACTTGATGATAATTAATTAAAAACTAGATATGAATACAAAAAGAAGAAAACAATGAAAGCAATGGATCTCCGAATGTTGCACAATCTCAAGAATTCGATAGTATAGAGTTGTTGCTCTCAAAATTGCACATGGCTTTGTGAAGGGCTAAGTTCTATTTATATAGAAGTCCAGGGTTTGAGAACTCATGGAAAGCCAAAAATCACTCCTTGATCAACTTGAATTGATTGGTGAGTAATCAAGAGATTAGAAACAATTATCTTGTAAAATCATGCAAATCAGCTTTTTGACTCATAACTGGAAGTTGAGATCACTCCAATCTACTTTCCAACTCACAATCACATGTTGAGTTCAGAAAGTTAACAAAATGAATCCAAGAGTTGATTTTGAGTTTAACTGCTTTTCTAATTTTTGCATAGATAATTGTGAGTTTATTTAATTTTCCATGTGTTTTATTCTCAACCTAACTGATTTAATCAATTAAATAACTGATTTATGGGTTAATCAATTATTTAATTAAACTTTATCCAAAATTATATTATTAAATTTGATAATTTGATTTTAATCAATTAAATAAATATTTAATCGATTATTTTTAGAATTCTGATTTATTGTCAAATTAACAACATTAATTAAGAATAATGTTAATTACATCTAATTAAAATAATTAAGTGGCTGAATAAAGTTTAATTAATTAAATATTTATCATATTCAATTAATTAGACTTAGGATAAATAAAATAATACCATTTATTGCCAAATAGTATTTAATCATAAATAAATAGGATAAATTAGGAATATTCCCTGATGTAGATTTATAATAGGATCAATTAGGGTTTTGATGATTCAATGTGCATATGTTCCTTAGGTTAGGACTTTGAGGGTTGATTTTGATTGATTTGTTGATGTAAGAGGTTAATGATACTAAAGCCCATTTTTGGGGTATTACAGGCGTAGGTTCAAATTTGGTTCAAATTGGACAAAACGACTGCATTACTTTTAGATCAAGGAATAATTAATGCAAGCAAAAATAATGGGGTACCTTTCTTGACGATGAGTGCCAAGCATCATTGTTCCTTCTTTATGTATTCATATATTATCTATGCCCTATCATGTACAAAACACTAGCCTTTTCAGAATCATGTTGAAGATTTTGAAGACAGCATACAAATCTACGAATTTTATCCTTGTTTGTAGCTACATAAAAGTTACGTGGAGTTCAAAAGAGTGACTAATACATTTAATATGAGATTGACGAGTGAGTTAAAAGGGCGTCTGAATGGATTTTATCTTCAGAAACAACTAGTGTAATTTCTAGGCATGGAAACTATTTCACTCAATACAACTTTCACATATTTGCGTATTAGTGCATTCGATGATTTTTCCTACAAGTTGCCTAGATATCTCGATGACAAGATTGTGTTAATCGAGTTGTTCTAGCAAGTACTTGAGGTGAAAAAAAGGTGGAGTGAAAGGAACAAGGCTAGAATTCCATTTCCTATCACAGTAGGGGTATATTTTTTCTTCTCCACTTTTAACGTTGCGAATATATTCTAGGCTTCCACAACCATATATTCCTTCCAAAAATATGATGGCCTTAGGACCCAATATGATCATAGTAGCTTCATCAAAGGAAATCTACATATAGGGTTAGCATTGTTGGAGATTTTCTAGTAAGCCAGTGTTGACTGTATGTTTGTCATTGATGACAACATATGGTAAGCAACTTGCGTTGTAGTTATATGTAGAGAGCCTTGACCATATGTTGTATGGATATTTTATCAACATATATCATAGACGCAAAGGTTGATTCCAAGTACAAAAAGCTATGCAATTGTTTGTAAGATCAGTGTTCCTGATAGTGTTGCAAGAAAAGTTTTGTATGTAATTCACAGTATGGTTATGATGGAACCTTGCACATTTATTTTTTTGTTATAGACATAATCATGAAGCTATGTTCATATATAAAAAGTTATTTGTGTAGTTGAAGTTGAGTTATGATGTTTTTATTTGTCAGTTATAGTTTCAAGAAATTATTTGTTGAGAGTTGACAGTGTTTATATTGTTTTAGTAGTTGCGCCTATCATTATGGTATGCATGTTTGGCTATGAGCTAAGGTTGTTTTCTTAAGAGTGCATAATGTATTTTATCTTGAGAGTAAATTTTGAGGTAATTTGGTGGAGCCGATAGTGTGAAGCGACGCATCTACTCATATTGGGTTGTGTGGTCCTATCTGTGTTGCGTGCTTAGCATAGCCATTGGAGATGTTTTTGGAGAGTTGCATTTTTTCATTAATATGATTTCAAGAAGGTACTAATAGACTAACTTGATTATGTCTTTTGGAGGAGGCTACTTATAATCGGTCAGATGTGATCACTAAGGAAGGATTATGGAAGCAAAGCAAGAAGATGCAAAAGTATTAGGCTAGTAAAGCTATATCAATCATCAGTTGAAGATCTATGTGAAGAAGCAGAGAGTGTATGCTATTCATTGGAACTAATCAAGACTATAGGTCTAATTCATAGTCACCAAGATCCAAATATAGTGTGTATCTATTATGTAGAAGGTTGCAACCTTCACCATTTGAGCAGTGTGCTCTCGGACAGTGTGTCCTCACCTTTAATAGGGTTATTTATAAAATACTCCTAACAAGGTCTAACCTTTGACCAGGTCACTGTACTTCATGTATTGTAAAGATCAACTCCTAACAAGGTTGTCAAATATTCTAACAAGGATCATTATACTCTAGTGCAGTTTATAGTGAGTTCTAATTCCCATCGGGGTTTTTACCTATTTTGGGTTTCCCCGTAACTAAAATTATGGTGTTGTGTTAAGTGTTATCTTGTTGTGTATATGCTTAATGTTCTTCTGTACTAATTTGGATAAAGAATTGAATCTTGTAGATAACTGATTCACCACCCCTCTCCCAGTTATCTCTTTGGACTATTCCTAATAATTGGTATTAGAGCCAAGTGCCTCAAAGAGAAGGTTTAACAACTTGAAGTTGATTAGATGGAATTCTTTAGAAAAGAAAGTCCTAAGTTTGATGGAGAGAATTATCTAGACTAGAAGAACAAAATGATAACACATTTGCAGTGCGTTGGTTTTAAAATTTTTGAAGCAACTACTCAAGATGTTCATGTTCCCTCTCTAAAAGACCTTGCCAAAGAAGACGCAACCACTAAACAAAAGGAAATGTTCACTCATAATGTAATTGCCAAAGAAGCCCTTATCAATGCCTTATCTGATAGTGAGTTTTCAGATATCAAGAAAGAAGATAGAGCCCACATAATATGGAAGTGTCTAGAAGACATGTTTGAAGGAGATATCCAAGACAAGAATGTGCACAGAAAGACATGGAAGAAAAGATATAACTATTTGGAGATGTTACCTAAAGGGAACATTTGAGCCTACAATCAAAGAATTAATAAAGAAGTTGCAAGAATCAGAAACAATGGTTGAGAGATTTCAAAAGAAGACATAATGGATAAATTGATGACTACTCTGACAACAAAATATGAGAGCAAGATAAGCATCCTAGATGAGACTATGCAATTTTCAAAAGAATTCAAGAGAGAGACCTTAATCAACAAGATTCTAGCATTCAAGATATCAAGATTGAAGATAGATCCTAAAAGTGAAACAACATTCAAAACCTCAGTCCATGGTAAGAAATCTTTGAACACTTCTGGTAATTTTGATGATGAAGATGATGATAAAGAACTAGAAGAATTCATTTCTATGGTTGCTAAGAAAGAAAGAAAGAAAAGGAAAATATGAAGGTCAATTACCATTTAAATGTTTTTCATGTAACAAGATTGGTCATTTTGCATCTAAGTGTCCTAAAAGAGTCAAGAAGTACAAAACTAATTTCAAGCCTAAGTATACAAAAGAATGTTACTATGCTAAAGATGGAGTGAAAGATGAAATTGGATTTATCACAACTGAAGATATAGAGAAAATGTTTGATGCCATGGATATTGAAGATGAAAAGAAAGAAGAGAAAGCATTGATTTCACAAGCAGACATCATGACAAACTGGATCATTGACTGTAGTTGTTCACATCACATGACAGGAGACACAGATAGATTTGTACATTTGGATAAGTAAAAAGGTGACATGGTTAGATTTGGAGACAACACTCCCAAACTTATCATAGGTAGAGGAGCTATCACTTTGGATGGAAAGAATAACAATGATGATGTTCTATATGTTGATGGTTTGCAGCATAACTTACTGAGTGTTGGACAGTTGACAAAGAATATCAGTTGGAATTCAAAGATAATAAGTGCATCATTAATAAAAAAGGAGTAATGATTGCATCAGGCTCAAAGACAAAAGGTAATGTTTTTCAGCTTAATTCATAAGCAATTTATTTAGTTGAAAAAGTAGATGATAGTTGGTTATGGCACAAAAGACTATGTCACATCAATTTTGACAATATAGTAAAGATAAGAAATGTAAAGGCAGTAAGAGACCTCTCTAGTATTGCAAGACCAATTGATACAATATTGAGGGAATGTGTGATGGGAAAGCATGTAAAGAAATTTAGAAGCAAGTAGAATTCAGCAGAGAACAAATTGGATCTAGTGCATACAGACCTATGTGGACCAACTCAAACAAGATCATACTATGGTGAAAGGTAATTTATTTTGTTTTTTGATGACTATTCTAGAATGATGTGGGTTGTGTTCTTAAGAGATAAATCTGAAGCATTTGAGAAGTTCAAAATATTCAAAGCTAAAGTTGAAAATGAGTCTAGATTAAAGATAAAATGTCTAAGATCAGATAGAGGAGGATAATTCACTTCTGACAAATTTTATGAGTATTGCAAATAAAATGAGATAAAGAGATAGAAAACTGCACCTAGAACCCCTCAGTAGAATCTAATTGCAGAAAGGAGAAATAGGATCATACTTAACACAGCGTGCACTATCATGATTGAAGGAAAAGTTGCACACACCTATTGGAGAGATGTAGTCAATACTATCAACAAAATTCAATTAAGGCCAGACACAGACAAGACACCCAGTGAGCTATGGTTTGGGAATGTACCTACAATAAAATAGTTCAAAATATTTGGAAGCAAGTGTTACATCAAGAGAGATGATGGTGTTGGTAAGTTTGATGCAAGAAGCGATGAAGGTATTTTTCTTGGTAACTCTACTAAAAGAAAAGCTTATAGATGTTTTAACTTGAGATTGAAGATCATTGAAAGTGCACATGTAAAGATTGATAAAAGGTTTATTATTCAAGAGAGATTATATGATTATGCACCTATGATCGAAGAAGAACCTAGACCTATCAGTAGAGAAGTAGATGTTGAAGAAATGTTTGACAGCATTGATGTATTAATCAGTGAACCTAAACTAAGTGAAGAAGAATCATAGAAGATAGATGAGAGAGTCACACCTAATGTTCCAAAATTCACATCTAGATACCATTCAAAAGAAGATATCATTGGAGATCAGAACAACAAAGTCATGACAAGATCAAGAGCAAAAAGTTCAATAGTTGATGAAGTCGTATGTTTACTTTCACAAATTGAACCTTTAAGTGTTGAAGATGCATGTAATGATTCAGATTGGCATGAAGAAATGAAAGAAGAGTTAGATCAGATACTTAAGAATGATACATGGGAATGGGTCCCCAAGACTAGTGATAAAAATGTGATTGGAACCAAGTGGATATTCATAAACAATATGAATGAAGATGGTACAATGGTAAGAAACAAAGCAAGAATAATATGTAAATGATATGCACAAAGAGAAGGAATTGATTACTCTAATACATTTTCCCCTGTAAGAAGATTGGAAACTATAAAGTTATTTCTAGCCTATGCAACATACAAAGAATTTAAGGTATATCAGATGGATGTCAAGTCAGCATTCCTGAATGGAGAATTGAAGCAAGAAGTCTACATAGAGCAGTCCAAAGGATTCAGTTTATCAGACAAACCTGACATAGTTTGCAGACTGAGGAAAGCCCTCTATGGACTAAAACAAGCCCCTAGAGCATGGTATGAAAGACTAGATGGTTACTTGACAAAGATCGCATTCAAGAAAGGAGCGAAAGCTTGCAACTTATTCATAAGAGAGACACCTAAAGGATTATTACTAGTTGCTATTTTTGTTGATGACATTATTTTTGGTGGAAATGACAAGATTAGTGTAGATTTTTCTAAAGAGATGTAGAGCGAGTTTGAAATGAGCATGATTGGAGGGTATGTGCAAGATCACGAGGGGCCAAAAAGTGGTGATGTCAGTTCAAAACTTTGACAACGTAGCTGACGACTTTTTTTTCACCCGAATTTGATAAAACAAAAAGGGTATCTTAAGGAGATTATCAGCTTTCTATCGATATAATTGCTATCAAATTTTGAATTCAGTAAGTAATTATTAGTTATTTTCTAATTGAGCTACCTCTAAAGTGCTAATTTATATACTGATTGAAAAATGACTATAACTTTCAGATGGTATAACATTTTTGAAATCTGAAAAATGCGTCACATTCTATGCTTTGCCTACTATAAGGAAAAAAAACTAAAAATTTAATTTTGTAAAGTTTTGAATGAGTTAAGGTGGTCAAACACGGGAGTTTTTTTAATCTGAAAATGTTGTAGCAAAAAATTCATAATTAATTATGTTTTGGAATAAAATTACAAAAAAATATGCGTCACATCCGGGCATGAGTCTACTACTTATATATAAAATCTTATAATAAAATATTATCATTTGATTATGATTAAGATGGTTAGACATACACCTAATTCTTATTTTTTTCTTGAAATTTTTGTACTACTGCATTGAAATCTATACTTTTCACCAATCATACTAACTTTTTCTCAAAAAAGGCCTAGTAGTTTAGAAACTACATTCATTTTTCTATAGATTCTATTCTTACAACTTTTTGATATTAGGTTCATAGCTAGTTGAAATTTTCACGTCAAGTTGACTAACCCTGATTTGCTGATTTTTCATTGCCACTTAAGGGCATCGTTTGGCCCCTCATGATCTTGCACATACCCTGGACCTATCAAGTACTTTTTTGGATTGAATGTGAAGTAGATAGACAAAGGTATATTCATTAATCAGTCTAATTATGTGAAAGAGATATTGAAGAAGTTCAAGATGGATGATTGCAAGCCAGTAAGCACCCCTATGATAACAGGAAGCAAGTTTTCAAAAGACGATGATTCTAAAATAGTTGACAAGACTCTATATAAGTCTATGATTGGTAAAATCATATATCTTACTCAATCTAGACTAGATATTTCTAATGTAGTTGGTATTGTTGGAAGATTTATAGCTGAACCTAAAAAAATTCATCTTATGGCAGTAAAGAAGATATTCAGATATTTGAAAGCAACTTTAGACTATGGTTTATGGTATCCTAACTTGGAGAATGTAGAACTTCATGTGTATATAGATGCAGATTGGGCAGGTTGCATTGATGACAAAAAGAGCACCTCAAGAGGAGTAGTATTTCTTAGAGACATACTAGTTATAGCTTGGATAAGAAAGAAGTAGAACTATATTTCTCAGTCAATAGCAAAAGTAGAGTATGTAGCAACAACATTAAATTGTTCTACAATTGTTTGGATCAAGTAGATGATAAAGGATTTTAGAATCCAAATTGATTATCCTATTTTTATTCAATGTGACAACACTAGCACTATCAATATGTCAAAGAACCCTGTGATGCATACAAAGACAAAACACATTGAGATAAAATATCAATTTTTGAGAGAGAAAGTGTTAGAAAGTAAAGACCACCAAGATAACTAAGAGGGGGGGGGGGGGTGAATCAGTTATCTGATAATTAAACCATTTATCAACTTCAAGATCAACTTCAACAACTTTAAACCATATAATCAATGCAGTAACCAACCATAAAAAGATAATCATACACAATGACACAATAACACAAGATATGTTAACTAGGGAACCTCTTGATCAAAGAGTAAACCCCCGTGGGAAAGATGCCCACAAAATGATGTACTAATATGAAAGTTCCTTGTGAAAGGATGGAACCTGTTAGGAGTCTTATGAAATACATTTAGTACATATGAATCTCTGTTAGGAGATTTTGAATCCCTGTTAAAAGATTCTAACCCTATTAGGAGTTATGGAAGACAAAAGGACCCACTGCCCAAACAACTTCAAGGCAAGATCTTTGAATTCATTGTCCAACAAATCTTAGGATTATTCAACAAAATAATATGAAATATGTTACCTCCTTCACACTGTGCCAAAACTGCACTCTCTGCTACACAAGATCACAAATCCAGATCTCTGTACTTCACAAGTCTTCCTTCATCACTGAATTAGCTCTTTTCTTCACTTCATGCATACATTCGCATCACAAATTTCACAATTTCATATCACAACTATTAAAATCCCATCATAACAAGGAAAAAATTCCTTCCTTTATACCACACTCAAATAATTACAAATGAGTCGGCATCCAAATACAAAATAATAATTTCAACACGCTACATCAAAATTACATAAAAACTGTCAGCTTCCAGATACAATAACTTTCCAATCGTGTGACCTCAAAGTTTGCACTATGAACCATGTCACCACCAATGAGTCTCAAACTTCCCTTTAACTGCATAGAATCAGATTCCATCCCAGTTAGGAGATATCCTCCGATTACCAAAAACCACTACTTAGGAACACTGTCAGAATACTGCTTCCACCAAAATGCTTATAACTTTCATGAATAAATGAATTTCTTTTTGCACTCTTAACCATAGGATAATATCACACCAAAGAACATACCATCAATTGTGCATAACTCAATTTTCAATATAACATGTGCGCAAAACAAAACTATGTCTACTTCTCTGCTAAACTCTAGAATATCACTATGTTGACATGAATGACAATCATAGTCATGAATGCAACAACCACTGCTATAGAATGACTGCCAAAGGCTTCAACATTCATTCCTAATAATCTCCCCCATTTGCATTGATGGAAACATAGATGAAAAACATCCAATGTTCCAAAAATCCAATCACTGCTGCTCTTCATTAATCAAATCTTGCTTCGTTTTCCTATTCAATCTCTCCAACAAATGTAGTTCCTCAATTTTTTTCATGATTCTCTCCCCCATTGACATCAATGACAAAAATTCTATCACTATGTCAAACAATAGCTCAATGTCAAAAGACATTGTTCAGAAAAAATATTCACTAGAGTCCTCAGTGACTCAGTTTAGATACACAGACTCCCCCATAGAGGAAGTACCAACATCCAATCCAGAAAATAGATAGGGCCATATTCCACTGGACGGATGCAACCAACTACATCATTACTCAAAAGTAGGCTGGGGCATAACCCCAAGCATACCTCTCAGATACTCAAATGTATCCTTAGGCAAAGGCTTAGTAAATATATTTTCTATCTGCTCCTTTGTGCTTATGTACTCTAGTCTGACTTCTTTCTCAGCAACTTTCTCTCTTACAACATGATACTTGATCTCTATATGCTTTGTTTTTGAATGTAAAACATGATTCTTAGACATACTAACTGTACTTGTATTGTCACAATGTATGACAATAGGCTCATCAAAATTGATTCTAATGTCCATTAACATCTGCTTCATCCAAATTATCTGATTACAATTGTTTTTTGTTGCTACATATTTTGCTTCTGTTGTACTCTGTGAGATAGAATTCTACTTTTTGCTCAACTAAGAAACTAATCTTCCTCCAAGAAAAAAGGCTCCACCACTAGTGCTTTTCTTATCATCAATGTTGCCTCCCCAATCAACATCAGTATATGCACATAGGGTAAAATAATCAAAAGTTTCATACCACAATCCATAGTCCATTGTGCCTTTAAGATATCTCAATATCCTCTTTACTACTACATAATTTGACTCTCTAGGTTCAACTTGAAATCTTGCTACCATTCCAACTAAATGTTGTATATCTAGTCTAGTGTGTGTCAAGTACTACAATCCACCAATCATAGATCTATATTTCTTTTGCTCAACTGCTGGTGTCTCATCTTTACTAGATAGTTTATGTCCTGTAACCATAGGTGTTCCAACTGGTTTACAATTCTCCATACCAAATCTTTTCAACAAATCATTCAAGTACTTTGTCTGACTTACAAAGATACCATCTTTGTTTTGTGTTATTTGTAATCCCAAAAAGTATTTCATTTCTCCAATCATACTCATTTCAAATTCTATCTTCATTTCATCAGCAAATTTGTCACTAGCTTCATCTTCTCCTCCAAAAATAATGTCATCAACAAAAATAACCAAAACTAACAATCCATTCTCAATTTCTTTTGTGTATAAGTTACTATCAGTTGTTCCTTTTGTAAATCCCAATTTTAACAAATACTTATCCAATCTAGCATACCAAGTTCTAGGTGCTTGCTTTAGTCCATACAATGCTTTCTTTAGTTTACATACCATGTCTCCTTCTTGATTCAAAGGAAAACCTTCAGGCTACTCAATGTAGACTTCTTCTTCTAATTCACCATTCAGAAATGTTGACTTCACATCCATCTGATACACTTTGAATTTCTTAAATGTTGCATAAGCCAAAAATATTCTTACTGCTTCAAGTCTTGCCATAGGGGCAAAAGTCTCTTCATAGTCAATTCCTACTTGCTGTGAGTATCCCTTACATACCAATCTTTCTTTTTTTCTAATTACTTCTCCTTGTTCATTCATCTTGTTCCTGAATACCCATTTAGTTCCAATCACATTTTTGTCTTTAGGTCTAGGGACCAATTCCCATGTCTTGTTCTTTTCAATCTGATCCAATTCTTCTTTCATAGCTTTAATCCAATGTTCATCTTCACAAGCTTCATTAGTAGACTTAGGTTCAATTTGAAAAATCAAACATAAATGTACCTTCTTTCTAGTCATAACTCCTCTGTCCAAACTTCCAATCACTTGTTCAACAGGATGATGTCTTGATATATACCTTTTAGGTGTCATAGTCACTGATCTTTCTTCAACTGTAGATTCTTCTCTATTTTCTTCAACATGACTTTCATTCAACAATTCACTGTCAGTCTCAAAAAATTGTTCAGTAGTTTCAATGTTAGGCTAAGGGTTAGTTCCTTCATCAGATTCATAATCAAGCATTCTTTCCTGAATTTTAAACTTCTCATCAACTTTTACATTTTCACTTTCAACAATAGTCTTAGTTCTCTTATTGTAACATCTATATGCTTTTCTTTTCAAAGAATATCCAAGAAAAATTCCTTCATCACTTCTAGGATCAAACTTTTCTATATCATCATCTCTCTTAATATAACATTTGCTTCCAAAAATTCTAAAATACTTAATTGAGGGTGTATGTCCAAACCACAATTCATAAGGTGTCTTGTCTGTGTCTTCTCTGATTTGTACTTTGTTCATTGTATATACTATTGTATTCACTGCTTCTCTCTGAAATGTCTTTGCCAAATCACCTTCAAACAACATAGCTCTAGCTACTTTAGTCACTGATCTGTTCCTTCTTTCTGCAATACCATTTTGTTCAGGTGTTCTAGGGGCTGAAAACTGTCTCTTAATACCATTTACTTCACAAAAGGTGTTAAACTCTTTAGATGTAAATTCTCCACCTCTATCAAATCTCAAACATTTAAACCTCATTCCTGATTCATTCTCAACTTTATTCTTCATGACCTTAAACTTATCAAATGCTTCAGATTTTTCTTTCAAAAATGCAATCCACATCATTGTTGTAAAATCATCAACAAGAATCATAAAATACCTTTCTCCATAGAATCCTCTAGTCCTAGTAGGACAGCTCAAGTCTGTATGAACAATCTCCAACTTTTCTGTAGATGTGAACTTCTTGCTAGGAAATGAACTCCTTTTCTACTTAGCCATCACACATTCCTTGCAAATCATGTTAGTAGGCTTCATAATCTTAGGTAAATCTCTTACTGCAAGTGTAGAACTTACTTTCACAATATTATCAAAGTTTATATGATAGAACCTTCTATGCCATAACCAACTGTCATCAATCTTAGTCATCAAACATGTCATCTTAGTAGGGTTCAACTGAAATACATTACCTCTGGTTCTAGATCCAGTTCCAATTAGATTTCCATATTTATCCTTTATCACACAAGTTTTCTCAGTAAACCAAACTTGATATCCCTTATCCACTAACTGTCCAACACTCAAAAGATTATGTTTCAATCCATCAACAAAGTAAACATCATTAGTATTAATCTTTCCATCAAGAGTAATAGATCCTATACCTTTAATCAAACAAGGTGCATTGTTACCAACTCTAACAACTCCTCCATGATAATTGTTAAACTTTATGAACTTTCCTTTATCACCAGTCATATGATGTGAACAACCACTATCTATAATCCAATCAGCTTTCTTTTCAACTTGGGAAACTAAGGCTTTCTCTTCCTTAACATTAGATTCATAATTTTCTTCCTTAATTGCTACAAATCCTATGTCATCAAAGTTATCATTATCACTGTCACTCAAATGTCTTTCAATTCCTGCTTTAATTTCTTCATCATTTGCATAATAACATTCTTTAGATCTTGTAGGCTTAAAATTGTTCCTATACTTCTTAACTCTCTTAGGACACTTAGATGCAAAATGACCATATTCTTGACATGTCCAACATTTAAAGATTTTCTTACCATCTGGTTCTCTTTTCACAAGCAAGGAAATACCTTCTTCAATCTTCTTATCTTCATCAAATTTGGATCTACTACTACTGGCATAATCTCCATTCACACTTATACTTCTAGACAAAGTAGGTCTGATACTAAGAGAACTAAATGTTGTCTCCGCTCTAGGTAGTTCTCCTGATAATCTCAAATTCATCTTTGCTGCTTCCAATCTTCCAAGAAGAGTCTCTCTTGGAAAGTTTGGTGTACAAGGTATCACCTGTTCACTCATTTGTGTAGTCTTCTTGAATACCGGTGTCAATGTTCTCAAAATCTTCCATATTACTTCATTCTCTGTCTTTTCACCTCCACAAAACTTTATTCCTGCAATAATTTCTGATATCCTACCAATATAGCTTCTAACAGATTCATCTTCCATCATTCTTATGTCTTCAAATGCACAAATCCAATTATGTAACCTAGCTATCTTTTCATGTTCATCACCTTCAAAAGTAGAATGTAAAGCTTTCCAAATATCATGAGATCTAGTTAAACCTTTTACCTTACTGTATTCATTCTTTGGAAGTGCTGATAAAAGTTCTTCTCTTGCAAGTATGTTACACATGAATAGATCTACCTCATCTTTAGTACTTGTTTCAAGATTGTCTTCTTCAATTATAGTCCTTTCATTCTTTGTAATCAACCAATAACCTAGTCCTAAACACAAGAGATGTGTCTTCATCTTTTCTTTCCAGTTGTCAAAATTTACTCCATCAAACTTAGGGATTTCTTTCCTGAAATTCTCCATGGATCTCCTTAAGTTGTTAAACTTCTCTTTCAAGGACCTATCGCTCTGATACCAATTGTTAGAAAGTAAAGACCACCAAGATAACTAAGAGGGGGGGTGAATCAGTTATCTGATAATTAAACCATTTATCAACTTCAATAGCTTTAAACCATATAATCAATGTAGTAACCAACCATAGAAAGATAATCATACACAATGACACAATAACACAAGATATGTTAACTAGGGAACCTCTTGATCAAAGAGTAAACCTCGATGGGAAAGATGCCCACAAAATGATGTACTAATATGAAAGTTCCTTGTGAAAGGATGGAACTTGTTAGGAGTCTTATGAAATACATTTAGTACATATGAATCTCTGTTAGGAGATTTTGAATCCCTGTTAAAAGATTCTAACCCTGTTAGGAGTTATGGAAGACAAAAGGACCCACTGCCCAAACAGCTTCAAGGCAAGATCTTTGAATTCATTGTCCAACAAATCTTATGATTATTCAACAAAATAATATGAAATATGTTACCTCCTTCACACTATGCCAAAACTGCACTCTCTGCTACACAAGATCACAAATCCAGATCTCTGTACTTCACAAGTCTTCATCACTGAATTAGCTCTTTTCTTCACTTCATGCATACATTCGCATCACAAATTTCACAATTTCATATCACAACTATTAAAATCCCATCATAACAAGGAAAAAATTCCTTCCTTTATACCACACTCAAATAATTACAAATGAGTCGGCATCCAAATACAAAATAATAATTTCAACATGCTACATCAAAATTACATAAAAACTGTCAGCTTCCAGATACAATAACTTTCCAATCGTGTGACCTCAAAGTTTTCACTATGAACCATGTCACCACCAATGAGTCTCAAACTTCCCTTTAACTGCATAGAATTAGATTCCATCCCAGTTAGGAGATATCCTCCGATTACCAAAAACCACTACTCAGGAACACTGCTTCCACCAAAATGCTTATAACTTTCATGAATAAATGAATTTCCTTTTGCACTCTTAACCATAGGATAATATCACACCAAAGAACATACCATCAATTGTGCATAACTCAGTTTTCAATATAACATGTGCGCAAAACAAAACTATGTCTGCTTCTCTGCTAAACTCTAGAATATCACTATGTTGACATGAATGACAATCATAGTCATGAATGCAACAACCACTGCTACAGAATGACTGCCAAAGGCTTCAACATTCATTCCTAATAGAAAGTTGTAGAGAAAGAAGTAAATTTGGATTATGTGAGTACTAAAGAATAGATATCAGACATATTCACAAAGCCATTGCCAAAGGATACAATTGAGTATCTCAGGGAGAAGCTGGGAGTAATTCCCTTCCCTGGATCTAATTAGATTTTGCAATAGTGCATTAGTCCTCAGTGACTGATGAATGGTGGACTACTCTACTTTAGGAGTAGTAACTGTGCTTTTTTTTTTGGCACCCTTTGCCATTGATGTCAAAGGGGGAGTATATAGTCATGAAAAAAACAACAGTTGATTTATTCTAGAAAGAGGGAGTATATAGTAAGAAGATATAGCAATTGATATTCAGAGCATTCAATAGTAGATGGAGAAATCATTTATGGGGGAGTATGTTGTTGAGGAAATGGAGATATTTTTGTACTTTTGGATTGGTGGTATTTTTCATTTCATATGTTTCCCTCAATGCCAAAGGAGGAGATTGTTGGAGATTTTCCACTACGCCAATGTTGATTGTATGTTTTTCATTGATGACAACATATGGTAAGCAGCATGTGTTGTAGTTATATGAAGAGATCATTAAGCATATTTTGTATGGATATGTTATCAGCATGATATCATAGACACAAAGGTTGATTCTGAGTGCAGACACTTATGCAGTTGTTTGTAACAACAGTTTTCTTGAGAGTGTTGCAAGCATAGTTTTGTATGTAATTCAAAGTATGGTTATGATGGAGCCTTGCACGTTTATTTTTGTGTTGTAGAAATAATCATGAAGTTATGTTCATAGACACAAAGTTATTTTTGCAGTTGAAGTTGAGTTGTGATGTTTTATTTGTCATTTACAGTTTTAGGAAATTATTTGTTGAGAGCTGACAGTGTTTATATTGTTTCAGTAGTTGTGCCTATAATTATGGTATGTGTGTTTGGTTTCATGTTTGGTTATGAGCTAAGGTTTTTTTCTTAAGAGTGCATGACATATTTCATCTTGAGAGTAAATTTTGAGGTAATTTGGTGGAGCCGACAGTGTGAAGCGACGTGTCTACTCATATTAGGTTGCACGGTCCTATCTATGTTGCGTGCTTAGTATAGTTGTTGGAGATGTTGTTGGAGAGTTGTATTATTTCATTAATATGATTTCAAGAAGTTTCTAACAAGCCAAATTGATTATATATTTTTGAGGAGGCTACTTATAGATGGCCAGTTGTGATTGTTAAGGAAGGATTATGGAAGCAAAGCAAGAAGATGAGAAAGTATTGGGCTAGTAAAGCTATATCAATCATCAGTTGAAGATCTATGTGAAGAAGAAGTGAGTGTATGCTATTCATTGGAACTAATCAAGACAACAGGTCTTATTCATAGCTCACCAAGATCTAGATATAGTGTGTATATGTTGTGCTGAAGGTTTTCGACTTCACCATTTGAGGAGTGTGCTCCTGGACAGTCTGTCCTCACCTTTAACAAGGTTATTTATAAAAGACTCCTAACAGGGTCTGACCTTTGACCAAGTCATTTTACTTCATGTATTGTAAATATCAACTCTTAATAGGGTTGTAAGATATTCTAATAAGGATCATTATACTCTAGTGCATTTTATAGTGGGTGCTAATTCCCACCGGGGTTTTTACCTATTTTGGGTTTCCCCGTAACCAAAATTTTGGTGTTGTGTTAAGTTTTATCTTATTGTGTATATGCTTAATGTTATTTTGTACTAATTTGGATAAATAATTGAATCTTCTAGATAACTAATTCACCCCCCCCCCCCCTTAGTTATCTCTTGGGACTATTAAGTAGCATTTCTCCATATACCAAGACTGGAATATTTTTGGATGAATTGTAAAAATGACATTGAAATGAGGGAAAGGTCTTGGTCAAGACTTACTATAGACAAAATAAAGCTATATGGGGCTAGTATTTATGTTTGTGGCCTAGTGGATGATGGATTTGAGCTATTTGAACCACATTATTTGAATAAAATTAAAGGAACCTAATAAAACCCACAAATTGGGACATTCTAGAAATAGATGATTTTAATGTAGGCATGCCTATGATAATGAGAACTTGAAGATGGGTCGAGTGGAAAAAAAATGAGAGGAAGAAAGGTATATCTACACAAAAACCACCAAATCCTATGCAGATCCAAGAACCAACACCTATTGTTATCGCTGCAATGGGTCCCTTAATGAAAATATCTTCTTGGGCTTCTAGAAGAGATGATGAACATTTAAATAAGGAACATGAGCTTAAACCTACCTGTGGAGAAGGATCTCTTCCTAAAGTAGACCTCACAAAAGAGGAAGAGTCCAAAGATGAAGAAATTCATTGACAAGAAGTTTCACAAGGAGAGGTCCATGATATGTGGTAAGAAATATATATCTAGCAATGTGAGGAGAAGCATAGATACTTCCTACAAGATCACTAGGTATCCCAAGACCCAGTCTCCTCTAGTTATATTTATGTAAAGTTTTATAAGTTTCCTTTCATTTCTGGTCAAAAGGATAATCCCCACATTGTGGCAAAAAATTTTTTTTAGAAAGCCTTAAGTCTACCTCAAGAGTTTTATCCATTCCCTCCTGGCTAGAGAAATATTTAGAAATGAAAATAAAGATGGAAGATAATAGCATACCTCCCCAAGACATGGTGGATCAAATTTTAAAGGGAGCTCCCACACCTCAGAACAAGAGGAAGCCTGCAGTCCTATCTTCCCTAGGGAAAGACCAAGAAATAGGACGTGATCATGGAAATTACATAGATTGAGTCCACTAATAAATTGGCTCATATGGATGCCTCTAACTTCATAGTAACTAGAATTGGTATTGGGCCTCCTAAACATGAGAACACTTTTAAAATTTGGGAATTCTCCCACCAATAGGTAAAGGAAAGGCTACATAAGGACAAATAGGAAAAGGACAAGCTTAAAGAAATGGTTTCCCAACTTTCTGACTATCTCAAAGAAATATTCATACCCTTTTCATCTCAACCAACAAGTTCCTCTCACCCTATATTGGTTCCAACATCAAAGGATAACCTAGTTATTATTTCCCAGTTATGAGAGGAAAGAAACATGGGTAGGATTGGTAGAGAATGGATTGAATATCTGAAAGTTAGAGGGCTACCCCTAATTGAAAACCTTGGATCCCATTACAAATCCCTTCCACAAACTAGGGATAGTTTGATAACTGATATCATGATTATAAAAGGGGAAGAAGATTCTTATAAGAAACTATTTTCAATACTTAATGAGATCATGGATATGAAAGTAGAAAATGTAGTTAATATGGGATTATTGGAATCACTTGATGAACCATTGCAATAAAGGATTTTTTCCCTGACCTTCAAGTGAAAATGTGTGACTAAAACTCTCAAACATCTGGGGGAATTGGTGGATAATTTACAAGAATATATTCATAGGGTAGAAAAATATTTTACTAATTTGGGATGTTCCTCTCACCACAACAAGGGAAAAGATGTATCATGTCATTGACATTGACAATATGAGAAAATCTTATCAAGACAATATTGATAAAATGATCATCCTTCTTTGTATCATCAAAAAAAGATTCATAAGCTCACTCAAATTGATTCCATGCTATTCACAATTAGTCAAGAAATTCAAGCATATGAAGACAGGGAAGGGGACATGTAGGAAAATCATCTCTACTGGAATACCAAAAATGACAATGTCGAAGTATTAGAAGATGAAGAGATAAGGCATGTCATAAAAGCTTTAAAACAATACAAATCGAGCCAATAGGCTTCCATATAGGCATTGAATGATAAGGGAAGGAGAAAAGACAACATAAATCTTGTGTTTGTTTTTTATATCTTTTTCTTTCTTTATATCAACACTTGTCATGGGACTATTGAAGTTAAAAATTTCAAGAACTATTGTTGTAACTGTCAAAGAAGACGGAGGGACTATTTATATCTCTATTGAACATTTTATTAAGGATCAACATTTTTTTGTTCATATTTTCACCCTTTTTCTATGAAAATTGAATGTGACTCAAAAATCTAACTATAGTTATTGTTCATTGTTAGATTTATAATTTTGCTGCTGAAGAAATGAATAGTGAATGTGATCGATTAGTTACAATTTTTGTGGAACTATGTTTTCTATAAATTTGTGATTACAAGATGATTTGAGAATTATTACTAGCTACATTATATCATATTCATGTTGTTTGAAATTTTTATTTTCATTGAGTAGATCTGTTTTATGTATGGGTTCATGGTTGTGAGATTGTATATGCAAACTATGGTTTAAAATTTGTTGTTGTATTTCATTTTCATGGTTGTGGGAAGTATCATACTACATACTAATATGAGTTTGTTATTCATTCATGGGTATATAATGGTGATGAATATCCATTATAAGCTTCTCCTACTCTCTGATTAAGAGTACACCCCCTATTATATTTTGAAAATGCAAAAACATATTCATTGAATATCTATTCTTGGGATCTGTACCTCTCAATTCAGAGATTGAGCTAATAGAGAGCTCTTTCAACTATTATTAGTAGAGAAGGTTTTATTATGGGATGGAGTTATATCATTAGAAGACCTATATGTTAACCAACATGAATGTATCACCAATATTGATGAACACTCTAGTAATGAATTTCAAGCCTTACATTTAAAAAAAAACAAAACATTGATAATAATATCAGTCACATAACATATAATAATGAGTTGTTTTTCAACCATGATTACTTTGAATAAAATTTAAGTTCCTAATATGTTTCTCCACACTACATGCCATTATTATCCTATCCTTCTGGGGGTCATTTTTGTGTTTAGTGCAATTGTACTTTATGAGTAACATAGTAGTCCTTATTTTATCTTTTTCTCCACACTTATGGGGCAAGGGTAGTCTTTTCAATTTCTATCATCCTTCCCTTAAGGATCTAATTTTCCCTTGTGATATCCAATATTTTGAAGTAAGGTTGGTTTACATTAAGGATTCTATTCTATACAACATATATGCATCCTTGACCATAACCTTTTCATTGTTCACAATTGGGTTCTATGTGATGATCTATAACTGATTGAATATCTAGATGAACTGATGGAATAGTGATTAGAGATCACTAAGCTACTGAAGTGATATGTAAGATAATTAAATCAGTCAGTATATTATCATTAATGTCAACTAGTCTTGATAGTACTTATCATGATAGTTACAAACATCTGAACATCTGTAGAAGGCAGAAAAGATGAAGAATTGAGATATCTACATAAGGAAAAGATGGATATGGTAGATAAGGATAAGGTAAACATTGGGTAATTTATTGATGATTCTATGGCTTTATATTGTTGACTTGAGCATGTTACATTAATCTGTTATGAAGAAGAGATTTGATTTGAACAAGTTAATAAGGTTGGTAATTGAAGATTTTTGTATACACTGAGCCATCCTGTGAATACCGAGTGAAAGTGTTAACCAAGTCAGTTATCACCAACGCATTTCAGTATTAACCGAGTATGGATGAAAACATTAAATGCTAAGAACAGCTAACTAAAATTGATGAGATGGATATTGTTATGATTTTGAGGTAAAGGATGAAGTTTGTTATGAGATCCATGACTGACATAATTCAGAGATGATCTAAAGGATGAGATTGAAATGTGTTATGGAAACATCTACCAAGGAAGGTTTAAGTGGCAAAATGGATGAAGGAGATTAAGAGGCAAAATGTGATGGCTGATATGAAAATGGTTTACTTGTCTATTTAAGAGATATGACTTTCATTGTTGAAACATGCCGGAAAAATAAAGACTACTGAGATTTTACGTGAAGATTTTATTCATGCATTCCAAATCAAACTGGTTACAGAAAGAACCGAGCTACAGATATTACTGAGCATTAGAGAACTATTTACTGAGTGAACTAAGTTGAGAAATATTGAGGAAGTGAATTGATTAATGATCAAAGGATTTTATGAGAATAGCATAGATCTGAATATTTTCAATTGAGTTGTATTTGAATCAAATCAGAACTGTATCAGTTTAACCATTAATTTAGGAAAATCTCTTAACTGAGTGAACTTAATAGTCTTATTATATTATGCTATGACATTCAATGAATATAAATTGTTATCTTGTTGACCCCATAGTGAATTTTGGTCAAGAGTTAACTTTTAGTGATACATCCTCTAACTAGGTCACACCTAATAGTGTGCATTATAACCTTTAACAGGGTTGTCTCCTAACCGAGCTCACTTCAGAAGAGTGAATTATTTTGGGTTATCGGTCCCAGGTAGTTTTCCCTTAGTAGGATTTCTACGTTAAATCATTGTGTTATGTGTTATTTGTTATTATTTTTTTGCTATCATACTTTACATACTGCATAGTTTATTTAATCAGTAATCACAGTTTGGATAATTACTGGTATTCGGTAAAGTGAACAGATAGATTAATATTTTATGTTACCAAGATGCCTAAATTATTCAAATAGTTTTGTAAAGTACATTTGGGAGTTTGGGATTGTAGGATAACTAATTTAACTAATTCAGCCCCCCTCTTAGTTATTCTAAAAATTGGTATCAGAGCATATTGGTTGCTTGGAGGAAAGTTTTAAGGACTTGAGAAAAAAGATCACAAGATGTATAAGAGGGAAGTGCCTAAGATGAACAAAGATAACTTCTCCACATGGAAAAGTAGGATGAGGCTTCACATATGTGGAATTGGAGAGTCTTCTCTACATCTACTAGACCATGGCTACATACAACTCACTATTGGACCTTTTCCAGTTGATCAGTTGAGAGACAGACATGAACATAATATTACCATGATAGAGATTGTTGATGCTCTATTTGATACCAAGTTTGAAGATGTCAAAGCATGTGATACAATAAAGAAAATGTGGGATAAACTTGCACTAGTCCATGGTGGTGATGTGAATGTAATGAGAGCCAGAGATGAAAGCTTGAGAGGTGGATTTGATGACATGAAGATGAAGGAAGGTGAGAACATCACACGATACTCTAACCAAATCAAAGAGTTAGTCAATGCTATTTGAGGAGTAGGAGGTATTACCTCTTAAGATACTATGGTAAGTAAGATATTGAGAACCTTGTTACCTATTTATGCAATCAGAATATCTGCTATTCATGAAATGAGGTCTACACCTAATAACACTCTTTCTCTTGATAGTTTGATTGGAAAGTTAACTAATTTTGAGCTAAATAATTATGAAAATAGTGTTGTGCCGAGTGTTGATTCTGCTTTTATGTCATCTCTAAAGATTGGTAAATCTAGCAATAAGAATAATATAAAGAATGAAAGTGATAGTGACAGCGAAGATGATCTTGATGAGCTTGAAGCACTTATGGCCCGAAGACTTCAAAAAGGTAAAGGAAGGTATAAGGGAAAGTTACCTTTAGCTTGTTTTAATTGCAAAGAGATTGGCCATATTGCTGCTAGATGTCCTAACATGAAAGAAGAAGATAAAGATAATGACCCATCTGGTGATGGAAAGTTTGGCATAAGGAATAATAGAGGAAACCAAAAATACAACAGAGACAAGTGAGATTATAGAGGCAAAGGCAAGAAGGCATGTTACCTTGTTGGAGAAAATGAAGATGGCACCAACACCGACATTGATGATGAAATTGAAGTGGTATTTGTTGCAATGAAAGATGATTCACAAGAAGAGGAAAGGTATGTAGAAACAACCCTTATTTATAAAGTTAGTAAGAATGATACTTGGATCATTGATAGTGGTTGTACACATCACATGACTAGTGATGAAGATAAGTTTGAACATCTTGAGCACTATAATGGAGGATCAGTGAAAATGGGAAATGATACACCTTGTAAAGTGAAAGGAAAAGGGTCTATCTTATTGAATGATAGGATTAGATGTGATAATGCATATTAGGTAAAAGGACTTAACTAAAATTTGTTGAGTGTGGCACAACTGAATAACTCAGGTCATCGAGTTGTATTTGAAAGAAAGAAGGTGAAAATATATGATGAAAATGGAAAGCTTGTCGGTATTGGAGGACAATCAAAAGGTAATTTATTCTATCTTGACAATGCTAAAACTTCTTGTTTACTAGTGAAGAATGAAGATGTATGGTTATGGAATAAGAGGCTATGTCATGTGAACTTTGATAACATGATTAAGATCAATAGAAAGAGAAGAGTTAGAGGTCTACCGAGTCTAACCAAACCTGATCATGTTATGTGCAATAAATGTCAGCAAGGAAAGATGACCAAATCTAGTTTTAAAAGTAAAGACTATTCATCTAAAGGTATTTTGGAGTTGGTACATACCGACTTATGTGGTCCTATGAGAACTCAAAGCTACTATGGTGACAAATATTTTATTTTATTTGTTGATGACTACTCTAGGATGATGATAGTCATGTTCTTAAAAGAAAAATCTGAGACATTCAAATTGTTTAAGTGGTATAAGGCTAAAATTGAAAAAGAAATTGGGAAAGAATTAAAATTATTAAGATCTGATAGAGGAGGTGAGTTTATTTATGATGAACTTACTAATTTATATAATGAGCATGGAATCAAAAGACAGGTTTCTGCACCTAAAACATCGTCATAGAATGGGATTGTTGAAAGGAGGAATTGATCTATTGTTGATTCTGCCAGAACATTGATGATTGAGAAAAATGTTGCACAAATGTACTGGAGAGAAGTAGTTAGCACTGCAGTGTAAACCTTGAACCGAGTTCAACTAAAGAAAGACAAACAAGACACCTTTTGAGTTATGGTTTGGCTATACACCGAATGTAAGTTATTTCAGAATCTTTGGAAGTAGGTGTTATATTCTGAAAGATGATAGGAATGGTAAATTTGACTCTAAAGGTGATGAATAAATGTTTTTAGGATATTCTACTAAGAGTAAAGTTTATAAATGTTTGAACAATGCTACTAATAAAATGGTGGAAGTGCTAATGTAAACGTTGATGAGTTTGCTAAAAAGAATGATGAAGAAAGTATGAAGGAACTGGAAGACTATGGTACATTTACATATGTTGAGAGTCCAGGATATCTACCAAAGCCACAGACTGAGTCTACCGAGCATCAGGAAAATGCTATCAAGATTCAGAAAATGCAAATTGAGAACCAGGAAGAATCTATCGAACAAGAAAATGAACTTGAACCAAATGATGAGAAAAGAAGAGAACAAGTGCTAGCAAGATTTGTTAGAAGACACCATCCGCAGAATCAAATCATTGGAGATAAGAAAGCTAGCATGATGAGATGAAGTAAGTTAAGACATAACACATGATTAGTTTGTGAGTTTGAACCTAAGAATGTTAGGGATGCACTTGAAAATGAGGAATGGATTAAGGCTATGAATGAGGAAATTGAACAGATTGAGAAGAATAAGACAGGGACATTAGTATCTAGACTGAAAGATAAAAATGTAATTAGTACTAAGTGGATTTTTAGAAACAAGTTAAATGAAAATGGTGAGGTCACTAGGAATAAGGCAAGACTTGTATGCAAGGGATATGCACAAGAAGAAGGTATAGATTATGGTGAAACTTTTGCACCTGTTGCTAGACTTGAAGGAGTCCATATATTACTTGCATATGCTGCACATAAGGGATTCAAAGTATATCAAATGGATGTGAAAATAAGCTTTTCTGAATGGAATTCTTGAGGAGCAGGTCTACATAGAAAAAATAGAAGGTTTTGTTGATCCAAATTAGAAGAACATGGTATGTAGATTGCACAAAGCTTTGTATGGACTGAAGCAATCACCCAAAGCATGGTATGAAAGACTACATTCTTATCTTATTAGTATTGGTTTTGTAAGGACGAGTGAAAATAGTAATTTGTACATGAAAGGAGAATCTGATGATAATATTTTGATTGCTAAAATTTTTGTTGATGACATAATCTTTGGTGGACATGATCTGATTTGAAAATCTTTTGTTGATGAAATGAGAAAGGAATTTTAGATGTCAATGTTTGGAGAGATTAAATTCTTTCTAGGTTTGTAGATTATACAACAAAATGATGGGATTTTCATCACTCAATCAAAATACATTAAAGACATGTTAAAGACTTTTGGCATGGAAGATTCAAAACTGGTAGGAACACCGATGGTAATAGGATGTAAGTTAACAAAGGATGATGAATCTACAGAGGTAAATTAGACATTTTATAGATCAATGATTGGGAAAATGATGTATGTGGTACAAAGTAGGCCTGATATAGCACATGCAGTTGGGATTGTGGCAAGATTTTTTTCCAATCCTAAAGATTCACATATGGTTGTTGTTAAAAGAATTCTGAGATACTTGAAGAAGAATGAAGATTATGGTTTATGGTATATAAAGGAAGGCAAATTTGAACTCTGAGTTTATACTGATGCAGATTGGGCTAGAAACATTGATGATTAGAAGAGCACAACTGGTGGAGCATTATTTTTAGGAGAAAGGCTTGTGACTTGGATAAGCAAGAAATAAGCATGCATTTCTCAGTCTACTGCTGAAGTAGAGTATGTTGCTGCTACTGCAAATTATTCAAATATTGCTTGGATAAAAAAAGTCTTGGAAGGAATGAATGAGGTAATCACTGATCCGATGATTATATATTGTGACAACACTAGTGCTATAAATATTTCCAAGAATCCGGTGATGCATTAAAAAAAAAAGAACATATCTATTAAGTATCACTACTTAAGGGAAAAATTTCAAGAGAAGTAGGTGAAACTGGAATTCATAAAATCTAAAGAACAACTTGCTAACATATTCACCAAGCCCTTACCAAAGGACACATTTGAGTATTTGAGGACTAGATTAGGGGCCCATCCCTTGTCTATCAGTCACTAAGGTGATTAGGAGGTTGCATCAACCTATATAGACTTTATCAAACAATCATTCATGTTGATGCACATAGCTCACACTTTAGGATTTCTAAGGTTGTGAAAGATTGTAGAAGCTGGAATAGGAAATTGTTTATCAGTACATGAAGGTACTAGATCTGGACCAAACAACAGAGAATTACTTGGCTGTTGAAGAGCTATTTATTTTCTTTGGCATTGTTGTCAAAGGGAGAGAGGAACTTCATATGAAATATCTGTTGGTGAGAACATATATGGGAGAAAGAATCATATACCTGAAAAAGATCAAATTTGTAGGGAGATTTTGCATGGAATGTTGTTTGTTATGTTTGTTTTGTAGTGATTAATTATATTAAATATCAAGCTAGGGAGAGCTTATCGAGCTACAACATTTACCTATATAGTTGTAGAATACATGTTTGGTATGTGTATGGCATATTTTGTATTTCTTATTTTTCCATCAATGCCAAAGGGAGAGATTGATGATCTACAACTAATTGAATATCTAGATGAACTAATGGAACAATGATTAGAGATCACCGAGCTACTAAAGTGATATGTAAGATGATTAAATTAGTCAATATGTTGTCATTGATGTCAACTAGTTTTGATAGTACTTATCATGATAGTTACAAACATCTAAACATCTGTAGAAGGAAGAAAAGATGAAGAACTGAGATATCTACATAAGGAAAAGATGGATATGATAGATAAGGATAAGGTAAACATTGGGTAACTTATTGATGAGTCTATGACTTTATATTGTTGACATGAGCATGTTACATTAATCTGTTATGAAGAAGATATTTGATTTGAACAAGTTAATGTGGCCGGTAATTAAAGACTTATGTATACATCAAGTCATCCTATGTATACCAAGTGATAGTGTTAACCAAGTCAGTTATCACTAACGCATTTCAATATTAACCGAGTATGGATGAAAACATTAAATGCTAAGAATAACCTAATGAAATTGATGAGCTGGATATTGTTATGATTTTGAGGTAAAGGATGAAGTTTGTTATGAGATCCATGACTAACATAATTAAGAGATGAACTGAAGGATGAGATTGAAACATGTTATGGACACATTTGTCAAGGAAGGTTTAAGTGGCAAAATGGATGAAGGAGATTAAGAGGCAAAATTTGAGGGCTGATATGAAAACAATTTACTTATCTATTTAAGAGATATGAGTTTCATTGTTGAAACATGTTAGACAAATAGAGACTGTAAATATTTTGTGTGAAGATTTTATTCATGCATTCCTGATCAAACTGGTTACAGAAAGAACCGAGCTGTAGCCATTACCAAGCATCAGAGAACTATTTATCGAGTGAAGTAAGTTGAGAAATATTGATGAAGTGAATTGATTAATGATTAGAGGATTTTATGACCATAACATAGATCTGAATATTTACAATTGAGTTATATTTGACTCAGATCAAAACTGTATCAGTTTAACCATTGATTCAACAAAATCTCTTAATCGAGTGGACTTAATAGTCTTATTGTATTACTCTATGACATTCAATGAATGTAAATTGTTATCTTTTTGACCCATAGTGAATGTTGGTCAAGAGTTAATTGTTAGAGATAAATCTTCTAACTAGGTCACACCTAACAGTGTGCATTGTAACCTTTAATAGGGTTGGCTCCTAACCGAGCTCACTTTAGAAGAGTGAATTATTTTGGGTTACCTGTCCCAGGTGGTTTTTACCTTAGAAGGGTTTCCACGTTATATCATTGTGTTATGTGTTGTTTGTTATGATTATTTTTCTATCATACTTTAGATAGTGCATAGTTGATTTAATAGGTAATTACAGTTTTCCTAGTATTCGGTAAAGTGATTAGATAGATTGATATTTTTTGTTACTGAGCTTCATAAATTGTTGAAATAGTTCTGTATAAAGTACATCTAGGAGTTTGTGATTATAGGATAACTGATTTAACTAATTAACCCCCCCTCTTAGTTATTCTAACACTATGGTAAGAAAATCCCTTAGCTTGTGGGATAAAAGTATTTCATCCTTCTTCAAGAATCCCTTTACCTAGAAATGGGGAATGTGTGAGTCATTCAGTTCTTGTTTTGCATCTCTTTCTCAAGATCCTTAAAAAGGATTCCTTCTACACTCCTTGCATGGTATCTTTTTTGCATTTGTACCTTCCTTGACCTCATTAGAGCTATGAACTCTTTGTCTTAGAGTAGGTGTTGTTTGTGGGATACCTTCTTTACATTAAATGTAATTTCTTATTATATCATTTCCTTTAGATATCAAAGTAGTCCTATTTTTTCATCTCGAGGAGCATATAAGGCCTCCTTATTGAAAAAAAAATTTAAGCATTTTAGATAGATTACACTTGCATAATACAACTTTCTAGGTCCCGATAACTATCCTTTATACATTTTTGGTGGACTTACTTGGATACAATATTTTCCTTGGTTATCCTTAGAATTGGTTGAACTAGCATAACACAACTTGCTAGCCCATTTGACCTCTCATTTGCATATATTTTTTGGATTGGTTGACTAGCATAACACAACTTACTAGACCACTCAACCTATCATTTTTTTAATGGGTTGACTAGAATACACTAGAGCATCAAGTCCCTCACTTTCTTCAATAGGTGGAACTGGCATAACACAATTTTCAAAAATATTTCCCCCTCTTCTCTTCTCTACTCTTTCTCTCTCTCATGGATAAATTAGCGCAACATAAGACAATTTTATAGACCATTTCCTTCATGATCCCATAACATAATACACCTTTCTATTTAGTTGGATCATGGTGTCCTATCTTATCTTTGATGTATGATCTTTCTCTTTTCAGGTGACCACCTATGCTTTTGCAGTAGCTTTCTGAGCATGATGCTTGGTTGAGATATTTTCTTTATCAAGGTTGATGCAGAGCTTAGGTGGAATTCCATTGGAAAAATTCATGAGGGATTGCATTTGTTTTGTAACAATACCATAAAAGCTTCTTCACTAGGATCATCCTTCTAGATCCAACAAACACCTTAGACCAATCAGAGGTCAAAACACATCATTTTTCCACCACTAGCCTCCACACCTTCAAATCAAACCAACATCCCTCAAACACATCTGACTGATCTCCATTAATCCACTTAGGTCATCAACAACCCTTGCCTAGGTACTAACTAGGTCTAATTCCTAGTAGCCCTGTTCAGTGGGTAATCTAAGGGTTTCCCAAAAATTCTCCAAAAGACTCTTAGAAATGAAAACATATTTAGATACCCTTTTCAATGTTACACAATGTTTTTCAGACTCACCTAGTAATCCTTTGGACCATTTGTTCACACTAGTACCCTGCAACCTCATAATTAGCCCTCCATTTACAAAGTAACTCTTAAGAGTATTCATCCAAAAACCTCCAACCCATGAAAAAATTTTCATACATGATGCAAAACAATAGATTCTAAAGTTTATTGGAGATTGCACAAATTTTTAACCCTCCAAGTATCAAACCCTCACTCCTAGGGACACTAGCCTAGGGCTTTGTTGGATTTACCCTTCCAGCCACTTCTAGATCTCTCCAATAGATCCAAAACCTTCCAATGACCATTTATATACATAAAAGTCACAAAATATGGCCCTCCTTCATGAAGAACTCTCAAACCTTGACTGGTGTTGTTCACCCATACCCTTAATCAACACTTTTTCCTCAATTTTTGGTCTCTCCCACAACATCCTTTTCCATTGCTACACTCAAACCCATACAATAATATATAGTACAATGCTAGACTCCTTCCAAAACCCACAATGATCATAGAATGTGGGAGAATCTAAAATGCTCATGGAGACTTCAAAACAATTAAGAATTGATTGCATACACTATTCAGGAACAATAAGAAACAGATTGGATTTTTTTCCTTAAAGATCAATGGAACAATACAATACTTGCATGGAAATGAAAATAAATTAAAACAAAACCATTTTACTTCATTTCCCACTCAAATTTGTATAGATAAAGGAGTTTAATGTCACAGGAATAGTGACTATACCCTACGGCCAAAATAATGACTATTGCAAGAATTTACTTTGTTTATTGATCCATAACTTGTTACATTTGTTCCTCTTGACTCAAAATCACACTCACACTTGTGGATCACTATAAAATAAATCCTCAAACACTCTAAAACCTAACACAACCAAATAACTACCGTCCAAAACCGAATGTACATAGTTTAAAATTGACTGTCACATTACTAAACTCATAAAAATGATAATTAACTGTTGTCAAGTTGACAACCAACTTATCAACTTGAAAACTATATGTCCAAAGACCCCCCCAATACATTTCAAAAGTTTTATAAATAGCCTCTCAACATATTTCAACTTGACTAACCCCATAACCCTTACATGAGCCTTTATATGCCTTATTTTGCCTATAAGGTAACATTACATCCTTTTGGCACTTTAGTGCATTTCACAACATTTAGTAGCTCTAATGGCCAAATTAAATCAATAAGTAACCTTATAGGTCCTAATAAAATTCATTTACTCTTGGATCATCAAGTGGCCCCAAAGTGTGCTTTTCTAGCCTTAGGTGCCAAAATGGCTTGCATACCCCTATTCATGATCCTATTACACAAAATAATCAACACTATAATAAAACATCATCAAATGACCAAATTGGTCTTATTACATTACAAATGACCCTTCATGGTCATTATTTGTCTTCAACTCATCTAGAATCCATGAGTGACCCTAGTGTTCCTCCTTGGCCTTGGTGCTCCTACACCATAATCCCCAAGTTTAAAATATTTGCAAGTCCTCTTGGAAACAAACCTGCAAAACAAATGATTAGAGAAAAAATTATAGGCATTCATCTTGACCTTAGGAAGATATAGGTCCTCCTTGAACTATGTTGTCCTTCTTGCATCTTCATTTTGCATTTTGGCTTGGCATCTCTTGCCAATGTGAACATTGATTACTATTATTTCTTCTTCTTTCTCACCACTGTGCCAACATGTACCTCTTATTCAACTTGTACTATCTCCCTTCTAGGTGAAAATTTCATCACTTTTTGAGCCTCATCTTGGCCCACCTCTGCAATCTCAATTTCTTCCTTGAAGGCTTCTCCCTTTTGTGCCTCCAAAGTACCTCCATGACTCTACCATTCTTCAACTATAGAAATAAACTTTTCCCATAAGTCAGGTTCCTCTTCCTCAAGCCCTTCTAGGCCTTCTTCTATGATGTCTTCTTTAGAATCAACCAAGACTCCATCATGAGTCCTTACACCCTTCATCATAGGTGCAACTTCCACTCCAAGATTACCCTTCCTAGTACCCTCCTCTTCTTCAACTTTTATCTTCTTCCTTGCTATCGCTCTTAGCCTTTGAATAGGCCACTTCATCTTATTCTTTACCCTTAAGTGCCAAATTGTAGCATCCTTAAGCATTTTCTCAAGTCTTTTCAATCTTTATTCAGCTTCTTCTAAAGCTCTTTCTAAGCTTCTTATCTTTTCTTGCCTCTCATTTTTCTCTTTTTCTCTTTACTTCTTTTCTTCATCTCTTCTTCTCTCATCATCCAAGAATTCCTTCAACAAATTGGCCAATTATCTTTCAATCCTTTTCATTTCCATCTCTTCTCACCAATCCAAGATTCTTCTGATGTAGGGTCACCACTCTGGAAGACTCTTAGAGGATGATTCAACTCCAAGTATCAACAAAGGACTCTAAATCTTCCAAACCCCAGACCTTTTTCTCTCTTTGATACCACTTGATGTAGATCTTAGGTGGACTTACATTGGGAAAATTCATGAGGGACTGCATTGGTTTTGTAACAACACCATAAATGCTTCTTCACTAGGATCATCCTTCTAGATCCAACCAACACCTTAAACCAATCAGAGGTCAAAACACTTTATTTTTCCACCACTAGGCTCTATACCTTCAAATAAACCCAGCATCCCTCAAACACATCTCACTAATATCAGTTAATCCACTTAGGTCATCAGCAACCCTTACCTGGGTAGTATCTAGGCCTAATGCCTAGTAGCCCTATTGAATGGGTAATCCAAGGGTTTCCTAAAACTTCTCCAAAAAACTCTCAGAACCAAAAACATATTAAGATACCCTTTTCCATGTTACAAAACATGTGTCAAACTCACCTACTAATCCTTTGGACTAGTTGTTCACACCAATACCCTGTAATCTCATAATTAGCCATATTAGCCCTCCATTTACAAAGCAACTCCTAAGACAATTCATCCCCAAACCTCCCAACCATGAAACAATTTTTAAACATGGTGAAAAATAATATATTTTAAAGTTCATTGGAGATCCCACAAAGTTTTAACCCTCCAAGTATTAAACCCTCACTCATAGGGACACTAGCCTAGGGCTTTGTTGGATTTATCCTTCCAACCACTTCTAGATCCCTCCAATTGACAAAAAACCTTCCAATGACCATGTGTGGACATAACACATCACAAAATATGGCCCTCCTTCATGAAGAACTCTTAAACCTTGAAAAATTGAGAGACCATAAATTAAAACACAACCATTTTACTTCATTCCCCACTCAACTTTGCATTGATAAAGGATTTTAATGTCATAGGAATAGTGACTATACCCTACAACCAAAATAATGACTATTGCAAGAATTTAATTTGTTTATTGATCTAGAACTTGTTACATTTGTTCCTATTGACTTAAAATAACACTCACACTCATGGATCACTATCAAATAGATCCTCAAACACTCTAAAACCCAACACAACCAAACAAGTACTATCCAAAACTGAATGTACACAGTTTAAAACCGATTGTCACATAACTAAACTCATAAAAATAATAATTAACTGTTGTCAAGTTGATAACCAATTTTTCAAATTGACAAATAGATATCCAAAGACCCCTCTAATACATTTAAAAAGGTTTATAAATAAAATCTCAACATATTTCAACCTAATTGACCCCATAACCCTTACATGAGCCATTATAGGCCTTATTTTTCCTATGAGGAAACATTACATCCTTTTGGAACTTTAGTGCATTTCACAACATTTTGTGGCTTTAATGGTCAAATTACATCAATAAGTGACATTATAGGTCTTAATCAACTTTCATTTACTCTTGGATCATCAAGTGACCCCAAAGTGTGCTTGTCTAGCCTTAGGTGCCAAATGGCTTGCATGCCCTTATTCATGATCCTATTACAAAAAATGATCAACACTCTAACAAAACATCATCAAATGAGAAAATTTGTCTTATTACATTGCAAATGACCCTTCATGGTCATTATTTGTCTTCAAATCCTCTAGGATCCATGAGTGACCCTAGTGTTCCTCCTTGGCCTTTGTGCTCCTACACCAAAGGTCTATTTAACTAGTTAACTTGGGGTCTTCGTAAGCTTAGGATTTTTATTTTTTCTTTATGTGTTCTTGTATATGAATGTACAAGTTAATATCCTTAGTTTTGAGGCTCTTGTCCTAAAATTTAGTGATATCTTATCTCCTTGCAGTTTTTCCATGATTCTTCATCTTTCTCTCTCTTTCTTTTACTTTACCATGAGAATGAGGTGGACCCATACTCCTTCTAAAGTGGGGGATAAATGTATCATCCTAAAATATAAGCACCCTTAATTAGGTACTAATTTTAGCCCCATTTTATTATGCATGAGTTCCCACATTGATTTCACGCTCTCCTAATGCATATTGGACCTTCAAATTAACATTACAAGTCCTATATTGATTCAATTTATTAAAAATGCAAGGTTGTACCTTATTTCATACCATTTATGGCCTTTTCATGCTCTCCCAAACCTGGAATGAGTTATACCAATAAATCCCACATTTGTTGATTGTCCGAGACCCATAGTCAAAATTTTAGCTCATTTTCCTTGGGATAGAATAGCCTTGGTGATCTATCTTGGGGAAAAAACAACATTGGTGATTTTTCCCATTGGAATCTAGCCTAGATTTGGGCTAGGGCCCTATGATGAGGTATTTGTGAGAGATCAAGCTCCTTGGTCAGCCTACCTAAATTTTAACCACCAAAATGATGGATTAAGTATATAAACCCCCTATCTCTCCTTATTTTGGTATCCATTATCAAGTGTAAGAACTGAGGATTTAGAATCAATCAAGTAATCATATTTCAAGAGAATTTTTAGGGTTTTCAAGCATCTAAGTCTACAATACTTCAAAGCATTATTTCTTTTTTTTCATAAAAAATTATTCGCAAACTACAACATCTATCATTCAAGGAATTTATTTCATGATTTTATTTTAGATCAATCTATTGCATCAAAAACATTTATGACATCTAAAGAGGCATTGCAAGATGAAGGTATAAGGTAGTTTACAATTTAGATATAGCTTCTATTTCATCTTTTCTTATGCAATTTCCTTCTATTTCAAGGTTTATTCCTAAATAAGGGTTTGACTGAGGCAATCCCCTTTATCCAACCTTCTTACCCATTTTTCTATGTATAGGAATAGGTTACGGTGACACCACATGGGAATCAGAAAGATCAGGACCAAATAGAGCATCCCTACGAGTTTAAAACCAAAAAATAGGGTACTAGGTGATTTTGGCGATCTGTACTCAGTTATAGGGAAAGTCTGGTGATCTATACCATGCAAAATTAGATAAAATTTGGTAGAGAACTAGATTATACTAAAAAAAAAGTCATAGTAAAATATGAGAACCTATAATGAATAGGAGGAGGTGTCCAATTTATTAGCCCCTTTTTGTCTTCTATGTACATCTGATCTACCAAATCCTTTTTTTCTTCTAGCTCCTTCTGGTCTACCAAATACCTTTTATCTTCCACTATCTTTTGGTCAACCAAGTCCTCTTTATCTTCAACCAGCTTCCATTCTATGAAATCCCTTTTGTCTTCCACCTATTCACTAGTAGAGATTTGGAAAATAAGTGAGTAGGTGACTAAAATATTTAGTCATCACAAGTAAAAATAACTAAATTCTAGTCATTTTTTCTATCACATCTATAAATGACTAAATAAATGACTAATTTGGTCATTGGGTAAAAAACATAACCAAATAATTAGTCACACAAATAAAAGTGACTAAATAAATTATCATTACTCCTCTATACTAGTATTACATAAGAAGGTAGTTTAAGACATTTTTGAAAGCCAATTAATATTTCATCTTAAACATTTAAATTATTATTTTAATTATCTTAAATTAAAAATTATAATAATTTTCATTATTTTAAATTATAAATTAAGATAAAAGAAACATGTATTTTCAATTTTGAGGATTTACAACCTTGTTAGTAAATGAGTTTGTCCATTTTTTTATATTACTAATTCTTTACTCTATAGCCCTTAATGGAAAAAATGATCTCTCACTAATAGTTGGATCAAGCATACATGATATTTGACCCTCTAAATTATGGTACAACTCCTGGCTAGATTTTTAATGGATTTTCAAATAATCAAAATTGCATTGGCAAGAACATGCTTTTTACCAGAAAGTAAATAAGGCATTCACAGTAAATCACACATAAAAATGTCTCAATCACTGCACTAAAAGGAATTATATGAATTCATGAAAGCTCACAGAATTTGGTTTACTACACATCTAAAAATATGGAACTACAATAATGAAAAGACTAAGACTAAAGAAATATTTACTTTGACAAAGAATTATGATCAACCAAAGATACGCCAATAGAGATCAATTCACCAGTATAAACCAACAGATTTATAACAGCATAAATTTTTCATTTATTGATTTCAGAAAACTATCTTCCAAGTATATCCCAAAAAATCTACACTCAAAAGATAAACTAGAAAGATCCCTAATTAATTCTATCTAACTTCAAAAATTGTTATCGGCCAATTCAGAGTCTTTCCTGACTATATATAGCCATTAGTTTTAGAACATACAATTAAAGCCCAGAAAACTCTCCTAGAGTTTCGGGATAAAAACCATTTTTAAACTGAAAAGAATGACTAAAAGAAAAGGTACAAGAAAAAATACTAGGAGCACTCTGAGATCGAAAAAGCATGATCATGGAGTGGAAGATGAGCTAGAACCCATAGACTAGTTATGAGAAACATTGGTGGCACGATAATTTCTCCACTCCTCGCGCATGCTAGAAATATTGATGATAGTGGCATGATGCAGCAGGGTAATATGAATTATCCTCTATTTGAACACTTTCTTATCCTTGCACACCTGAATGATTTTCTATTTGTGAGACTACAGATAATCCACAAAAACTACCAATGTAGCTTCAATATTAGCCATCCATGTGAAATCTTCAGTTGTTAGATCTTTATTATCCCTTATTGATGAAATATCCCTTTCAAATTCCTAGGACATCTCCCCTGTGTCCTTGATGTTTTGACCACCTTCACTCATCAGAGTGATGTTTATACACTTCAAATTCTTTTGCATTGTATCTATCAATCCCTTTAATTTGTTCAACAAATGGGTAGCTCCTTCATATCCTACTTTGATAATCGATTTCTGCCATTCAATACTTTTAATTGATACATAAAGGACATCCACATCTAGGTCTGGGACTAGTTTCTTAGAAAGGAACTTAGTTACTCCATATTTTTCAATCTTGTTCATTTGGTTCATTACATTAGCCCATTTCTTATTTCCTTTGTCCCATTTAGCCATCTCTACTAGTATATCTGAGATTGATGTTGTAATAGTCCCATGAGTTTGGATTAGCTGGGTGATATAGTCACCTCCACACTTGATCATGCCCTATATCTAATTACCAAACACATAAATGATGAGTTTGTTCCTCTGAATATGATCCAATGTTTTTTTGGCTTCAAGTGAATGAGGGTTGAAAGATTGAGGTATTTGGGCTAATGGTAGAGGACTAGGATCTGAGCCTTCCTATATGAATTATGCCATATTTTTTAATATGGCCTTCATTTATATATTTTCCCTCTCTTCCTTGAAAGTTTTGTGTAAAATTTTCTTAGTGGATGTTTCTAGATGCTTTGCATTTGTTGCCCTAGTTACAACTCTGAGATCTATCTTTTTTACTATAAAGTCATCAGCAGTAGCCTTGGTGAGATCTTTGTCATCCTTGGGGACTACATGCTCAGCTATCCCATCATCCTATCTTCTCATCTATGTCAATCATAGACTCAATCCTGTTTCTTTTTGGTTTTACTGTAGTCCCCAAATATTTGTTAACCATTTTTTCCATAGGTAACGTGATAGGCAGTATATTTATTTTCTTGCTAATTTATGTCTCCATCCATTTGAGTGTAGGAGGTGGTGTCTACAAAGAAATATTCATTCCAACAGTCGTGGAATCCCTTGTATTGGAATGACCTACCTTTAGAATTTGAGCATCTTTAGAAAGTGTATTCTAAGTGTTCTTTTATGTCATTGGGCTGTCCATTTTGTCTAGATTGATCACTTCGTTCTCCCTAGCCACTCCAACGTCTTCTTTTTTGGATTTGGATCTTGTGACTTATGTAGATGGAGTGATACATGGGATGCTTTGTTTTCCATACTTGGACTAGGTAATTTTATGATTTTTAATTTTGGAAGAACTTGCAATAGAAACATCAACGCTAGATGAAGAAATATAATTTTCAACAGAGGTGGCAAGTGCAGATCCCTACGTATTATGCCTTTTTTGGATAGGAGGCCTCTTACTATTTATCCATTTTTTGGTTCTTTTGATCACACTGACATTTTTGATATGCATGCTATCCCTTTCATCAATATTCCAATCTATTTCAGGAAGTGGTATTCCTCTGACTCTTGCTTCATACTGATCATCAATCACCTCTTCACCTTCCTCTTCTTCTATCCCTGTGATGTCAACATCTATTTTTAGGGTAACAACTTGGTTGAGAGTAAATCTCAACCATGATCTTCTCCTTACCTCAAAATCATCTATTCAATTTTCCCATTAATCTTCCATCTGGGGAAGATGTTGAAACTTAGTAGGAAAATTGAAATACTGGGTTGGATAACCTCTACTGTCAAAATATTTCCTTGTCTCAAAGGTCTTGAGGTTCAACTTGTTCAGTTGTAGCTCTAGATTGAGGGCATTTGAGGATGTTTTACGTGTGTAAAAATTCAAGCTCAATGGGAAAACTTGATTTTCCTCTACCCTTCCTTTCCTTCACACCTTTATGCACATGATCCAATTAGCGGCCAATTTCTTTTATGATGTGGCTATCGATGGTATATCTCAGCAGTTTAAATGGTTCACCTTCAAAACCACCAACTCTAATGTAAGTAAATCTCCTAAACTGGATGAAGAAGCTTCCATAAGTGTTGATGAAGCTTTTAACTTCTTTTGACATCCTCTGCTCAACATTCCCTTACAATTCATAGACTAAACTCATGAAAAAGATACCATTTGACTTCATGAAGCTTCTTGCATGAAATTATTTCTCTAGATGAGGATAATAATCATACACTTTCATATTGGGGGTAGGTAATTCATGAAAGAGACCTTTCCACTCCCTGGTGCATGCCAGAACATAGAACAAGTAAGAGGTCATATAGAAAATATTTCTTCCTGAGAAATTTTCCAACTGATGGTGAAGTTCATCTACAATACTATCAGCCCAATCTTTGAATTTATGTCCTCCTAGGGTTATTTGGATATAGAAATACATCCAATCTTGCTAGAAATATGTGTTGGTTCCCCTTAATTCTGTTGAGTAATATAACTAATTACCCAACCTATGGCTTAAAATGGTCTATGGTAAGAGGCTTAGGAATCCTAGACCCTCCCTTTTGTGGGTTCAACAACCAATTCTAAGAAAGCTCATTCCTATAGACTTTTTGCTTGGCAGAGAAAAAAGACTAAGAAGAGGTAGTAGTCCATCCCTCGTAGGGGTCTTTCCAAGGAATACCGATCGCAGTCAAAATAACATCTATGTTTATGAAGACCAAAGGGCTCCCATCTATTTTTTTGATGCATTTATCCTCCATACTATAATGTTTAGCACATTCTACTATCAGTTCTAGGCATGGAGTCACTATGGGAAATACAGAAGCTTTTGCCAATCCACTATGGATTACTTTTTATATCATATAACTCAGGACAAGATTCTTGACCTTTCTCCTAATTTCTTCTAATACCCTTGACTTTATTGATGTGTCATCACACTCAGGCAATGAACTTATTAGGAAAGAAGTACACCCAAAATTTGGGAGTGGAGGTCTCATGGTAAATCAAGGCAACAATACAAATAAAGAAGAACAAAGAATTGCATAAGTTCAGGGTCCTTTTAACTTCAAAATCACAAACAACTGCAATTTGAATTAGAACCGGGGGGAAGATAACTAACTTGTTAATTCATGCAATTCCCTAAGCTTTGAGAGGTAAAATGATACCTCGGCTACTCTGTTACCCTTTCCTTTGCCAGAAGAATTTTCACCACAACAAAAAGAAGAACTAGAAAAAAGATTTGTCTTAAAATCTTTTTGCTAGTTCCTAGGTGTAATTAATGAAAGAGACCTTTCCACTCCCTAGCGCATGCCAGAACAAAGAACAAGTAAGATGTCATATAGAAACTATTTGTTCCTAAGAAATTTTCTAACTGATGGTGAAGTTCATCTGCAATACTATCATTCTAATCAATGAATTTTTGTCCTCCTAGGGCTATTTGAATGTAGAAATACATCCAATCTTGCCAAAAATATGTGTGCCCATTCCCCTTGATTCTATTGAGTAATATAACTGATTCCCCAACCTCTGGCTTAAAATGGTCTATGGTAAGTGTGTACTTGGAAAATACCTTCATAGGGTTAGTTTGACAATAAATGAACAAAATAAACTAAATTACCACAAATAGTGAACTATTTAATGCAAATAAAGTCAATAAGCACTCTTTGGCTCTCTATTTAGATATGCTAATTATAAGCTCTCAACAAGCCTCCATTAGTGATAACTCTAAATCATAAAATGATAAAAGATTTAACAAATTAAGCCTATTTCAATGAAACTATGCTCATTGAACTGTAATTTTTAGTGGCGAATATTCACCTTTTGGAGAATATTCACCTTTTGGAGAATTCTGGGAATAATTTTTGTGGGAATTGGTGAATCGCGCATGGTACACGGTGGCCCAAATCACCCAATCTTGACATGGTAATAGGTAAATATTCATTGGAATCACCAATAATATTTTCCTTTTGATGAGGTTAACCAATATATTCGCCTTTAACCAATGCGATGTGGTTCTTTTAACGGTCTCTTATTCACCAAGGGTATTAATTATGAATTGCATATAAAATCTAAAATAGCCAAATGGTTTATATTATTATCTTAACCACAACCTATTTTTCCACCTGTTAATTAATTATTATATTGACCACGACATATTTCACCAACCTTTTGTTAATTCCTACATTCAACATTGATTAGGTCGACACATTTTCGCCAAAAGCTCGAGAATTTTAAAAAATTGGAAATTGGAAATTTGGAAATTGGAATCATGGATTGATATAGATTCAAATCAAATTTACAAAACTAAAAGTAGTCTTATCGTGTCCCATTACTCTTTTTTTTAGGGTGAGATTTACATATAACAATCTTGCAATAGTAAATAGAGGATTCAATATTTCAGAGAGTCAAAATTCAGAGGAAGAAGGACCAAGGTAAACAATTATTTGTTTACATTTCAAAATATTGCTATTAATTCCTACAGGCTAGAATCTTGATGAACTACAACTGATTTAGAACTTGATTGAAGAATCTATGATTTAAGATCACCGAGCTGATTGATTAGATATGTAATATGATTAAATCAGTATTATGTTGTCATTAATGTCAACTAGTTTGACAACACTTATCTTGTAAGTTACTATACCGAAACATCTGTAGTAAAGGAGTGAAAGAGATGAAGTACAAAAATATCTACATGAGGAAGATGGATATGATAGATGAGGATAAAGAATACATTGAGTAACTTGTTGATGAGACTATGACCTTATGATATTGACTTGATTATGTTTCATTCATCTATGATGAGGAAAAGAGCTGAAAGACAAAAAGCAGTTTTGTTGGTTGATGAAGCATTTCGGTGTAGACCGATGAAGTGTAGTATATACCCAACATAGTGTAAATCAAGCTTGTGTTCACCAATGCATTTCTTTGTTAACCGAGAAGAACAGAGGAACTAAATGACTAGCTTAGCCGATAAGATTGATGAGCTGGAAAGTGTATGATTTTGAGGTAACAAATAATGTTTGTTACACAGATCAACAACTAAAAAATTTTAGGAAAGATCTAAAGGATGAGAATCAAACATGTTATTGACACATTAATTGAGGTATGTTTAAGAGGCAAAATCAATGAAGATGATTAAGCAGCAAAATCTGATGGAGCAGAAGAAAACGGTTTACTTGTCTATATAAGAGATTGGAGATTTCATAATGAATGTAATGTCAGAAGGAGGAGATTGCAGAATTATCGCATGAACAAGTTTTCATGCATACCTGATCAAACTGGTTAGTGAGAACTGAACTACAGAGTTTTAACCGAGTGACAGGAAGCTATTACCGACTGACAGTAAGTTACTAAACATTGATTAAAACATAATTGATTTAATGATCAGAGGATTGAATGAGCTTAACATTGATCTATACATCTGCAATTGAAGTTGTATTAAGGTAGATCATCTACTATTACATTTTAACCATTGTACACAATCAAATCTCTTAATTGAGTGGACTAAGAAAGTCTTTTATGTATCATTCATAGAATGAACATTGTTATCCTATCAACCCCATAGTGAATGCTGGTTGGACGATAACGGTTGGTCTAAAATCCTCTAGCAAGGTCACACCTAACATTGTGTTTGTAACCTTTAACAGGGTTGGGTCTTCACTGACCTCACTTTAGAAGAGTGAATATTTTTGGGTTGTTGGTCCCAGGTGGTTTTTCCCTTCACAGGGTTTCCATGTTAAATCTCTTATGTTATGTGTTGATTGTGATGTTTGCTTGATGTCATATTTGCATGTTTCATATTTGATTTTATTGGTAACTACTATATGTTTAGACTATTAATTAGTAAAATCATAGACTGTACAGTATTTTAAGTTACCGAGTATTAGAAGTTTTAAGTATTTGATTTTGGATTATACATTTTGTATTGGGACACTGGATAACTGATTCACCCCCCTCTCAGTTATTCTAACAATTGGTATTAGAACATTGGTTTCTTAGAACAAAATTTTAAGGACTTTCGTACAAAGATCTCAAAATGTATAAGAGGGAAGTTCCAAAGTTGAACAAAGAGAACTTCACAGTATGGCAAAGCCGGATGAAGCTGCACATATCTGGAATTGGGAATTTTGCACTAGAATTGATGGAAAATGGCTATATAGAACCGACCACTGGTCCCCTAAAACTTGATCAACTGAGAGACGGGCATGAACAAAATGTTACTATGATGGAGATTGATGCTTCCTGTACCGATGCCGAATTTGAAGATATTAAAAGCTGCACTATTGCAAAATCCATGTGGGATAAACTTTCTCAAGTTTACAGTGGAGATGTGAACATCAAAAGAGCCAAAGTAGAAAGCTTAAGGGGTAGATTCAATGAGATGAAGATGAAGGAAGGTGAGAATATTGTGCAATACACAAATAGACTGAAAGAGGTAGTACATGTTAGAAAGTAAAGTCCACCAAGATAACTAAGAGGGGGGGGGGGTGAATTAGTTATCAGATAATTATAAATTTTATCATCTTCAACAACATTACACCATATAAGCAATATAATTACCAACCACAGAAAGATATTCATACACAATAACACAATGACACAAGATATGTTGACTAGGGAACCTCTTGATCAAAGAGTAAACCCCGGTGGGAATGATGCCCAAAAAAGATGCACTAATATGAATATTCCTTGTGAAAGGATGGAATCTATTAGGAGTCTTATGAAATAGATTCAATACATATGAATCCATTTTAGGAGATTTTCAGTCCCTGTTAAAAGATTCTAACCCTGTTAAGAGTTATGGAAGACAGAAGGACCCACTACCCAAATAGCTTCAGGGTAAGATCACTAAACATACTGTCCAAATAATCTTTGCATTACTCAATAGAATAATATGTTACCTCTTCTCTGACTATGCCAAACTACATTCACTGTTACATTAGATCTCAATTTTAGATCTCTGTACCTCACATGTCTTCCTTCACAAATTCTCTTTCATACTTAGCTCTTTTCTTCACTTCATGCATACAACATCACACACAACCGCTACTTCCATATCACAACTACACACTAAAAAAAGGAAATACATTCCTTCCTCTATACCACACTCAAATAATTACAAATGAGTTGGCATACAATTACAATATAAAAGTTTCCACACGCAACATCAAAATTACACAAAACTGTCAGCTTCCAAATACAATAAATCTTCACTCATGTGACCTCGAAGTCTATGCTATCATCCATGTCACTATCAATGTGTCTTAAACTTCCCTTTAACTTAACAAAACTAGATTCTATCCTGATTAGGAGATATCATCTGATTTCCATAAATCGCTACTTAGGAACACTGCCCGAATACTGCTTCCACCAAAATGATCATAACTTCCATGAATAAATGAATTACTATCTACACTCTTAACCATAGACATATAATACATCAAAGAGTATATCCTCAACATCACATAGCTCCAACTACAATAACCCATGTGCGCTAATCCAAACTATGTCTGCTTCTCTCCAAGTCTTTAGTAAATCACTGTGTTGACATCAATGACAATCATAGTCATGAATGCAACAACATCTGCTACAAAATGGCTGCCAAACATTTAGCATTCATTCATACCAATCTCCCCCATTGGCATTGATGGAAAAATAGATGAAAAACATCTAATGTTCCAAAAATCCAATACTGAAACACTGCTTCTTCAAATCCTCTTCATCAATCAAATCTTGCTTTGATATCCTATTAAGTTCTCTCCAACAGATGTTTCAGATTTTTTTTCATGTATACTTCTCCCCCATTGACATCAATGAGAAAAATTTCATCACTATGTCAACAACAACTCAATGTCAAAAGACACTTTTCAGAAAAATACATTTACTAGAGTCCTCATGACTCAGCTCAGATACACATACTCCCCCATAGAGGAAGTACCAACATCCAGTCCAGAAGAAATATAAGGCTCATATACCACTGGATGGATGTAGCCAACTGCATCACTTTTCAAAAGTAGGCTAGGGCATAACCCCAAGCATACCTCTCAGATACTCAAATGTATCCTTAGGCAAAGGCTTTGTGAATATATTTGCTATCTGCTCCTTTGTACTTATGTACTCAAGTCTAACTTCTTTCTCAGCAACTTTCTCTCTTACAACATGATACTTAATCTCTATATGCTTTGTCTTAGAATGTAATATAGGATTCTTAGACATACTAACTGTGCTAGTGTTGTCACAATGTATGACAATAGGTTCAAAAAATTTTATTCCAATATCCTTCAGCATTTGCTTCATCCAAATTATCTGGTTACAATTATTTGTTGCTGCTACATATTTTGCTTCTGCTATGCTTTGTGAGATACAATTCCGCTTCTTGCTTAGCCAAGAAACTAATCTTCCTCCAAGGAAAAATGCTCCACCATTGGTGCTTTTCTTATCATCAACACTGCCTCCCCAATCAGCATCTGTATATGGACATAGGGTAGAATCATCATATTTTTCATACCATAGTCCATAGTCCATTATGCCTCTTAAATATCTCAGTATCCTCTTTACTACTGCATAACGTGATTCTCTAGGTTCATCTTGAAATCTTTCTACAGTTCCAACTGAATGTGCTATATCAGGTCTTGTATGAGTCAAATACTGTAATCCTCCAATCATAGTCTGTATTTCTTCTGTTCTACTGTAGGAGTCTCATCTATGCTAGACAACTTATGTCTGGTCACCATGGGTGTTCCAACTAGTTTACAATTCTCCATTCCAAATCTTTTCAACAAGTCACTCAGGTACTTTTTCTAACTTACAAAGATACCATCATTGTTTTGTGTTATCTGTAATCCCAAAAAGTATTTTATTGCACCAATCATACTCATTTCAAATTCAGTCTTCATTTCATCAGCAAATTTGTCACTAGCTTCATCCTCTCCTCCAAAGATAATGTCATCAACAAAAATAACTATAACCAACAAACCATTTTCAATTTTTTTTGTGTATAGATTGTTATCAACTGTTCCTTTTGTAAATCCTAATTTTAAAAAATACTTATCCAGTCTTGCATACCAAGTTCTAGTGCTTGTTTAAGTCCATATGAAGCTTTCTTCAATTTACATACCATGTCTCCTTCTTGAGTTAAAGGAAAACCTTCAAGCTGCTCAATGTAGACTTCTTCTTCTAATTCTCCATTTAGAAATGCTGACTTCACATCCATCTGATATACTTTGAATTTCTTGTAAGCTACATATGCTAAAAACATTCTTACTACTTCAATTCTTGCAACAAGTGCAAAGGTTTCTTCATAGTCAATTCCTTCTTGTTGTGAGAAACCCTTACATACCGATCTTGCTTTGTTTCTTACTACTTCTCCTTGTTCATTCATCTTGTTTCTGAATACCCATTTAGTTTCAATAACATTCTTGTCTTTAGGTCTAGGGACCAATTCCCATGTCTTGTTCTTTTCAATCTGATCTAGTTCTCCTTTCATAGCATTAGTCCAACTTTCATCTTCACAAGCTTCATTAGTAGTCTTAGGTTCAATTTGAGAAATCAAACATAACTATTCTTGTGCCTTATTTCGAGTTAGAACTCCTCTTTTGATGCTCCCAATAATTTGTCCAATAGGATGATTTCTTAACAGACTCTTGCTAGGTGTCACTGTCTCAGATCTCTCTTCACATGTAGGTTCTTCAATGACTTCATTGTGGCTTTCATTCAACAAATCACTATCAGTTTCATAAAATAATTTAGTAGATCTAGTGTTAGGTTTAGGATGAGCTTCTTCATCTAATTCATAATCAAGCATTCTTTCCTGAATTTTGAATTTTTTTATCAACTTTAACATTTGCGCTTTCAACAATAGTCTTAGTTATTTTATTAAAACATCTATATGCTTTTCTTTTCAAAGAATATCCAAGAAATATACCTTCATCACTTCTAGGATCAAACTTTCCAATATCATCATCTCTCTTTATATAACATTTTCTTCCAAAAATTCTAAAATACTTAACTGAGGGTGCATGTCCAAACCATAATTCATAAGGTGTCTTGTTTGTGTCTAGTCTGATTTGTACTCTGTTCATTGTATACACTGTTGTTTTCATTGCTTCTCTCCAGAATATCTTTGGCAAATCATTTTCAAACAACATAGCTCTTGTTGCTTTAGTCACTGATTTGTTCCTTCATTCTGCAATGCCATTTTGTTCAGGTGTTCTAGGGGTTGAATACTATCTCTTAATGCCATTTTCTTCACAAAAGGTGTTAAACTCTCTAGAAGTAAATTCTCCACCTCTATTAAATCTTAAACATTTAATCTTCATTCCAGATTCATTCTCAACTTTATTCTTAACAATCTTAAACTTATCAAAATGCTTCAAATTTTTCTTTAAGAAATGCAATCCACATCATTCTTGTAAAATCATCAACAAGAATCATAAAATACCTTTCTCCATAGAATCCTCTAGTCCTGGTAGGACCACTCAAATATATATGAACAATTTCTAGCTTCTCTATAGATGTAAACTTCTTACTGGGAAAAGAACTTCTCTTCTATTTAGCCATTACACATTCTTTGCAAATCATGTTAGTAGGCTTCATAATTTTAGGCAAATCTCTTACTGCAAGTGTAGTACTTACTTTCACAATGTTATCAAAGTTTATATGAAAAAACCTTCTATGCCATAACCAACTACCATCAATCTTATTAATCAAACATGTCATCTCATTAGGATTCAACTGAAATACATTACCTCTGGTTCTAGATCCAGTTCCAATCAGATTTCCATCTTTATCCTTTATCACACAAGTTTTCTCAGTAAACCAAACTTGATATCCCTTATCAACTAACTGTCCAACACTCAAAAGATTATGTTTCAATCCATCCACAAAATAAACATCATCAGTATTAGTCTTTCCATCAAGAGTAATAGATCTTATACCTTTAATCAAACAAGGTGCATTGTTTCCAACTCTAACAACTCCTCCATCATATTCATTCAACTTTATGAACTTTTTCATGTCTCCAGTCATATGATGTGAACAACCACTATCTATAATCCAATCAAATTTCTTTTCAACTAGAGAAACTAAGGCTTTTTCTTCCTTAACATCAGTTTCAGGATTTTTTGCTTTACTTGCTACAAATCCTATGTCATCATTATTCTCAGTATCACTTTCACTTAAAGTTCTTTCTATACTAGCTTCAAGATCTTCATCATTAGCATAATAACATTCCTTAGATCTTCTAGGTTTGAAATTGTTTCTGTACTTTTTAAGTCTCTTAGGACATTTAGATGCAAAATGACCATATTCTTGACAAGTCCAACATTTAAATATTTTCTTACCATCTGGTTCTCTTTTCACAAGCAAGGAAATACCTTCTTCAATCTTCTTGTCTTCTTCATTTCTAGATCTATTGCTGCCAACATAATCTCCACTCACACTGATGCTTCTTGACAAAGTAGGGTGAACACTAAGAGCACTGAATGTTGTCTCCATTCTAGGTAAGTCTCTTGATAATCTCAGGTTCATTTCTGCTGCTTCCAATCTTCCAAGAAGAGTCTCTCTTGTAAGGTTTGTTGTACAAGGTATAACTTGTTCAATCATCTGTGTTGTCTGCTTAAATACAGGAGTCAATGTCCTCAGAATTTTCCATATCACTTCATTCTCTGTCTTTGTTCCTCCACAAGATTTTATACCTGTAATAATTTTTGACATTCTACCAATATAACTTCTAATAGATTCATCTTCCAACATTCTTATATCTTCAAATGCACAAATCTAATTATGTAATCTAACTCTTTTTGCATGTTCATCACCTTCAAAAGTAGAGTGTAAAGCATTCCAAATTTCATGATATTTTTTCAAATATTTTACTTGACTGTACTCATTCTCTGGAAGGGCTATCAAAAGTTCTTCTCTTGCAAGTATGTTACACATGAATAGATCTCTCTCATCATCAGTACATGTTTCAAGATTATCCTTTTCAATGATAGTCTTATCATTCTTTGTAATCAACCAATAACCTGGTCCTAAACATAGCAGGTGTGTCTTCATCTTTTCTTTCCAGCTATCAAAATTTACTCCATCAAACTTCAAGCTTTCTTTCCTAAAATTTTCCATGGATCTCCTTAAGCTATTAAACTTCTTTTTCAAGGACCTGTTGCTCTAATACCAATTGCTAAAAAGTAAAGTCCACCAAGATAACTGAGAGGGGGGGTGAATCAGTTATCAAATAATTATAACTTTTATCATCTTCAACAACATTAAACCATATAAGCAATATAATTACCAACAATAGAAAGATATTCATACACAATAACACAATGACACAAGATATGTTGACTAGGGACCCTCTTGATCAAAGAGTAAACCCCGGTGGGAATTATGCCCACAAAAGATGCACTAATATAAATATTCCTTGTGAAAGGATGGACTTTATTAGGAGTCTTATGAAATACATTCAGTACATATGAATCCCTTTTAGGAGATTTTGAATCCATGTTAAAAGATTCTAACCCTGTTAAGAGTTATGGAAGACAGAAGGACCCACTGCCCAAACAGCTTCAAGGTAAGATCACTGAACACACTATCCAAATAATCTTTGCATTACTCAATAGAATAATATGTTACCTCTTCTCTAACTGTGCCAAACCACACTCACTATTACATCAGATCTCAATTTTAGATCTCTGTACCTCGCATGTCTTCCTTCACAAATTCTCTTTCATACTTAGCTCTTTTCTTCACTTCATGCATACAACATCAGACACAACCACTAATTCCATTTCAAAACTACACACTACAATAATTAAATACATTCCTTCCTTTATACCACACTCAAATAACTACAAATGAGTCGGCATACAATTACAATATAAAAGTTTCCACATGCTACATCAAAATTACACAAAACTGTCAGCTTCCAAATACAATAAATCTTCACTCATGTGACCTCAAAGTCTGTGCTATCATCCAAATCACTATCAATGTGTCTTAAACTTCCCTTTAACTATGCAAAACTAGATTCCATCCCGATTAGGAGATATCATCCGATTTCCACAGACCGCTACTCAGGAACACTGCCTGAATACTGCTTCCACCAAAATGATCATAAATTCCATGAATAAATGAAGTACTATCTATGCTCTTAACCATAGACATATAATACATCAAAGATTATATCCTCAACATCACATAGCTCCAACTGAAATAACCCACATGTGCTAATCCGAACTCTGTCTGCTTCTTTGCAAGTCTTCGGTAAATCACTATGTTGACATCAATGAAAATCATAGTCATGAATGCAACAACAACTGCTACATAATGGCTACCAAACATTTAGCATTCTTTCCTAATAGTACATGCTATTAGAGCATCTGATGGAGTTATTAGTGAAGAGACAGTTGTAAGCAAAGTCCTCAAAACCTTATTGCTGGTTTACACAATCAGAATATCTGCTATTCATGAAACAAGGTCTACAACTGGTAATGTCCTTACACTTGACAATCTGATTGGTAAATTTACAAACTTTGAATTGAATAACTTTGACAATAGTGTTGTTCCATCTATGGAATCCACTTTCATGTCTTCTTTGAAGATTGGTAAGTCTAGCAGGAATAATAAGAATGATGATAGTGATAGCAATACCGATGATGAGCTTGATGAACTTGAAGCTCTTATGCCCAAAAGATTACCCAAAGGTAAAGGAAGGTATAGAGGTAAGCTACCTTTGGCATGCTTTAACTCTAAAGAGGTTGGCCACATCACTACTAGATGTCCACATAAGAAAGATGATGAAAGAACCAAAGACCGATCTGAAGGAAGCTATGGGAGAAGAGTCAATAGAAGCTATCGAAACAATAGAGATAACCAAGACAATAATGATAACAGCAAAAAGGTATGTTACATAACTGAAGATAATGAATCTAAATCTGATTCTGATGATGATGTAGAAGATGTATTTGTTGCTATGAAAGATGACTTAGAGGAAGAAGAAAAACATGTAGAAATAACACTAATCTCTAAAGTTAACAAAAATAATACATGGATCATAGACAGTGGCTATACACATCACATGATCGGTGATGAAGAGAAATTTGATCAACTTGAAGAATACAATGGAGGATTTTTTCAGATGGGTAATGACACACCTTGTATGGTAAGAGGTAAAGGATCCTTGATGATAAATGATAGGATAAAATGTGAAAATGCTTATTGGGTAGATGGACTGAACCATAACTTGTTAAGTGTGGCACAACTGAACAATTCAGGTCACCGATTTTCTTTTGAGAGCAAGAAAGTGAAAATATTTGATGATGGTGCACAATCAAGAGGTAATCTATTTTATCTTGATACTGATGAATGTTCTTTCTTGATGATGAAAAATTAAGATGCTTGGTTGTGGCATAAAAGGTTCTGCCATGTGAATTTTTGTAATGCCCCACCAGGGAGCCCAAAAGAACTTAACCTAAACATGTGACTAACTTAGAAGAATAATTTTCTTTTAAAGTTAACAATCAATAACATCAAAGTTTACAATGTGAAAGAAAAGCATAGCAATACACAACTAACAAAGGGTTACAACTCTCAAGGGTTCCTTGATGTAGATTACAAAAGAGTTAATTAATTAATATAAGATAAAGATATGAATCCCAAGATTACATCTGAAAGATAAATACAACATCATATGCATGATTACATAAATAAAATTGGTACCTTAAGGTAACCATAATAATAAACATCCACTGCACATGTCGTAGGGTATGTGAAAACAATAACTGAAAATAAATACAACATGATAACATTGAATATCTGATACAATGATACAAGATCACAAGAAGAACAAGAAAGAACAACTACAACATGGATCATCTAGCCTCGATGCACAAACATCGGTATCTCAAATGGTAAAAGAACCACTACCACCTGACCTCGTGAACCTAAATAGTCCACTCCCACCATGCTAAGGAGATAACATCAGAACCCACTCGGATAACAAACAACAACAACCAAGGAAGAGGTCCTGAAAGCTTCTAACTCAAGGATACTATTATACACTAAGTTTTCACCCTTGTTTCAAGCTCTCATAGTCTTGATAACCTACTATAACATGGGAATCATCTCCAGGTGTGGGACCTATGCTAACTGAGATGAGACCTCTAGGTTCTAGGCTGGTTCCTCTTGGATAATCACCTTAATTTGCTTCTAGACATGAAAGTAAAACTTGAGGGGAAAAGGGATAGGAGGAGTACTTGAAAGGGAAATGACTTGAAAGAAAACTACGTACTAGGTGATACACCGAAATGAAGGTATGAATTGCAGCATAGAGGGATAGAATCAATGAAAGGCTTAGGTCTAGTAGGTCACAACTTACTGAATAGGCTTGCATAAGTGTTTCATAGGAGGGTTTGAACATAAGACACAACCTATGACCTGCAAGTAGACATTCACTTCTACAACTCGGTGTAGGATTGAGACAAGACTGTTAGGGGGGTTGAAGTCTACCCACAAAAACATCTAAATCAAATCAAACACAATAACACACACAATTACAGAAAGTAAGAGGGATCAGGAACCCTAAGTTATCACTGAGAGCATACATATACTTCAATTCATTAAGAGATGATTCAGACAAGGAAGCATAGGGACATGAAGAATTGTCACAAAATACCTTTGCAATGTTTGAATAATCAATGGGAGATTACAAAATGTGGAAAACCAGAGGGCAAGAAGAAATGCCATGAATAGCTTTCCAAGAAAGAGACTTTCTTCTTTACAAAATGTGAACTTTGAGCTTCTAAAAACTCCAAAAATAATATATACATCTCCTCTAATGCACACCGGCAAGAGAAAAAACCTAACTAGGGTTATAGATTTACAACATAATAACAAACCCTAAATCAATCAAGTCTGATCATAAATGTTACTTCTGCAAATATCTCAATCAATTAGATATTCATCTTTGTGTGCCCATCCCTATACTGAAATCAACCTACAGATAAGAAACCTCGATTCACCAACTTTTTTGCAATAGGCCCACCATGAATGCTAAAATGGTACCTCATAGGGACAAGAATCGACTCATGATGGCCACCTAGGCTTCCTCATTTTTTCCAACTGCAACTATCCTGAGAACATCAATTTTATCTACCTATTCTATCACAATCGATCATTGGATCAAAACCATGGCAAAAACCCTTGTAGAGAAGTATTTAAATTTAAATAAGCAACGACTAACAGGTTTGGTTTAAAATGTGATCGTTGATCCTTTTATTTCCCGGTAGATCAAGTGGCTCATATCAATTTTACAACAGTCGCGGGCCCCTTGAAAAGTCAAAAGACCATGTCATCAACAGTGCCCAATAGAAAATGAGCACGTCGGAGAAGATCGACACCTCAGAAGTCAAAGGAACCTGGACCCTGCATCGGATGGCGGTCGCATGATCGCATGGGCTCAAAAGATTCCATGTGATCATGCAACCACCATAGATCTTTCTTCCCTACCATCTCACTAAGATACACAGCCCCACTAATAGATTTCCACATGTTCAAAACCCCAGCCAATGAGGAGTGAGCACATCAGAAAATAGGACCGACTGTTAGAGCTGTGGCAATAAAGTAGCATCAATGGCTATCACATGATCGCAAGGGCAAGGAATATTCCTTGCAAACACGTGACAACCATCAGGTCCTTGAGGAAAGATAGCCACCAAGCCCCATTGACACCTCTCCATGTCACCAAAGTCACAGCCAACTAGAAGCGGACACCTCAGACTACGTGGCCATGGACCCACTGATAACAGCGTTGAGTTGGGAGGAAGATCAACAGTCATCGCATGATTGCAAGGCACAAGATTAAGCCTTGTGAACATGCGACAATTGAATGATTAAATAGATTAACCTTCTTAATCAGGAAGTAAAACACCGCTTAGGACTTTTAAAAGCTGGGCCCGCCGACTGGTGTCACCTTGTCGCATGATCGCATGTCAGAAAGTCTGACAACCTAGAGTCATGAGATCATGCGACAACCACAAGTTAAGGGGAAGGCACCTTAGAAAGATTTGTTAGGAAACTTAGGCATTTGTAGGAAATATTAAAAAGGGACCCGCTCGACAACCTAGTGGCTAACACATGAAGTGGTCACTTTTTAGCACATGCATTTTAAAGATTTAAGTGGCCCGAAAAGGCAATGAAGAATTAGAATCGACCAAAGGGGTTTTTTAGAGTTTTGCAGCAATGGCTAGGTTTTCAAATGTACTTGAAAGCCAAAGGGGTTTAAAACATTTGTAGAGACCAGAAGACAAGGCAGAAGCTGATAAATTTTTTTGATGGTGTTCAACAGGGTAAAATGAATCTTTAGCTCAACTTGTGACCAAAATGCATAGAAAAGGGAATTTAGGGTAAAATTTTGGTGATTTCTACTGGATGTTAGCCTATTAGACATGGAAAACCAGTGGCCTTAACAATTCATTGGGCATGGAGTCAACATTTGAGCACGAGAAACCTTCACAGAGAGATAGACCTGGAACCAGAGGGATAGAACTGTGCATGGGCACTTATTGGAAAATAGGGAAACTAACCAAGAAACAAAAAATAGGGAAACTAACCAAGAAACAAAAAATAGGGAAACTAACCTAACCTAAACTAGCCAGTACTTAACATTGGTTAAACAAAACCATTTATTGTTTGTAAAAAATAACTTCCCATCCTTCTTAGCTTACAATAATCCACATGTTCCTAGAAAGCTATTAAAAGATAAATATAGGAGATATGCAGAATCACCTGCTTGAAAAGGATTTGACTGATATGGATTTTACTCACTTGGTCAAGCTGATTGTAGGCACTATCATTCTAAGGAGAAACAACAAGCAATAATAAGACCTTACTTACTTGGTCAATGGGGACAACAAGCTAGTTTGTTTCATTCTCAGCTTCTGGTGGAACATCATATTGGGATGCTAGCATAATTTGTACTCCTTTGATAACCTCCATCCTAGCCAAATACCTGATAGGGAAACCATGAGAGATGTTGGACCTAGAGCTCTCCTTGATAGACTCAGGCTCTTAAGAGATTATTTCAGTCTAATTGATCTCCTCCTTATGCTGACTAGAAATGACTATCTCCTGTAGACTGTAAGTGTTCTCTGGAAGTGTGGGCTTTTCATCAAGATGCAAGCAAAAGTATTTCATCTTGTCCCAAAATTGATCTTCTTCTTCTTCTTCTTCTTCTAGATTTTCTTGTAGGAGAAGTATACCATTGTCAACACAATTATCATGATTTGTTGAGAACTCATTTTTCCTAACCTGTTCAGAGAGAGCCTCCTTGAGATCAGCAATCTTATGTTCAATGTTCTCCTTTTCTTCCTCAAGTTGTTCACATCTCTCAATCTGCATCTGATAGCTTCTTTTATATGTTTTAGTTGTAGAAGCTAGGAATCTTATATTTTGCTTGAGATCCTGCATCTCTCTCTCATGAAACTCCTCATGAGCTCTCTTCTCCTTTTCTTTCCCAAATTCATTGCCTCTATCAAACATGGCCTCTATCAAAACCCTTTAGTCTTGAACCACATTTTCACAATTATTCTTATGAACCTCTAATTCTTCATAGGCATCCTTCTGAGCTGCTAATGTTCTTTGAAAATCCTCCTCTTTTTCAGCTATAGCAGCACTAACCTTAATCAAGTTTTTCTTGTAGACTTTGTTTAGTGTTGCCAAGTTACTTGCAAGGGTTGCTTGACTTTTTTGCTATCCTACAATGATTTCCTCACACTGCTTCCATCTAGCGTCAAATTGCTCCTTTTCTTATGTCCACATATTCCTTTTTTGTGTTTCCAACACCTCTTCATAGTGTCTCTTTTGTGCTTCCAACCCTTCAACGAGCTTGGCCCCATTCCTCTTGTATTGCTTTGCTAGATACCTCCTATAACCTAAATCTTGTTGAGCCAAAGCTTGTTGTTGTTGGATCTGGGCACGTTAAGCATGCTCTTTCAAGGAAAGCATCTCTTCTTGAGGTTGTTGATATGTCTATTGATGCTGCCATGATATTGGAAGTTGGGTGAGTGGGGGGTAAGAATGAGGTGTATGTTGCTCCATTGCTACAACTGGGTAGTCCTGCATGAAATTAGAAGTACCACTATTCTGATAAAGCTGACCTCCATGAAATGAAGGGATGTCTTCATGAAAAGAAGGATGGTAATCCATTTTAGGTACTGAATCTCTTTGAAACTAGTGGATGTGAGCTTAGAGTTGCCAGATATGCAAAGCAATGACCTCTCAAAGGTTTGCAACCTGCTATAAGCATATCAGAACCAGCAAGAACTATGAAAACTATGACCTCTTGGTCCCATCTGGTGTGCCAAAAATGTTATACACTAAGTTTGAACCCTTGTTTCAAGCTCTCATAGTCTTGATAACCTAGTATAACATGGGAATCATCTCCAGGTGTGGGACCTATGCTAACTAAGATGAGACCTCCAGGTTCTAGGCTGGTTCCTCTTGGATAATCACCTTAATTTTCTTCTAGACATGAAAGTAAAACTTGAGAGAAAAAGGGATAGGAGGAGTACTTGAAAGGGAAATGACTTGAAAGCAAACTACCTACTAGGTGATACACCGAAATGAAGGTATGAATTGTAGCATAGAGGGATAGAATCAATGAAAGGCTTAGGTCTAGTAGGTCACAACTTACTGAATAGGCTTTCATAAGTGTTTCATAGGAGGGTCTGAACATAAGACACAACCTATGGCCTGCAAGAAGACATTCACTTCTGCAACTCGGTGTAGGATTGAGACAAGACTGTTAGGGGGGCTGAAGTATACCCACAAAAACATCTTAATCAGATCAAACATAATAACACACACAATTACAGAAAGTAAGAGGGATTAGAAACCCTAAGTTATCACTGAGAGCATACATATACTTCAATTCATTAAGAGATGATTCAGACAAGGAAGCATAGGGACATGAAGAATTGTCACAAAATACCTCTGCAATGTTTGAATAATCAATGAGAGATTACAGAATGTGGAAAACCAAAGGGCAGGAAGAAATGCACGAACAACTTTCCAAGAAAGAGACTTTCTTCTTTACAAAATGTGAACTTTGAGCTTCTAAAAGCTCCAAAAACAATATATACATCTCCTCTAATGCACACCAGTAGGAGCAAAAACCTAACTAGGGTTACAGATTTACAAGATAATAACAAACCCTAAATGAATCAAGCCTGATCATAAATGCTACTTCTGCAAATATCTCAATCGATCAGATATTCATCTTTGCGTGCCCATCCCTATACTGAAATCAACCTATGGACAAGAAACCTTGGTTCACCAACTTTTCTACAACAGGCCCGCCATGAATGCTAAAATGGTACCTCATAGGGACAAGAATCGACTCATGATGGCCACCCAGGCTTCCTCATTTTTTCCAATTGCAACTATCCTAAGAACATCAATTTTATCTACCCATTCTGTCGCAATCGATCATTGGATCAAAACCCTGGCAAAAACCCTTGCAGAGAAGTATTTAAATTTAAATAAGAAATGGCTAACAGGTTTGGTTTAAAACATGATCGTCGATCCTTTTATTTCCTGGTAGATCAGGCGGCTCATATTGATTTTTCAATAGTCGCGGGCCCCTTGAAAATTCAAAGACCATGTCATCAGTAGCACCCAATAAAAAATGAGCACGTTAGAGAAGACTGACACCTCAGAAGTCAAAGGAACCTAGACCCTGCATCAGACGATGGTCGCATGATTGCATAGGCTCAAAAGATTCCATGTGATCATGTGACCACCATAGATCTTTCTTCCCTGCCATCTTGCTAAGATACTCAGCCCCACTAACAGATTTCCACATGTTCAAAACTCCAGCCAATGAGGAGTGAGCACATCAGAAAAGAGGACCCACTGTCAGAGCCATGGCAATAAAGCAGCATCAACGGCTATTGCATGATCGCAAGGGTGAGGAATATTCCTTGCAAACATGTGGCAACCATCAGATCCTTGAGGAAAGATAGCCACCGGGCCCTGCTGACACCTCTCCATGTCACCAAACTTGCGGCCAACAAGTGGACACCTTGAACTATGTGGCAATGGACCCACTGATAACAGCGTTGAGTTGGGAGGAAGATCAACAGTTGTCGCATGATTGCAAGGCACAAGATTAAGCCTTGCGAAGATGTGATAATTGACTGATTAAATAGATTAACCTTCTTAATCAGGAAGTAGAACACTGCTTAGGACTTTTGGGTCACAGATACCAAAAAGTACAACATACCAAAAAGTTTGGGTAACATACCAAAAAGTTTGGTATCTGTTACCCAAAATGGTTGTATTTTGTGTAACATACAACCCAAAATACCAAAAAGTTTGGTATCTGTTACTTTTGTACTTTGGTATGTCCCTTTTGTGGTTGTATTTTGGGTAACATACCAAAAAGTTTGGGTAGAACCCTGTCGCATGATTGCATGTCAGAAAGTTTGACAACCCAGAGTCATGAGATCATGTGACAACCACAAGTTAAGGGGAAGGCACCTTAGAAAGATTTGTCGGGTAACTTAGGCATTTGTAGGAAATATTAAAAAGGGACCCACTTGACAACCTAGTGGCTAACACATGAAGTGGTCACTTTTTAGCACATGCATTTTAAAGATTTAAGTGGCCCGAAAAGGTAATGAAGAATTAGAATTGACCAAAGGGGTTTTTTAAGGTTTTGTAGCAACAACTAGATTTTCAAATGTACTTGCAGGCCAGAGGGGTTTAAAACATTTGCAGAGACTAGAAGACAAGGTAGAAGCTCATAAATTTTTTTGATGGTGTTCAATAGGGTAAAATGAAGCTTTAGCTCAACTTGTGACCAAAATGCATAGAATAGGGAATTTTGGGTAACAGATACCAAAAAGTACAACATGGTATAACATACTCTACCAGATGCAAATAGAACACGTAGGAAACCTAAGATGCATTCAAGAAGTGTCATCACATAAGTCAACCCTAGGTTTATCCTAGTAATCCCTTCAGACCTCGACGCCCTAGTGACTCTATGTGGTTATAGCAACCTCTCGTGTAGACAAGGTACTACCTATGCCATATCTAGTCCATAAAGGCAGCAAGCATCATCTCAACTCCCATCCTAGTCAAACTCAAATGGGAACTCAGGCATGGGCGAGGCACAAAATATCTTTTTAGGTTCATTTTAGATTCCCAATGTTTATTAATTATCACTTATTACTCTACTTGTAATGGGATCTCTGGGTAGCCACTTCCGGGCTCTAGCACCAATTCACAAGCCACTTCCTGACATACACTCCGATGACCTACTCTAGGGTTTCACATGAACAATATAGTCACGGAGTTAACACAACTCTTGAATCTCTACAACGAGATTTAACATGCAAAACCAGAAACCTGCAAAACCAGAAACATCAAAAAACAAGTTCATCGACACAACATAATATGCATGACAACCAAACAAGATAGATTAAACATCTAAAACCCCACCTTTGGGATTACATCTCCTAAAAGCTAAATTAATGCTACCCATACTAGTAATCATGAAAAGAAACCAAACACTCCAATAATAAACACATCATTATGAAATTCTCATAAAAATAATATTTAATTATATAGCATTATTCTTCTTCTTATTTTTCTTATTCTAAAAGAATTCTCATATACGAATTTTATTTATTTCTAAAAAAAGAATTTTTTAAAAATAAAATACCACTACATGCAACTGAACATGCAACTGAATATATCTTCCTTAAATAACATGCACTAAATATATCTTTCCTAAATAACATGCAACTGAATATATCTTTCATAAATAACATGCAACTGAATATATCTTCATTAAATAACATGCAACTAAATATATCTCATTAAATAGCATGCAACTAAAAATATCTTTTCTAAATAACATGCAACTGAATATATCTTTCATAAATAACATGCAACTGAATATATCTTCATTAAATAATATGCAACTGAATATATCTTCCTTAAATAACATGCAATTGAAAATATCTTTTCTAAATAACATGCAACTGAATATATCTTCATTAAATAACATGCAACTAAATATATCTTCATTAAATAACATGCAACTGAAAATATCTTTCATAAATAACATGCAACTGAATATATCTTTCATAAATAACATGCAACTAAATATATCTTCATTAAATAACATGCAACTGATAACCACAATGCTATGCTACTCAAACAATCAATACCAGCAAGCACGAGGAAGACACTTTCTACAATTTCCTACAAAGATCCGAAATGGAATAACCATGATAAAATCAAAACCTACCTCAAATCAAAATTATACAGATTCGATGATGTCCAAAATGAAGAAAATAGAATCCAAGCTTTTCAAAGAATTCTCCCAAATCTGTCCCAAATTTGTCTCCAAAATTCCTTCTCCAAAACCTGTGTAATCGAATAATGGCCAAAACCCCAAATATTTAAAGAAACTTCCTTTCTCATGCATGAATTCAAACTCAACTCTGAAAGAGCTTTGCATGAAGACGAACTTTAGTTCACAGTTCAGTCTCAGTTGAACTGAAGTCCCCTTTCCACTTTGACTTGAGTTGAAAACACATAACCAAACTTCAACTTGAAATATTAATTCAATTTCATTCAATTATGAATGTGCAACATAATGCATTCAATTAATTAATAATTAGAACATTTAGTTAACATAATAAACACATGCCAAAATAACCTTTAATTTAATAAATATAGTTTAATCAAACAAAGGTTAATTTCATGATTTAAATAAATCAAAAGTGAAGATATTTAATTAATTCACATTAATTAAATATTTCAACCACACTCAAAATTAGCATAAAATTAATTTCCAATTAATTTATGCATCAACTATATAATATAAATAATAATTAAACTAAATAAATTCATTTATTTAATTACCATTGAAATACTATGCCACAGCTAAAAATAGCATGATCTAAAAATAGAATTCACATCAAACGCCACAAACCAATGAATCAGAAAGACCTAAGGACTCACATTCAAACTCAGGACATAGGTGTAAACTCTTGCCAATTGGACGAGTTTAGAAGGGTGGAAACACAGAATCTTGTCCCCTACTTTAGGACAATATTTGGCTTAGGTTAGGATTTGGAACTGAATATTATCTCCCCTCTTTTACCATTGAGATTAGTGATAGGGCATGCTCATCCTGACAATTCAGGGAAGTTGATGCCCGGTACCTACGAACTTGCATAAGAGACAAGCATGTACATATATATAGAAATATAACAGACAATGGCGGGGATCGCCCGATCGTGTGGATCTCGCAAGCAAGTAACTATGACTCCATCCCTCAACCACATGAGGCACGTCAAAAAAAAATGTAAAACAAACACATCAACCATACGCATGCAAGTATGGGGTCAATAAAATCATAAGCATCAACCAATTCCTAACATATATTCTATCATTCTAAAGTAATCATAACATTTATAAAATCAGACTAGGGGTGAGGTACTACAATTTTGATAACATGATTAAGATTAGTAAAAGAAAAAGAGTTAGAGGTCTGCCTAACTTGTCAAAACCTAATCATGTTATGTGTCATGAATGTTAGAAAAGTAAGATGACTAAGTCTAGTTTCAAAAGCAAAGACTATTCAACAAAGAAGATACTTGAGTTGGTTCATACCGACCTGTGTGGTCCTATGAGAACTCACAGTTATTATGGTGATAGATACTTTATTCTTTTTGTTGATGACTATACTAGATTGATGACTGTTATGTTCTTGAAAGAAAAATATGAAGCATTTAAGATGTTCAAGTGGTATAAAGAAAAGGTAGAAAAAGAGACTGGTAAAGAATTGAAATGCCTAAGATCTGATAGAGGAGGTGAATTTATCTTTGATGAATTCACTAATTTCTGTAATGAGTATGGTATTAAAAGATAGGTCTCTGCACCGAGGACACCTCAACAGAATGGGATTGCTGAAAGAAGGAATAGGTCAATAGTTGATTGTGCAAGAACACTAATGCTGAAATTTTTTTTTTCTCAGACATACTGGAGGGAAGCTGTTAGTATAGCTATTTATGTTTTGAACCGAGTACAACTAAAGAAGGACACTAACAAGACACCCTATGAGTTGTGGTTGGGACACAAACCTACTGTAGGTTATTTTAGATTTTTGGAAGAAAATATTTTATTCTAAAAGATCAGAGAGATGGGAAGTTTGACTCAAAAGGTGATGAAGGGATATTTCTAGGATATTCCAGTAAAAGAAAAGCATATAAGTGTCTGAATAAAACTACTAATAAAATGATTGAAAGTACTAATGTCCAAGTTGATGAGTTTGATGAAAAGAATGTAGAGGAAAGTAAAAAGGAACCAGAAGACTATGGTAGATTCACTTACATTGAACACCTAGAGTATCTATCGAAGCAATAGTCTGTGATAACCGGTCAGCAGGAAAATAATATAGAAGAACAGGAAAGAGAAACTGATGAGTAGGATGGACCTACCAAGAAAGCAAATGAACCTGTATAGGATGAACAAGAAAGAAGAGATAGAGTGTTGGTTGTGGATTATTCCCTTTGATCTTCAACTTGCAGATTTACACTTTGATGGATAATGTAAATGAAAGTCTGACTCTATCACCACTCCAAAGTCCACAAGGAAGAGGGCCAACTGACAAGGATCAAAGGATCCTTCTACTCTTTGAGCTTCAATGCTCAGGTGGGTGTACCCTTGACTCACTTCTTCAAAGGAGTCTCAAAATGATGTATACAATGCTCAACACAAGTCTATAAAAAGTTTATCAAATGAATGTTTATGTTTGTGTGGTTGTTAACCATGACTTAAAAAAAAAGGACCAGTACCTTATCCCAGGGCTAAGAGTCACCCAACTATATACTTCAACTAAATACCTTAAGTCAAACACAATGGAAACCAGAGTAAGTGCTTTGCCTATTACCCCTTTCCCTCAAGCACATGGACATCAAATTCTATACCTGGCTGCAAACTCACTAAATTCACCTAGAAGGATTTAATCCTAACTTTGTTAGGAACTCAAAGATAAATTCAAAGTACTCTTTGTTTACCATATATTAACACACTTTGTGACATTAACATATATGAGCTCAGAGACAAGCAAGAAGACATACACAAGATACAAGATCAGGATTCAAGAATGTTTTCATTAACACAATCAGGATCAGCATACAATTGGCATGACACCAAGATGAGAAAAAGGCACCAAATCAGACCTCTATTAGTATATTACAGTAAAAAATCAGGGACCAAAAAGCAACAAGATTTTGGAACCCTTGCAAAATTTAGAATTCTGCAACTTATACCACTAGCTACCTTGGGATCCTCAAGATCGGATGCAACAAGCTTCAGACAGCTAGGGTTAGGGTCTCAACCACCCAACCTGCTGGAAACAGTCTAAAAGTTATTACAGGGGTGGGAAACACAGGAAACCAGAATTGATCCTCAATCATGAAAGTCTTCTCTGCAGGTATAGGGGATCATAAAACCAGGCTCAAAAGGACACCTTACAACATGCCTTGAGCACACAACTGCAATGGTACAAGCTCTGCAAATGATCCAACCACACCTTGGACCACACTGCAAATAGAAAACCAGTCATTTCTCACCGAACAGGGTCATTTCTGCAATAAAATCCATAAATTTGGTACTTTCTGGCGCTGGAAGCTCTAAAAAAAAATTGAATTTGAATACCAATGGCCACTTTTATGGTGCCTACAGAGAAATGATGGCCCACATTTAAACTGAGACCAGCTTTAAAACACAGTCGTCTGATCAATTTCTTTTGCGGGTTTATGATTTTCCTCTAAAAGTGGCCCCACCAGACTTAGTGAACTAGCGACAAAGGACCCTCACCAATTCGCTAAAAATTTCGTGCCTTCGCTAAACACTTAGCGTCTTCTCGACTACCGTTCACGCAATCGCCAGACAAACTAGCAATTCACCTTTATCTTTCCGCGAATGCGGGACCACATTAAATTTGTCGACACCGTTAACTTCTTTATCCACTCCGCCAAACACTAGACTACACCTGGGCCCACCAAATGCCACATGTCACTAAACCATTCACTGATCCATGCCTAGTCACTAGCATAGGACCCACTTACCATAAGCCTTTGAAATGAACGGCTGGCGTAAGATCTCATGGCTCTGACAAATCACATGAGAACTTACACCGACCATTAGATCTATCCTCGTCACAGACCCTTCTGATAATGGCCCCACCTCTGAGCACATCCACGTCAACCAATAGAATCACAGCAACTAAGCACCACATGGCAGATGGTCCCACTCGCACAACAGGCAACCTGGAAAAATGGAATAAAATCTGACAGATGGTGCGTGATCTCAAAGGCTTAGAATATTCCTTGAGATCATATGCTGACCGTTAGATTAAAAGCTTTCAACATGGGCACCTTTGACAAGCCAAGTCATCAACATGGGGATGAATGAAAATCTGCCAACTCAGATCATCGTGGCACATAAGAGCTACTTGGCAAGCCTCATCACACCACCATGGACACGTGGCAAGTGGTCGCATGATCGCATAGCCAAAAATTGGGCTATGCAATCATGCAATAACCAATCACAAGCTACCACATCATCACCTCCGGGACCACTGCCAAAGGAGCCTTACCCTTTTGGAGGATCAGATGGTCATCGCGAAAGCACAAGAAATAAACCTCATGCATCTTCACCATGCAAACTTGCGGCAACTATCGATCCTATCTGAACTTTAACCATGCTGGAAGCATGAGAAGAGACAAACCGCCAAGCACTCAGTGACTACGCAACTAACCATTCGCAAGTTCGTGAGATGTTAGCACATAACCACCAATCTTTCAGAGATCACATGACTAATAGTCACCGAGTCACTGGATAGAAGATGTAACCACCTGGAGACTTGGATAATCAGTGACAAGAAACTTTGACGGACTGGGCTCCACCATCTGTCAGACCTGTGCACTAAAGCAAAGTAAACCGCGAGGCAGCTGAACAGAAACTAGGACCCGCATGGCTAGGTGGCAAGCGGTCGCATGATCACATTTTAGAAAAGTGTAACATGCAGCCATGTGACAGCCAATCAGGAAGAGCCTGGACCCACCACCCACGTCAGACTTGCACAGTTGAGGGAATGCCAGCAAACAGGGAACTAGTGCGAGGTTCAAAACACACAATGTTTTCGGCACAGTGGAAGACCAAAAACACATAGAGTTTTCGATGCCAAAGGATAAGCACACAAAAGTAGGAAGCACAGGGCCGAAAACAATGAAGGCCGAAAATACACAGACCAAAAACATCATGAACTTTCAAAAACACTGTGGGTTTTCAACACTGTAGCAAATTTTGAAAAAATTCCCAGCAGACTTTAAACTTTGAATAACTTCCTGGATTCGGTGATTCAACACATGCAAATTGGACAGGAGCAAGGTGACAGATGAAACACACAGGGCAAGACACTCACACCATGAAACCAAGTGGATTTTCATCGCAAGTCAAGACTGAGATTGCAGGCACGACAAGACAACAAAATAAAGACATTGCATGGAACAGGGCAACTTCACAAGATTTTGCAATGACAAAAAAAAGGCCTAACACTGGCTCTAGTTGGGGATGCATGTCTCCTGCAGGCATGGAAAGGACTTAGAATCACTGGTAAAAGTAGACCATCCCATAGGACAAAATTGTAGAGAGCAAGGAACAAGCAGGGCAAGACAAGCAACAGGACCGGAAACCTGACAGATCAAGGCAAAACAGGGCAGGGGCAAGCAACCTATATACAAGAATTTACAAGATGTACAACCCTAACTACTGTTCATGGAAAATAGAGTACTTCAAATGAAGTACTACTTCAAGAATTGTCCATGAACTGATAACTCTTGAATATCACCATTAAAATCCTCGATGATGTAAGAATCTTGGCCCCATTTCTTATGAATTAGATATGGCCCTAACCAGATGGGATCTAATTTACCATGTTTCCCCTTATCCTCCAATCTGGCATTCCAAACTAACACCAAATCACCAGGCTCAAACTTTCTGTCAACAGTCTTTTTATCATATAAATTCTTAACCTGTAACTGCAATTTGGCATTCCTTGCAACTGATTCTCTTCTAGTTTCATCCAACCTAATGAGGTCCTCCATTCTCAACTACATTTCATCATCAATGTCATCATCATACAACTACACAAACTTGTACATCTCCAATAAATCATTTTGAGGCATCCTAGCATGAATTCCATACACTAGGTCAAATGGTGCACAACCAATTGCCCTCTTCATAGTTACCCTATCATCCCATAGAGCTAATGGCAGCTTTGAATTCCATGCCCTCTTATTCTTCTCCAAAATTCTCTTCAAGATCTTAATCAGGCCCTTATTAGTAGATTCTACCTGACCATTTCCTTGTGGATGATAAGGTGAGGAATTAAAAATTTGAATTCCCAAACCTTTGCAAAAGTTCTTATATTCAGCAGACCTGAAGCACATAGCATTGTCACTCACTATCCTCTCAGGGCACCCAAACCTTGTAATAATATTATTCATCAGAAAGTCAATTACCACCCTGCTAGTTGCATTCCTTGCAGGTATAGCTTCTACCCACTTTGTAAAGTAATCAGTGGCAACTAAGATCCATGAATGTCCTCCACTTGACTTGTTTGGTATCTCCCCTATGAAATCAATTCCCCATTACTAGAAAGGAGCCTGAACTTCTACTGGTTTTAATGGTACATTACTTGAAAACTTAAGCTTACCAGAGAACCTTTGACAAGCATCACATCTCCTTACCAACTATTTTGCATCCTTGAAGATTGTGGGCCACCAAAATCTTTCTCTCAAGATCTTATGAGCAATTGTTTTACCCATATAATGTCCACCACAAACTCCCTCATGCATTTCCTTCAACAATAGATTAGCTTGATTCTCATCTACACATTTCAATAGTATGCAATCCAAATTTTTTTTATATAGCTTACATTTCACAATTACATACTTGATGGCCTGTAACTTCAATGTCCTCTTTTGATTATCATTCATACTATCTGGACACCTCATGTTTCTCAAATAGTAAATAATATCCTGATACCAAATACAATCATCCATATCACATGTATAATCAATTTCGGAATGATTTACCTGGTTTGCATCTAGATTGGATTGGGCCATCAGCTTTGCCAATCCCTGTCCTCTAACCAACTTAGTGATTTGGATCTCAACATTGAACTCCTGGATCCTATTGATCCATCTGCATCTTCTTCCAAACACCTCTTGCTGTGAGAAAATGTCCTTCATAGCTGCACTTGGCACAAAAGAAATCACAACTGCTCCCATCAAGTAACATCTAAAAGCCTTGATTGCCTTCACAAGTGCATAAGCCTGTTTCTCATTTATGTCATACTTTAATTCTGCAGCCTACAAAGATTTACTGAAAAATGCAATAGGCTGCTCAAAACCATCCTTATTCTTTTGTAACAAAACTGCAACAATAGTATGAAAAGATGCAAAAGAAAAGATATGCATTGGGACACTATAATCAGGTGCCTTTAGCACTGGTGCATCTTTGATAGCTTGCTTGATATTCTTGAAAGCCTCATCAGGCTCACCCTCCCAATTGATTACAGATCCCTTCTTTAACATCTTGGAAATAGGTCTAGTAACCTCTGCAAAGTTTTTCACAAACCTTCTTAGAAAATTGACCTGACCAAAGAAAGACTGAATCCCTTTAACATTTTTTGACCTCTGAATTTTATCAATTGCTGCTACCCTCTCTGGGTCAATTCTTACTCCTTGCTTCCCAACTAAGTGGCCAAGCAACTTACCTTCTGTGACACCAAAAGCACATTTCCTTGGGTTTAATGAAATGCCAAATTCCAAGGCCCTCATAAATATTTTCTCTAAATGAGCACAATGGTCCTCTTCCTTCTTGGAATAGGTAGTTAAATCATCCTGATACACAAAAAAGAAATCATTAATGAAATCTGAAAAGGCAATGTCCATTGCCCTCTGAAAAGTAGCACCAGCATTTGTGAGACCAAAAGGCATTCTCACATAAACATATGTTCCCCAAGGCATTGTAAAGGCTATCTTGAATTGTTTTGATTCCTTGACAATGACCTGATTATAGCCAAAGAAACCATCGATCATTGACATCAATTCTAACCCGGCTACTCTCTGCAACATAGCCTCCATATTGGGCAAACAATAGTTATCTTTCAATGAGCTGATGTTCAAATTTCTGAAGTCCACACAAAGCCTGATGTCACCATTCTTTTTTCTTATAGGAACAAGGTTTGACACACAAGAAGAATGCCTTATAGGTTTGATAATGCCAACATCTCTCAACTTCATTAATTCTTCCTGCATCTTGGGTGCCAAAGTAGGATTAATAGGCCTTTGCTTTTGCCGGAAAGGTTTAGCATCTTCTCTCAATGGAATAACATGCTGAAATAAATCCTCTCTATAAACCTTTAGGTCATCATATGACCATGCAAAAACATGTCTAAATTTCTTCAATAATTCAATCAAAGGTCTCCTTACCTTTTGAGATATATCTCTACCAATGTACACTTTCTTAGGTGCCTCATGTGATCCAAGATTTATCTCCTCAAGATCAGCATGATCTTCTCCTTTGATATTCTTTTGAACTCTATCTTGGTTGTCAAAGATAGTCTCCAAAACAACAAGCCCCTTGGGCACCTTGTTAGTTCTAAGCTGAATGACCTCATTGCCTAAGACAACCTCCCTTCCTTCTATTGACTCAACCAAGGCTAAACAATCAAATTCCTGACCATGATATTGATCCTTACAATCCATAAACTTCAAAATATCATTATCATCATCAAAAACTTGCCAATTCTCAATATTATCTGGTATACTAGGCCTAGCCTGAATTTCAACTTTAGAGATACCAAAGAATGTGACATCATTAGGATTAATTGCAATATTGGCCAACAAGTCAGCTATCTTGTTGTTACTCCTATCCTTCCACTCAATATTGAAGGCATCAAAATGTTCAATCAAATCCCACACTGCATTCCTATATTGTTTCAACCTTCTATTCTTGGAAGCATACACTGACCTGACTTGGGACACCACCAACTTAGAATCACCAATAACACTTATGCATTTTATAGCATGCTTTTGTGCCAACCTCAGTCCTAACAACAAGGCCTCATATTCTACTATATTGTTGGTACAAAAGAAATTCAATGTGAAAGAGAACTTGTAGGTGTTTCCATCAGGAGAAATAAGTAAAATACCTACTCCTGCACCATCTTTGTAGTTTGCACCATCAAAGTACATGACCCACAAATCACCCTTCACAGATTCAACACCTACCTTAGTAGAAATAGGTGACAAAATATGTTCATTTTCAAATATAGGGATCTCTACCCTAAAAGCATTTACATCAGTATCCACAAAACATGTAGTTTCATTATCTATGTTTCTCTCAATCATGTGGCATACTCTTGGCTCTCGTTCAATCTTGACAAACTAATCATCAATCTTGAAAGTTGCATAGGACAAATCACACTGTAAACTTCCACCCATGGCAGCACTCCATCTTCTAGATAGCAACATCCCATAATGAGGGGGTATATCCACCACCAAAACACTCATTGTTAGCTCCTTCTCTGGATATGGTACCAACCTATATGGCATTGCATTGATAGTCCCAATAACTGGTACCTCCCTCAGATCCATTGCACAACACCTACCCTACACTGTATCAACTTTAAGGCCCAACCTCTCCATGATTTTGAAAGGCATGACAGTATTAGAGGAACCACTATCAATCATACAATTTCTTAACTTCATCCCATTCACAAGAACACTTAAGAAGAATGGGTCAATATTTTCAAGGCTGGCATTGACAGAACTATCCAAATATATTGGAGGAATCTGAGACACAATTCCCCGAGTAGCAACATCCTTCAAAGTTTTATCCTGAGATCCACTGCATGAAGTATCATTTTTCTAAGTATTACCAACCCATGCAATAGCTTTATCTTTATGTTCAGGGATCTTCAACAATTCTGATAATGGAACCTTAACTATAATTTGTGACAATACAGATAACATGTCAACAGGGGTAGAAGCAGGAATCTCAATCTGCACTACCTTAACATCCTTTTTCTTGTCTGACACATTAGGTGTACTGACCACCTTCACTTTTTCAACCTTAGCCATTATGTTAACTGGCTTCTCAATCTCACTAGAGACCTTTTCAATTCCAACTCCCCGAGGCTCACAATGTTTACTTTTTACATTCTTTAATTTCACCATGTGATCAACCTTTGATTTGTTCTCATTAGGTTCTCCGAAGTTGGTACTCTTTATAAACATTCTTGCAGCTTTCTCATTTGTATTCCTTGCCACCATGCCTCTAGTTTGCACCTGGGCAATCATTTCTGCAGTAATCCTCTCCATCTCCTCTCTAGAAGGTCTTCTTAGATTTACTGGCTTGGGAGAAGAGTTCATGTTACATGTTTTTTGATCAACGCATTCACCATCAGAAAAAACCTCTTGATGAAAAAGAGCTTGATTATGTCTCTTCACATTCACATCTGCCTCTTCATCAAAATCAGATTCATCTTCATATCCTAGATATGAAGAAGCCATGTTGCATCCAACATCATCTTGTTCTTCTTCTTTTTCTATCTCTTCATTGCCACAATCTTGATTTGCAGCCATAGATTGTGCAACCACACAATGCTCTGCAAAATGAGGGGACTGACATGCAACACACCAAGGTACATTCTCCATGACATTTATTGAAGCTTTATGTAGAGGGTCAGAGACACCTCTGTCATTCTTTCCTCTTGTAGCAGGGACAATAGGCTTGCCATCCTTCCATTGGGCATTGTAGGGGTAATTCTGCAGTTTATTCTGCTTACTGAAATTGTTGTTGAACTGAGGCCTTTCATTGGTAGGAGCACTGATATTCCTATTTGCAGGTGCCTTCAAATCCTTCAATGCATTAAGCACCTTATCCAATTTGTCTTCTTCCTACCTCCTAGATCCAACATTCTTATCATTTTCTTTCTTATATTTCTTGTCCCCAAACAACTTTGGGTCATCTCTCTTTCCACCCAACTTTTCTGATATTTTCATGTTGTTCTCAATATTGACAGCAATCCTAAAAGCATCCCTAAGAGTTCTTGGTTCTTTATCCCTCAATAAATATCCCATCTTCCCATCAAATGCATTGAAGTATGTAGTCAGATAGACATTGTCATCCAACCGCATGACTTGGAACAACTTGTGCATACCTTTCTAAAATCTCATGTTGAATTCAGCTGCAGACTCATTTTGATTTTTTCTTATGGTATTGAATTCATTCAACATGAAGCTAGCATTAGGCCTATCACCATACTGCTCTTTGAAACATTTCTCAAAAGAGTCCCAAGTATCAATACATCTATCAGGAAGCCTCTTAAACCAATCTCTAGCATCCTCCATTAGAGATTGAACAAACAATTTTATGACAACATCCTCATGCTCTACCTCATAATCATTAAGCATATCAACAAATAACCTAAGATGCTCTTCACAACTAATAGCATTTTTACCAAAAAAATTAGGTACCTTATCTCTAATATCATTTGGAAAAGTATTTGGATAGCCAGGAATTCCATCAAAACTTATTTGCCTATAGCCTTCTAATTGCATAGGTCTTCTTTGAAAGCTCGAACTAGTGTTAACCCTAGGATCAACATTAGCATCTACATTTATCTGTGCATTTGACTGCTGCCTAGGATCTGCACCTATCCTAGTAGATGAAGAAGGAATAGAACTAGTAGAATTACTAAGTGGAATAGCAGTAGTCATAGATGGCATACCTAGTTCAGTAGTAGATGGGCCAAGAGCATTAGTTGAAGAAGCCCACAAAAATTGGATCTTCCTTTTTTTTTTTTGCAATGGCAGCGTCAACCTCAACTCTCTCTAGTTCTCTTGCAAGGTCCTCATCTTCTTTTCTCCTTCTCTCCATTTCAGTGTCCTTATTTGAATTAGGTGGTGGGATCCCTGGTATTGTCACTGGTTTTCTTTCTTGGTCACCCACCATCTTCTACTTTCCTTTCTCATTAATGATAACAATAGGTCTAGTGATCCTATGCCCATCCTTATCTTTAGGCAAAGGGACATAGCTTTGCACTTGTCTAACCACAGGGCCCTCATTTTCAAATTCATGATCCTACAGTAGGTGTTCTTGCTCACTCCTCAAGGCATCAAGATCACCAAACACATCATGCTGCAACATTTTAGGAGCAGAAGCAAGAATCTTGTTTCTCTCCTTCATTTCATTTATTTTTCTTAGAAGAGACTGCCTCTCTATCAAAGCATTTACCTTTTCAGCCTCTCTCTCCTCTTGTAATCTTTTATGTATGACATCCTACTCTACCAACTACAACCTTAGTGCATTCAAGTCATCAGGATCAACCATGATGTCATCAGAACCAGATAACACATCCATATCATGAAGATTTTGATATGGAAAATGGACCTGCCTAGGTCTCATGGGTTCTCTTCTGAATTGATCTGCATCAAGATCCAAGTCAACCTCTACACCCACATCTCTATTTTGTTCATTCTGACCTACAGGAAAAGGACCCTTGTCTTGAAATGCAGCCTTAGGGGTATCATAGAATCTCTCCTCAGAGTGATCACCTTCTGATCTAGAAATTCTATTTTGTGAACCATCCTCACATGAGGATACATGTGGTCTTCTAGCTCTTGCATTTCTCTGTTCTCTCATGGGAGCACTAGTAGGCTCACCATTCCTTCTAATCCAGCTCTTGTTTCCCTATCTAGGTAATTGCTCCAGAGTGACCTCCAGATTCTTTCTAACATATGACCCTAGTATTTCTCTTCTTATCCATGCTTCGTCAATATGTTGCACTGGTTCAAACCTTTGAGTCACCACCCACCTAGATGGGAAATCTTCAAAGCAACAACAAAACAAGAACACACTATAACCTTCTCTCTAGATTCTCCCTAGTAGAATCACTGACTCTTAACAAATGCATATCTTCATAGTTGTCCCCAGTAGAGCCGCCATTTTGTTGGTGACTCAGATGGGCCAAACCAATCTGGTCAAAAGATATGATACTGCAAAATTTGTAGCCATAACCGGAGCTCCTTAATAGGTTTTCCTTATGTTCTTCCCCAGCAGAGTCACCATTTTGTTGGTTGTGGATTATTCCCTTTGATCTTCAACTTGCAGATTTACACTTTGATGGATAATGTAAATGAAAGTCTAACTCTATCACCACTCCAAAGTCTACAAGGAAGAGGGCTAACTGACAAGGATCAAAGGATCCTTCTACTCTTTGAGCTTCAATGCTCAGGTGGGTGTACCCTTGACTCACTTCTTCAAAGGAGTCTCAAAATGATGTATACAATGCTCAACACAAGTCTATAAAAGGTTTATCAAATGAATGTTTATGTTTGTGTGGTTGTTAACCATGACTTAAAAAGAAAGGACTAGTGCCTTATCCTAGGGCTAAGAGTCACCCAGCCGTATACTTCAACTAAATACCTTAAGTCAAACACAATGAAAACCAGAGTAAGTGCTTTGCCTATTACCCCTTTCCCTCAGGCACGTGGACATCAAATTCTATACCTGGCTGCAAACACACTGAATTCACCTAGAAGGCTTTAGTCCTAACTTTGTTAGGAACTCAAAGATAAATTCAAAGTACTCTTTGTTTACCATATATTAACACACTTTGTGACATTAACATATATGAGCTCAGAGACAAGCAAGAAGACATACACAAGATACAAGATCGGGATTCAAGAATGTTTTCATTAACACAATCAGGATCAGTATACAATTGGTATGACACCAAGATGAGAAAAAGGCACCAAATCAGACCTCTATCAATATATTACAGTAAAAAACCATGGACCAAAAAGCAACAAGATTTTGGAACCCTTGCAAAATCTAGAATTATGCAAATTATACCACTAGCTGCCTTGGGATCCTCAAGATTGGATGCAACAAGCTTCAAACAGCTAGGGTTAGGGTCTCAACCACCCGACCTGCTGGAAATGGTCTAAAAGTTATTACAGGGGTTGAAAACATAGGAAACCAGAATTGAGCCTCAATCATGAAAGTCTTCTCTGTAGGTACAAGGGATCATAAAACTGGGCTCAAAAGGACACCTTGCAACATGCCTTGAGCACACAACTGCAATGGTACAAGCTCTACAAATGTTCCAACCACACCCTGGACCACACTGCAAATAGAAAACCAGTCATTTCTCACTAAACAGGGTCATTTCTGCAATAAAATCCATAAATTTGGTACTTTCTAGCGCTGGAAGCTCTCAGAAAAATTTGAATTTGAATACCAATAGCCACTTTTATGGCACCTACAGAGAAATGAGAGCCCACATTTAAACTAAGACTAGCTTTAAAACATAGTCGTCCGATCAATTTCTTTCACGAGTTTATGATTTTCCTCTAAAAGTGGCCCCACCAGACTTAGTGAACTAGCGACAAAGGACCCTCGCCAATTCGCTAAACATTTCGTGCCTTCGGTAAACACTTAGCGACTTCCCGACTACCATTCGCGCAATCGCTAGACAAACTAGCAATTCACACTTATCTTTCCGCGAATGCGTGACCACATTAAATTTGTCGGCACCGTTAACTTCTTTATCCACTCCGCCAAACACTAGACTACACCTGGGCCCGCCAGATACCACATGTCACTAAACCATTCACTGATCCACGCCTAGTCACTGGCACAGGACCCACTTACCATAAGCCTTTGAAATGAATGGTTGGTGTAAGATCTCATGGCTCTGACAAATCGCATGAGAACTTACACTAACCGTTAGATCTATCCTTGTCACAAACCCTTCTGACAACAGCCCCACCTCTGAGTACATCCACGTCAACCAATAGAATCATAGCAACTAAGCACCACATGGCAGATGGTCCCACTCACACAACAGGCAACCTGGAAAAATAGAATAAAATTTGACGAATGGCGCATGATCTCAAAGGCTTGGAATATTCCTTGAGATCATACGCCAACCGTTAGATTAAAAGATTTCAACGCGGGCACTTCTGACAAGCCAAGTCATCACCACGTGGATGAATGAAAACCTGCCAACTCAGATCACCGTGGCACATAAGAGCTACCTGGCAAGCCTCATCACACCACCATGGACACGTGGCAAGCAGTCACATGATCGCATAACCAAAAATTGGGCTATGTGATCATGTGATAGCCAATCACAGGCTGCGACATCATCACCTCTGGGACCACTCCCAAAGGAGCCTTACCCTTTCGGAGGATTGGATGGTCATCACAAAAGTGCAAGAAATAAACCTCATGCATCTTCACCATGCGAACTTGCCGCAACCATCGATCCTGTCTAAACTTTAACCATGCTGGAAGCATAAGAAGAGACAAACTACCAAGCACTTAGCGACTACGCGACTAACCATTCACAAGTTCATGATATGTTAGCACATAACCACCAAATCTTTCAGAGATCACATGACTAACAGTCACCGAGTCATTGGATAGAAGATGTAACTACCTAGAGACTTGGAGAATTAGTGACAAAAAACTTTGAAGGACTGGGCTCCACCATCCATCGCACTTGCGCACTAAAGCAAAGTAAATTGCCAGGTAGCTGAATAGAAACTGGGACCTGCATGGCTAGGTGGCAAGCAGTTGCATGATCGCATGTCAGAAAAGTCTGACATGCGGCCATGCGACAGCCAATCAGGAAGAGCTTGGACCCACCACCTACGTCAGACTTGCGCAGTTGAGGGAATGCCAGCAAACAGGGAACTAGTGTGAGGTCAAAAACACACAATGTTTTCAGCACAGCGGAAGATCGAAAACACCTAGAGTTTTTGATGCCAAAGGGTAAGCGCACAAAAGCAGGAAGCACAGGGCTGAAAATAATGAAGGCCGAAAATACACAGATCAAAAACATCATGGACTTTCAGAAACACTATGGGTTTTCGACACTGTGGCAAATTTTGACAAAATTCCCAGTAGACTTTAAACTTTGAATAACTTCCTGGATTCGGTGATTTAGCACATGCAAATTAGATAGGAGCAAGGTGACACATGAAACACACAGGGCAAGACACTCACATCATAAAACCAAGTGGATTTTCATTGCAAGTCAAGACTGAGATTGCAAGCATGGCAGGACAACAAAACAAAGACATTGCATAGAATAGGCCAACTTCACAAGATTTTGCAATGATAGAAAAAAGACCTAACATAGAGTACTGGAAAGATTTGTCAGGATACATCATCTTGAGACACAAATTATTGGAGACAGACAAGCAGGCATGTAAAGAAGGAGTAAGACAAGATAAGGTACATGTATAGTTTGTGACTATGAACCGAAGAATGTAAAAGTTGCATTAGAAAATGATGAATGGGTTAATGCAATGAAAGAGGAAATAAAATAGATAGAGAAGAATAAAACCTGGACCTTAGTACCCAGACCTAAAGATAAGAATGTTATGGGTACTAAGTGGATATTCAAGAACAAGCTGAATGAAAATGGTGAGGTAACAAGGAACAAAGCTAGATTGGTATGCAAGGGATATGCACAGGAGGAAGGAATTGATTATGGTGAAACATTTGCACCTATTTCTAGATTAGAAAGAGTTAGAATGCTACTTGCATATGTTGCACACAAGAAATTCTAAGTTTATCAAATGGATGTTAAGTTAGCATTTCTGAATGGAATACTGGAAGAAGTCTACATAGAACAACTTGAAGGGTTTGTTGATCTTGAAAGGAAAGACATGGTATGTAGACTACATAAAGATTTATATGGTTTGAAGCAAGCACTAAGAGCCTAGTATGAGAGGTTGCATACTTATTTGTTAAGTATTGGATTTATTAGAACTAGTGAGAACAACAATTTGTACATGAAAGGAGATATTGATGATACTATTCTTATTGCTGAGATATTTGTGGATGATATTATTTTTGGAGGTCAAGATAACATATGTAAATCTTTTTCTGATGAGATGAGAAAAGAGTTTGAAATGTCTATGTTTGGAGAGATTAAGTTCTTTCTAGGACTACAAGTGATTCAACAGAATGATGGGATATTCATCACACAATCTAAATACATAAAGGAAGTATTGAGAACATTTGGCATGGAAGATGCTAAACCTATGGGAACACTAATGGCTATTGGATGTAAACTAACTAAGGAAGATGAAACTACAAAAATGAACCAGACACTGTACCGATCAATGATTGGTAAGTTAATATATGTAGTTCACAGTAGACCAGATATAGCACATGCTGTGGGAATTGTTGCTAGATTTTCTGCAAACCCTAGAGAATCAGACATGATTTCTACAAAGAGAATCTTAAGATACCTAAAGAAAATAGAAGATTATGGATTATGGTATCCTAAGGAAGGCAATTTTGAACTGAAGGTTTATACCGATGCTGATTGGGCTGGAAATGTGGATGACAAAAAAAGTACCACCAGAGGAGCATTTTTCTTTGGTGAAAGACTTGTTACATGGACAAGTAAGAAGTAAGCTTGCATTTCTCAATCTATAGTTGAAGCAGAGTATGTTGCTACTACTACAAATTGTTCAAACATTGCATATATTAAGCAAGTTTTGGAAGGTATGAATGAGGTAATCACTGAGCTGGTGATTATATACTATGACAACTCTAGTGCAATTAATATTTCAAAAAATCTAGTGATGCACTCTAAGACAAAGCATATATCTATTAAGTATCACTACTTAAGAGAAAAAGTACATGAGAAGCAAGTGAAGTTAGAATTTGTTACATCAAAAGAACAACTTGCAGACATATTTACAAAGGCTCTACCGAAGGATACATTTGAGTACTTAAGGACTAGACTAGGGGTTTGTCCCCTATCTACCGGTCACTAATGTGATTTAGATGTTGCATCAGCCTAATCTTATCAGAAGATCATTCATGTTGATTCATCATAGTTCACACTTTGGATCATGTTCAAGGTTGTGATAAGTTTGGAGAACTGAAATAGATTGGGATATCAGTATATAGAGATACAAAGAATGCATTGGACAACATAGAGTTACTTGGCTAATAAAGAGCAGTGTTTTTATTTGTTTCTTTGGCATTGTTGTCAAAGGGAGAGATAAAAAATATGAAAAAATATACACCAATAAGAACTATCTAAGGGAGAGCTAATCTAGAAGAAAGGAAGAACATTGAAGATTAGTTACTGAGAACAGAAGCAGGAACCTGAGAGCTAAAAAGAGCATATCTGCAGATTGACAAAAGATTGACAAAGCTATATTTTGAATGCTATTTAGTAATGTAGTAATTAAACATATTAAGTTAGGGAGAGCTTGTACAACATTTTTTCACAGAGTTGTAGAATACATGTTTTGTATATTTCATATTACTTGAGTTGCCATCAATGCCAAAGGAAGAGATTGATGAACTACAACTGATTTAGAACTTGATTGAAGAATCTGTGATTTAAGATCACTAAGCTGATTGATTAGATATGTAATATGACTAAATTAGTATTATGTTGTCATTGATGTCAACTAGTTTGACAACATTTGTCTTGTAAGTTACTATACCGAAACATCTGTAGTAAAGGAGTGAAAGAGATGAAGTACAAAAATATCTACATGAGGAAGATGGATATGATAGATGAGGATAAAGAATACATTGAGTAACTTGTTGATGAGTCTATGACCTTATGATATTGACTTGATTATGTTTCATTCATCTATGATGAGGAAAAGAGATGAAAGACACAAAGCGGTGTTGTTGGTTGATGAAGCATTTCAGTGTACACTGACAAAGTGTAGTGTATACTGAGCACAATGTAAACTAAGCTTGTGTTCACCAACACATTTCTTTGTTAACCGAGCATAACAGAGGAACTAAATGACTAGCTTAGCTGATAAGATTGATGAGTTGGAAAGTGTATGATTTCAAGGTAACAGATAATGTTTGTTACATAGATTGACGACTAACAAAATTTAGGAAAGATCTAAAGGATGAGAATCAAACATGTTATTGACACATCAGCTGAGGTATGTTTAAGAGGAAAAATCAATGAAGATGATTAAGCGGCAAAATATGATGAAGTAGAAGAAAATGGTTTACTTGTCTATATAAGAGACTGGAGATTTCATAGTGAATGTAATGCTAGAAGGAGGAGACTACAGAATTATCACATGAACAAGTTTTCATGCATACCTAATCAAATTGGTTAGTGAGAACTGAACTATAGATTTTTTACCGAGTGACAGTAAGTTACTGAACATTGATTGGAACAGAATTAATTTAATGATTAGAGGATTGAATGAGCTTAACATTGATCTGTACATCTGCAATTGAAGTTGTATTAAGGTAGATCATCTACTGTTACATTTTAACCATTGTACACAATCAAATCTCTTAACTGAGTGGACTAAGAAAGTATTTTATGTATCATTCATGGAATGAACATTGTTATCCTATCAACCCCATAGTGAATTCTGGTTGGACGATAACGATTGGTCTAAAATCCTCTAACAAGGTCACACCTAATAGTGTGTTTGTAACCTTTAACAGGGTTGGGTCTTCACCGACCTCACTTCAAAAGAGTGAATATTTTTGGGTTGTCAGTCCCATGTGATTTTTCCCTTCATATGGTTTCCACATTAAATCTCTTATATTATGTGTTGATTGTGATGTTTGCTTGATGTCATATTTGCATGTTGCATATTTGATTTGATCGGTAACTACTATATGTTTTGACTGGTAATTGGTAAAAGAATAGACAGTACATTATTTTAAGTTATCGAGTATCAGTAGTTTTAAGTATTTGATTTTGGATTATAAATTTTATATTGGGACACTGGATAACTAATTCACACCTCTCTCAGTTATTCTAACAAATCCTAGTGACTAGTGAGAGGTCATTGGGTCAAGATGTCAGAAAAGGGTGACTATCCTAAGTATCCTCAGGCTATTGAAGGGATTGAGATATCAGGGGAGGTTGAGACTCGGACTTCTCACTATGCTCAGGGCAATGAAGAGATTGGAAAGCTAGACAAGGGTAAGACTCCTCAGGGTAGTGAAGGGAAGGGTAAGACTCCTTAGGAAAGTGAAGGGTCTGGGAGGCCATCAAAACACCCAAAACTTAAAGATACTAGCATAAAGGATCTCTTTGGAGTTGGAAATGTTTCTACTCCATCAAATTCTGCAATTACAAGTGCAAAAGCCATTCATAGTAGCTCACCAGTACCAGTACCACAAACTGGGGTTGTCATTGAGTTAAATGAAAATCAAAATACATCAAATGAGGATAGCAATGGTGGCCCAAGAGAAAATATTATAAGGGATACAAAGAACCAGTTGGATGAACATGCTAGCAATGAAGATAATAATGATGTTGATAGGAAGAAAAGAAAAAGGGAAGTAAAAATGGGACAGGAGTGGGAAATGACAAATTTTTTTAAGGTTGATTGGGTAGCAAAGTACTGGTTCATTAAACTAGTCCTAAGCAATGATGAACAACCAACATAATGTAGGTGTAAGATTTGTACCTAGAAAAATAAAAGAGAGAAGAAGTTGCAACTAAAGCTTGACACTATAGAAAAGCATATTGGTAAGGTTTATGAAAAATAGACCATAGACGGACAAGAAATATTAGTAGTGAGATGGAAATAAAAGGAAGAACATCTTCATGTTAAGTATGCCATAGAATATGAAGAGCATAACAAGAGAATGGAAGTAATTGCTAGTAGTGAAAATCCAATCAAGGCTAGGTTTAAACATGTAGCGAATGAAGAAAACCTGACAAAGACCGTTTAGATGAGTGTTATTTTTCATATTCTATCCAAAGGGCATCCTATGAGAGAATTCTCATAATATGGTAATTTATTATCCTTTTTGAGAGTTCCTCACTATCCTATGTTACATTGGTCAACAAACATTGGATGAGAAATGGAAAATTGTCTTTTTGAGGTGGAAAAGAAAAATTTACAGGAGAAAGTAAAATAGTCCAGATTCATTTCATATCCATAGATGAAGTTACTACAGTAGATAAAACTGCTTGGGTATTTATGCATGTGTGTACAGTAAAAGAACACGTCCACCAAGCTCATGTACTTCGTGTATGTAAAATGAGGGGCAATTCAACAACATAAAACTTATATTTTGAAGTGAAGAATGCTTTGAATGAAGTTGCTGGTATGGATGATTTGACAATTGGCAACAAGTTAGTGTGTGTTGGTGCTGATGGAGATGCAGTAATGAAAGGCCAAAGGAATAGTCTTTGTGCAAGATTAAAAACTAGTATTGCACCTTACATGCTTGGCATAGATTGCATGGCCCATCAAATGAATTTAGCATATAAATTTGTAAGCAATTTTCCTATAGTGTCAAAAGTTGAAGATCTAGTTCATGACATATACTCTTACTTTTGCAGAAGTCCTAAATGTTTTGTAGAATTTAATATTTTTATAGAGGGAGTAACACCAGGAAGCAAGCTTTTGAAGGATGTTGAGACTAGATGGATCTCTTTGCATGGACCAGTAGAAAGAGTTCTAACAGAATATCAATCCTTGATCAAACTAATATATGAGCAACGACTCATAGTAGACAAAGCTCTTGATTTGCTACATAAGTTAGGTGATATAGAGACTCTGTTGAATTTAGCTAGTCTTCTCCCCATGTTGGATTTAATGAACAAACTTGTTAAGAAAGCCCAAGATAGAACTATGTATATCCATGAGTATATTAGTTTACATAAAATGACATGTGTTGCCATGAATAATTTGTACTTAGATATGACAACACTTCAAAGCCCAAATTTTTTTAGGTGGAAAATAATAATAGATTTGAATCATGCTGAGAATGTTTTACAATTCAATGCAAAAAATGATTTATGTGTGTTTGTGAAAGGATATGAAATACCAATGCACCAATCTAAGACGGGAAAGTGAGGTAGACTACTTCCAGTAAAAAGGGCTGATTTGATAGGATTGTTACTTCTGTTAGTGATAACTTTAAGTCAATTTCCTACCAACTTTCAAGTGAGATTCATGAAAGATTCCCTCGAGAATAAATTCTTGAAGCCATGGGTTTTGTGTTTCCTCATTTTTGGAAAAATGTTAGAGATAAACAAACTGATGCACATATCTTTTATAAAAAAATTGATGAATTGATTAGAGAGTTTTCAAAACATGCAAATTGCAAAGGACAACCAATTGAAGGAATTTTAGATTCAGCTAATCTTTTAAAAATGTAGACAATTTGCATCATGTATGAAATTGAAGTTAAAAACCTTGGAGAATCTATTTGAACCTGGTGCAATAACCAGGCTTTGGAAAAGGATAGAGCATACTAAAGTATTGCATGATTCAATATTAGAATATTTCAAACTTGCTTATTTATGTCAAATAATGATATTGGGGCCGTTGGAAGATGAAATATTTTTCAGTGCATTAGGGTTTTTGAAATCAAAGATTAGAAATAAACTAGACAAAAATTTGGAAACTTGCTTGAGGTTGTTTGTAACTCAGTACAATGTTAGAGAATTTCCTTATGATAGGGCATTGGCAATTTGGAATTCCATTCATGAAAGATGAGGGCTTTTGAATACTTTAAAACCTTGTGGTGCTACTGCTAGTTCTGAGACAAATGATGGATCTTGGTCCCAGACTCAAAATGAAGATGAAGAATTTTTTGATTTTGAATACCCAACTCAGAATGAAGAAGCTCTTGCTACTAGTCAATTTCAGGAGCTAGATTCCATGTGGGATATAGAAGCGATAGACTGATCACTGAATGAGTGAAGTGATTTAGAATTAGCATTTGGTTAATAGGTATTTATATAGTGTATACTTATTATTGTACTTGTTGGACTTGAATATTGACAATTTGACTCATATTATAAGTGATAAGTATTGTTCATGATTATTGTAATTGTAATTTTTTATTTTTGTAATATATAATTTGAATTCATGATTTTTGTAATGTAGAATGTTCATAAAACTTAAAGTATAATCATATAATTATTAATTTCCTTTTTCCTCACTGTAAAGTGTAAATGCCTTGGCGCTCAATGCCTCATAGTCATGCAGCCATGTTATTTCAAGAATCAAGATTCAAAACTTAAGCTGGCCAGGTTCTGAAGTTACACAAATAGTTCATCTAATCCTATCTCAACTTCGCTACATACAAATTAGAGGCCTTTGGAACCCTTCCAAAGTTATGGTAACCATCTTCTTAACATCTCCACTCTCATATAACCTTGCGAAGTCCCGCACAAAGCCTTTCGTAACCTCTAAACTATTTAATCTTGTAACTGATTAACATTTCTGAAGTTATGCCTTTCCGCCAAATTCTTCATCGCAACTTCATAACCACCAACACTAATGGCCAAAAAATCCTTGCACAGCTCCGTAAACCACTTGAACATTACTATCATAGGTTCAGAACTATTCTTGACAAAGTATCAAATATTAATCTGTCCGTTGACACATGTCACAATCCATTCCTCCATAATTTCCACATGGCATGCAACTAACTGTCACTTTCAATGCCATTACACACTGTCACTTTTAACTAACTATCTCTTTAATTCTGAAGTTCCACATGTCATTAGTTGAGAGTCCCTCATAATTTTGAAACCCATCACCATCCTAACTACTTAACCGTTGAGAAGTTACGAAACAACCTAACTTTACTTCAGAACATTACCGATGGTCAAAGCTTCCTAATTTCCTAGAAATTTTCATTTATTATTTTTCATACTCATTAGTCATTAGTCATTCCTAATTTCCTAATACTAAGCAATAAGCACTTACTTAATAGTTAATTCCTTAATTCCTAAATTCCTAATTTCCTAAAAAAAATATTAATATAATAATATGACATTATACATTCAATTTTAAACAAATTGCAACTGCGATCTTGACTTGAGCTCTTTACAAAATTACACAGGCACAAAAAATTACAAAATATCATTCTATTAACTTCCTTGAAATTTATACATCAAATAATTAAAATTCAACGATCAATGATCATAGTACCAGACTCAGAGACTTCTATCAAAAAATTAAAAAATATCCTTGTATAATTGTACTAACTTCCTTGAAATTTATACATCAATGTCAATGACAATGATCAATGATCATAGTACTAGAGACTTATATCAAAAAATAAAAACTAAGATTGGCAAACAAGTTTGGAAACAGTTATAAGAGTGACAGCTGGCAGCCCAGATTCTTTAGAATCAGTCTTGGTTTGCACCAAAGGTGTATCCACAGTAGGTGAACTACAAAGATAAGATACCCTATTTGAATTAACTGACCTCCCTCTATTGGCTCTTCATCTAATACTAGAATTGTCTCAACTAATTCCATCATCCATGTCAATGTGGCAAGGCTTGAATCTCTCCAATGTTTTCCCACACCATAATTTCCCTCTTTGATGGCCAAGTTATCGCTCTAACTATATTTAAGTCTTGAATGCATTTTTTCCACTTGGCATATGTTATGGGTCGAGAATCAGATAAAAAATTATTCATGTCAATCTCTTGCTTGTACAATTTGTTGGTGCCTTTTCCCAACTCTGATTTTCTCCCCAAAATTTTGAAGAAATTTGTCATCTTTTGATCATAATAAATCCTCTGTAAAAATTTTTCCAATGATATTAGGGTTTATTATGTCTTTGTATCAAAAGAGAAAGAAGTTAGGGTTTAAAGTCTTGGAACTAGCCATTGTATTTTAAAAAAAAAAACCCTAGTTTTCTTTTAAAAGTGACTTTCTATTTCTTTGTTACTTTTTCGAAGTCACTTAAACTTTCTAAAAGCATGTGTGCTTTAATGTTTACCTTGGTCGCTAGGTCACGTGATACTCTTAGCATACTTCTTTTTATCTCCCGATCACGAGAAATTCTCTAGTTTCCAAGTCGCTAGATAAAAGAAGCATATTCTCTATCTTCCTGAGACCTAGCGGTGAATGTTAGTCGCGCAATCTCTAGATGATTTATAATCTTCTCGTGACTTAATTTATTAAGTGGACAGACTATAGTCACTAGATCTCTGAATCAGAAGTTGCCTAAGTCAGGTGATCTCAAGATAAAGGACTAAGAACATAAAACATCTAGCGATTACGAGTTCCACTATAGTCGCTGATTCTCTAGAAGAAAAATCAAACAGCATTTCCTTTAGTCGCTAGATCTCGGAAGAAAAATCAACAAGCTATAAAGATTAAAAAGATCTAGCAACTACCGTCTGATCTTTTTAATGAACTTCTCATCTAACGGTTATCCTTTAGTCGTTAGAAAACCCGTGATGTCACTATTTCTTTCTGAGACCTAGCGACTACCATTAGATGAAGATTGGGTGGCTCATATTTAATCTTGGAGAAGGGAATGAGTTATTCAGCGATTAGGAGACTTCCTTTAGTCGCCAGTTCGCTAGATGTCTACTTCAGTCGGGTGATCGCTGAATAAAACTTAAAAGGAAATAATTTTCTCGCGACTTGGAGAAAACTATAGTCACATAATCTCAGACAGCTAAAAATTGAAAGATGAACTAAGCTTAGTCACCAAATCTCAGATAGAAGAAATTTTATTTGGCAACTTAGAAAACTATAGTCGCGTGATCGCTAAGAGAAGTAAATTAATAGAAAGAAAGGCTCAGTCGCGTGATCGCTAGAAAAGAATTGAGAGACATAAAACATCTGGTGACTTTGAGAAATTATAGTCACCATATGTCAATTAGAAAATTATGTGGTAATGGCTTTGTTGCTTAATCTCAGAGTGAGGAAATACATTCCCACGACTAGAAGGAGAGACTATAGTCACTGAATCTCAGAATATTTAGAAAGGCGCCAGATTTATTACGAGACTTTGAATTTCCTTCAGTCGCTAGGTCACCAGAAGATGAAATTTAAAAATATGTCACCTCTCGATGACGGCTAAGACATTAAGTTGCGGAGCACGTAGTCTTAATTACAGAAGTGACATTGTTGCAGGGAACCAAGTTGTAATCAATTCTTCACCGTTAAAACTCAAAGGTTGGTCATTATCTCATTTCTACCAAGCATTTGAGCAATTAGAGAGCAGAGAATTTCTAGAGTGAAGAACATTTGAGCAACCAGAGCTTTTGGCGATCACAGAGCTTACGGAAGACCAGAATTTGCAGGGCGAGTAGGAATTTTCAACAGCAATCATCATGAGTCAGACTACAGTCTGTTAGGAATAAGGTGTCTCAACCTTGGATAATTCCTATTCTTATTATTTGTTTTGTAAAATGTATTTCTTGCAAATAATGTTGATGTGTTAGCATCTTGAATTGTGTGTAAGGAGATCATGGCTAAAACAGTTATGACACGTAAGAGCTATGTCAGGAAGATTCAATGACAGGTGAAGACATGTTATAATTGATAAATTTGAGTACTGTACACTCTTCCCCAATCGCAGGGTTTGGGGCATCGCCCCAAAAAAAAAATTGGGGTTCCTATTTTCTCGGAGTATGGTAAAACCCTAATACGGTTATCTTTGGGAGTAGCCCTAAAAAGTGAAGTGCATGATATAAGCTTTTTTAGGGTTGTGAAGAGAGATGATGTGAGTGTACTATTGGAAGATTTTATGCTACCATGATTTGTCTTCAAGGGTTTAAAAATGTTCTGAAAAAACTTGCATTGCAAGTGTATTGTAAGCTGTAATAGTTTTGATCAATACATTGTGCAGGTTTTGGAGTGCTGGGGTTTTTACCGAAAGGTTTCCCCAGGGTATATCATTGTGTCATTATCTATTTTTCTATATGTATGTTATGTGGTTGCAATATCTTTGTTAAAGTAGTTAACAAATCTGAAATTGTAAGGATTTAAAAGAATTTGCACAATACTCTCCATTATAGATTAGTGTAGGAAGTTGTTTCCGCACATGAGTTTCCTTACACAGTCAGCACCCCATCACCCAGTAGGGAAACCGCACAACAAAAGGTTAGTTTTTCTGACGAATTCATCGAATTGCTGCCTGGTTCTACCCAAAATAAGAAGGTTAGTGATGATGTCTTCTCTGATGTCTATTCACAATGTGGGGATGCTAAGACTCATGACGTACCGGCCATGAATTTGTTCTACTACTTCCAGAAGAATCAAGATAGGCCTATCCCTATGTCAAACCTGTGGACTTTAGGGTTTTCAAAGATGATTGTCCCTGATGTATTTTTTGACGTTGATCTTCTTGTCTCCTTGGCTGAATGATATGACCCCCTCTCTAAGACAATTAGAAAGATAGATGGTTCTTCTTTGATAACCCTAGACAGAGGAGCGTTCATGAGGACTTTCGGGATAGATGTCCCTATGGCCACAGAGATTAACCTGCAATCTCTGGCAAATAGTTATGTGAGGGAGTCTGGGGGTGTTGCAACTACTATTCAATCCCATGTCCCTGAGGGAAATAGAAACTATATTGCACCCATGGCAGGAGGCCTCCCCTATGCATTTAAAGATCTAAAATTCTATATGAAATACATTGCATATGGGTTATGTAGAGTTCTGGGTATTCATGCTCCTAAAGAGAGGATTTCCCCTAAAATTTTGATGTTAGTAATGGATTCCCAATCATGCCACACTAGTCATGGGTATGATTACATTGGATACTATATCCAGAAGATGCATGAGGGTTTAGAAATGATAAGAAAGAAGCAATACCCTCCCAAATTTTTTCACTACTCCATGCTGATGCATCTTATCTTCTACCATAATGTAAATATGTTTAGTCTACAATATTTAAAACCTAAGTTTCAATGGAATGGCTAGCCTAACCTTGTACAGTCCTGGTTAGATGTCTGGATTCCAATGGCCCTTAAGCATAATTTTTGTATTTTTGAGAATATAATAGTAGATGCTATTCTTATCCACTTGGGTGTGAATTCTTCAAGAATTCCTATCAGAACCTTGCAACTTCTTAGACCAATGGAATATGTAGATAAGTGGAAAGATAATCATGATCACAATTGGGGTGATTTCTATTTGAGAGAAGGGTATACATTAATAAGGGTCTATGGATGCCCACAACCACCCCACATTTTGCCTAATAATGTTCCCCCCAGGATTGCAGCCCTTGAGTTCATTTGGCAACTCATGCTTGTAGATAAAGAGCATCTAGTCCCATACAGAAAGGGTACATTCACCCCTAGGCATTTCAAATTAGCCAATTTAACAATTGGAAAAGGGGCTTTTGAAAAGGTTAACACATATTTGTTACAGTTTATGATGCCTGCTGCACATCCTAGATTTGTTGATCCCGAGGGATTTTTGGCTGCTGCTAGGAGATATTACACTCCTACCATCCCTCTTAATAAAACTCATGCTGTGTCCTATGAAGAGGATGAAGTTAGAAATATTCTTGATGAGGATGAGGCTAAGATAAGGTCTTGGCAGCTGGATCAATTATTCCAGCTAGAGAAATCCATGAGAAGAAAAGATGTCAATTTTGGAGGATTTTACCCTACTCTGCCATATCTCCAAAGATTAGAGATGATGATGAAGAATTACAATGTTCTGATGGAGCAAGGGGAACAATTGATTGAGGATAAATTAGAAAATTTAAAAAAGAAGAAGCACTCCTCATCAGAATATGAAGAAGGGAGTGAAGGGGGGTATTCTATTCATAGTTACCCTGTCCAAGAACTTCCTCCTGATGCCCCTGAAGAAAGAGGGGATGAAAATGAGATAGTTGATTTGACTAAGGTTCTTGGCTCTCATAATGAGGTAGAACCACCTACTAAAAGGTAGAAATTAATGGTAGGAGAGTCATCACAGGCAAGGCTTGCTGAAAAAAGAGATATGGTTGCTGCTGTCATCCCTGGCCAAACAACTTATGACCATGAAATTAGAAAAAGGGTCAGGGAGGAAAAGAATAAATAGAAGGAGATAGTTGAGGAAGTAGAATTTCCCCTTGCTATGTGCATAGATGAGAGAATCCGGCAGCAAGAGGATTTTCTAAAAGATGATGAATTCATCAAGACTCATGAATTCAAAGACTTCTTCCTCTGGCACAAACAACAGCAAGTAGCCTCCACAGTGTAGATTGGAGAAGATGGCTAGATTCCCACTGAGGCCTTAGAAGCAATAAATGATTATGATCCAGAGAATGAAGAGATAACCCCTGAAGAGGCTAGGAGGTTAGTAAAAGATAGTAATATGTTATTATTACCTGGATGGGATTTGGCCTCTTCATTTATTATTGATCAAATAAGGAGACAGGAAGATATTACCCTGACTTCAGAAAAGCAAGTGGGAGATTTAATAAAAGGGTTCAAATATAGCCCAAAGAATAAGGCATTAGCCATGTGGAGCCTCTACCCCAAGGACAAAAAGCCATCAATTTTGAATATAAAAGAGCAGATGGATGGGGATAGGATGATTTGGTCTATCCAAAATACAGGGGACTTAGAAATTTCCCAAATTTTGACAAATTTTGCCAAATTGAATGAAGACAAGACCAAGAAACTATCAGAAAGACATAAAAAATTATATGATGATTACATTGCTTTGGTCAAAGACAGGGAGTTGCATATAATAAAGGAGAAAGAATTTGAAAAACTAGTTGATGAACTAAAAGTTAAAATAATAAATATGGAAGCTACACCTCCACCTCCTCCTAAAGAGGTTGTAATTGAGAAAGAAGTACAAGTAGTACGTGAAGAAGGTATTGCTTCTTTAGAAGAAATTGAAGAAAGTAAAAATAAAGCAATTGTACAGACATTGCTAGAAATTCTACAGCATAGGATTTTGAAGTTAAAAGAAAAGGTTGAGGCAATCTATGCTACCTATCTCAAGTTGCCAGAGTTGCAACTAGAAGTAAATAATTGCATCTCAATTTTGAATTCTTTTTATGTAATTTGGTCAGTAAGGACTCCACTTTTTGAAAGGTTAGTAGCGGTACAACCTTTTAGGCAAGATATACCTGAGGAAGTACTGCAGGTAGGGGAAGAAATAAATAGAATAAAGACTCTTCTCCCATTATTCAAAAGAAAAGCCAAGTTAGTAGAAACAAAATTAGCATTTTTGGAAGAAGAGGCCAATAAATTCATTCCTAAGATAAAGGATGACAATGGTACTTTGAAAACCGCAGATCAATGGAGATCAGATTTTGATCTCAGATTGCCTAAAGGGGAAAATTTTGTCAAAATAGGTGGCGGGGTAGATATGAATAAATTTAATGACTTTTTGGATGATGCAGTAAAGGCAGAGGTAGAAATTTCTAAATTCTTGGCAGATGTTAGAATAATGATGGATGCTAGATGGGAGAGGCAAAAGGCACAATTGCAGATAGTACAAAATTTCCCATGGCCTTCAAAAGATAAAGTAGCTGCGTGGGATGAATCAACAAAGCCTAAAATACCTAAGTCCACTGTAGTAGACCTTGATCTTCTAGATGATTAAAAGGCATCCTGATGTTGACACATATTTTGAGGGCAGGGGTCATCAATTTTCTTGAAGATTAGTGAGGGTTAGCTGAAGTTGGTGGTCACCAACTTTCTTTATGGCTACTGCAAGGTTATTAATGCTTTCAAGAAAAGGTGTCAACAACAACAGCGGAGGATGCTGCAAGTCAAGGATTCTTTGCCTTTCCACCGCCTAATTGTACTGCATTTTTTTTTTTATGCTTTAGGGCTAGGGTTTTGACCATCTGAAGCTTGTTGCATTGCCATCTTTTTAGGGGAATTCCAAGATGGTCAGACTATATATATAGTTTTAAGAGTTTCTTTCAAAGGAGAGGTGAAAAATATAGAATAGAAAAACTTGTTGCTCTGAGACAAACTTTTACAAATTTTGTCTGGTTTCTTTGAGTAAAGAGGTTTGAATATATTACTATAACTTTGATTTCAATATGAATACAGTGCAATTTCTGCCTTATATTGTTCTTGTCTTTCTATCTTGTATGCTTACTCTTGTATGTTTTATGTGTTAGGCATTTAAAATATATCAGGTGTGGCACAGATTTATGAGTTTCTTTCAAGGAGAGAATTAAAGTTTCTCATAATTTGTCCCTAGGAGTAATTATATTTGTGGAAATTTGATGATAATGATATCAGGTTAAAAGAATGGTTTGTAAGGCAATCTGTTTGAAATTGTATGATATGCAAGGCATGTTAATGTATTATTCTTGAACTCCTTTTGCATGTATATGTTTAGATTTCTTTTTCCCAATAGATAAGGCACTGGTCTAGATTGTCTGTTTCAACTTTACATTCTATCTTTCGACTCAGAGGTTAAAACAATTTGAAAATATTCTATGATTTATTATTTTGATGTTTAAAAGTTTTTTGAATATGATTGATTAAGGTTGTTTCTAGGATTCAATCTTTTATTCTACTGATTCTAAAAAGAGAGAATCACAAAGGTTATCCCTCCTTAAAAGGAAGAAGGATGAAAGTCCTTATACCATTGATTTTTGTTGTAGTTTCAAATCATAGTTTCTCAAAATAGTTCAGTAGGGCTATATCAAGATAGCAAAATCAGTGTCCACCTTTCAAAAACTGTGTTTACAGTCATTTATCAAGGTAATACCTGCTTGGGTGTGTGTGGAACCCAAAAATGAAGAAGGATCTTATCCAATCCTTAGCAATTAGGCTTTTCTTGCAAACTTAGAATCCCTTTTTATCTAAGAATCTATCCTAAGACAAGAAAAATCCCTAACACAATTCATCCACAACTTCACAAAAAGTTGAAATGTTAGCATCACTAACAAAATAAGAAGCCACCTTACTAGCATCCAAAATTTGGTTGATAGAATCAACCCACTCCTACCAGTCCTTCAAGTGTCCCTTTGTGTCCACAATAGCAAGGATATATCCTTCAGACTCTTTAGCAAAAACCTTTAGCTTTGCCTGAATGTTTTGTAACTTGCCAGTGAAAAATGCATACATATCCTTTACTAATAACACCATTTCATTAACATCAATTATTTTGTCAGGTAACTCCATTTTTTTTCCCATTTGTAAAACTAACCTATCAAATAATTGCAAGTATGGGCCCCAAGTATTAAATAATGGGGTTAGTATAGACAAGGCATTAGAACATTGATATTCTGCCCCCTAAAAAGAAATGAAACTACTATGAATGATTTGAGACTTCCCTTTTAAAATATTTACTCTGCGCAATAGCACCTTCTTCAAATTATCCTTTTCAATAATTCCACTTCCAGTAACAACAGGTTGATCAATGTGCATTATCATATTTTCTGTAAAAAGTTCTGGAGCTAACCCCCCCTCAGACTCAGTTTGGACCCCAGCATCACAGATCTCTTTAAATGCCCTGGGCTGATTTTTTAGACTATTTATTTCATCTTTTAGCTCCTTCACAGTCTTATCTAGGAGAAAATTCTTCTTCAGTTCCTCTTCAAACTTTTTTCTAGTTGACACGTAATCTCTAAATGTCCTAGCTAGCATGTTCTCTAAGTCGTCAACAACTTCTTTATTCATGGAGGATGTATGATGTAGGAGATTTTCTATCTATGATCCTATAGTGTCCTACAACCTCTATATTAATTGGCTACCCTATGTTGTGTCTTGGATGTCAACCGGCCTGGGCTTATTAGATTTTGGGGCCACACACCATACTACTAGTGTCTTAGTGTCCATATTGAATCCAAAACCCCTCTGTAGTCCATCAGGGCCAAAAGCTTCATAAGCTACAACTTTATCTCACCTCTTGATTTGGTCAATTAAGAATGAGGACTCCAAGTCCCATCCAGGTATCAACAACATGCCACTTCTCTTCACAAGATCTCTTGCCTCCTCCAAAGTTAATATTTCACTATTGGGATCATAGGCCTATAATTTTTCAATCATTTCAATAGTCTTTTCCTATGATTCCCATGGTTTCAAAGATAGTGTTAATTCATTATGCTTAACTCTAAAGAGAAAATTTTTAAACTCATTGGACTTGATGAATTCATCATCATCTATAAACTCTTTAGCTTGGATGACCTTGTCATCCAATCTAGCTATAGCCAATTCTAACTCATCTAGGGCCTTTTCTCCCTCATCTTCCTGTGATGTAAAAAAATATTGTCTTAAGTCAACAAAGTAATGGCTATTACCCGACAGGATTTGTAGAGCATTTTTCCTTGCCTTTTGTGGTACATTCATCAACTTTTGTTTCTTTGATGGACCCTACTAAGATGTGGATGGCTCAACTTGTTTTGTCTCTACCATAAAAACAACATTAGGTTCAACTTCCTCAAGGTTTATTTTGTCCTCCTCCTTATCCTTGGGGAGGTCTGGCAATTTAGACATAATATCTTCGTAATTCTCTATACACATGTCAATTCTTGACATGTATTTGAGATTAGGAAAGAAACTGGGGAAGGTAGGGTATGCATTTTTCAATCCTTCCTCTATCCTTACAATATTTTTCTATTTACATTTAGAGCCAAATGGTAGTTCCTCATTTCTCTCAATGCTCCTCTAACGGAGTCTTCAGGGTCATACATCCTTGCATTAGCAGAGGGCAATCTGAATTGTCTTAGGAATTCATGGATTTTTTTTACAACATCTTTACCTATAGAGAAATACCCTATTTGTAACCTCCTTGCTAGGAAGGTTCCCTTTTGTCTTCTAGGGCCTAAGTGCTCTCTATCCATCATGATAAGTTGCCATAGGAATTCTATTATTGCCAATCTTTCTGGGACAAATTTTGGCAGTATGTGTGGAGGTTGAGGGCAAGCATACACTTTTATAATAGAAAAATTATTTTAAAAAAACATATCACCCCAATTGTGCTTAATGTCATTGTCAATTTTAAATGTTAAGGGTCTGAGAAATTTTATAACAAGTAAAGGAAATCTATCCCTCACAATACCTAACATGTTCATTATTGGATCCACAAAATCACTATAAAAACCAATGGAATTAGCGAAATGGTAACTTCTATCCCATAACCTGGTCCAGAGCTAAAGAGGAACAGTTACTCCTGCATTCTTGGTCTCATTGATGAACTCTGGGTTGATGTAGCCAATATTCCAATAGAGGATTAGGTGCATCAACATGGAGTATTGATTGAACTTGAAGCTTTTCAAATTAATCTTTGCATTCATCAAGTCACTGTGCATTACATTGATTATGTGCCCCACATAATCAAACTCCTTGTTGGTGTACAGGTCCTGAACATTTTTAGCCATGACATAAATGTCAGGACTGACTGTCAAACCTCCATCTATTCCAATAAGTTTTTCTAGACCGTAGATGGTATTCTGGAAATAGGGAAAGAAAAGCTTAATATCAAATGACTCTGCAACCTTCTACGAAAACAACCCTGCCTCTTTCTTTTCTCTAGGAATATGCTTCCTCATAACCCTTCTCGTGTAGTAAATTTTTTGTCTATTAAATGGGGCCTCCTCTTTTTCTAGGTCAATATCCACTCTCATAGGTCACTGAAGGTCAAAATCTTGAATAAAATTTACTGTGTCTAACATGCAGAGTATAGACTTGTCATATTTGTGGATAGCTTGTGTCGCTGGATTGTATGCTTCAATTAGCACTTTCATGAGGTCTAAATCCAAAAATACCTCAGGTACTATGAAATTTCCCAAGTTCCTACCCCATGGGTTTGAAATAGGAGGGCCTCTCAATCTATTGTTATAGAAATACATGAAGAGCTCATACCTAGTTGTGTTTGGATAGACAACATCCCTGCAAAATGCATAAGGGTCCCTCCATTCAAAAGAGTTAGATGATTGCAAATTTAAGGATCCAGGTAATATTTTCATCCATTCTTCAGTGTATATGTTTGGCCTCTTTGTTCTTGAATGCACAGTCTTTGCTGGTACTACAAAAACCTTAGGAGATCCTTGTTCTACCATTCTTTATGTATACTAAACTCTAAGCTCCTTTTCTGCACTTAAAGGTTTCAACTCTTTGTTTCTCTTTGACTCTAAAAATTATGGATGCTTTGTGAAGTGTGAATCATCTTTAATAAGTAATAAGAAACTCACAACCAGCCACCAGGCCACATACTCTGTTAAAAATTAAAATCCCATCAAGTGCACATGCATGAAATTAGTAATTACCTTTTTTCATAAAAGTATCACTATCAACTATCACTTCCAACATAGATTTGGCAGCGATTCGAGAGGCTCAGAGAAAATAATTTTTGTGTTGTTGAAGTTACACTAACAGTACATCTAAGGGTAACCCTAGGTCATGCAACAATGAACACCTTTTCAAAACTTCAGGACTATTAAACTAACTAGGGAAATAAAACCTTGAGATGTTATGACACAGCCTGGCATGACTTTATATGTCATTCTTGAGTCTTGACACTTGTACTTCGTAACCGCCATCACAAATGACCAAGAAACCCTACCAAATCTCTGCAAACATTCCATTCTTCGGCACTTTCCATGTGGCATGCAACTTACTCTCACTTTTCAACACCTTGTGAAGTTACACACAAAGTTAGTCTAGACTTCGAAACCCCTAACCATCATAAAAACTTAACCGTTGATAAGTTACGAAACAACCAGGTGTATGGAACTCATCACCATCATAATAAATTAACCGATGAGAAGTTATGAAAAAACCAGGCATAACTTTGGAACCCATACCATCATAATAAATTAACCGTTGAGAAGTTACAAAACAACTAGGCGTAACTTCAGAACCCATCACCATCATAATAAATTAATCATTGAGAAGTTACGAAACAGACAAGTGTAACTTTAGAACCCCTAACCATCATAAAAACTTAACCGTTGAGAAGTTATGAAATAGCCAGGCGTAACTTTGGAACCTATCACCATCATAATAAATTAACCGTTGAGAAGTTATGAACTAGCTAGGCATAACTTCGGAGCTTGGAGTGGGTTCCAAATTTCCATGTGCCATGTGGGATTTAGATTTTCATTCAGTTAGTGAAGTGAATCATGATTTAGCATTTTGAATCAGTTAATAGCTATTTATAATTTTATATAGAATCACAGTCCACACTCACAGATACTTCAAAGTTCAAGTTAATTAATAATTATAATTTACATATTTTTCAATTTATAAAACTATTGTTCAATTTCATGATTCACGTAACATGTTACTACATATTGACTATTAAAATTTGAAGTATTATAAAACAATGTGTAAAACTAAAAACACTATTTGAAAACAAGTCTTCTCATATGTATTACTATTAAATTCAAAAGTGATACTCATACATTTAAATTTTTAGTTTTTCTATATTTCTGCTATACATAATACTGGTAACTGAATCACTGATTCAGTGCATGGTTGTGGTTTCCCCAGAAGGAGAAGTGACAAGCTTCCAACCATTTCAAAAACCAAAATGAAAGTACATTCAAATTTTGTATTTAAAATTACAACAAAAATTTTCCTATGATCCATTGACCTTTCACAAGAAATTACAAAATCCTAATCCGACAGTCTGACAGTTGACTCCTACATATCCTAATACTAATAGACTAATAGTAATTTTTTAATATGTTATAGTATAATATAATAATACTATCCACAAAGAAAAAAATATCAGTTGATGCACAGACCAGAAAATAACCAGATCATCTCCTCCTGGAACCCCTCCTAGTTGAAGCCATGATCATAAAAAATGCCACGCATCTCCACCTTGTCATGTTCTACTTCAAGTTCAAACATGTCGCTTTGGTATCTGGCGTAACTAGTAGCATGATCCCATGCTGCAAACATAAGATGACTGAGGACATCTTGCTAAATCTCCTCCTCCATATCCAAATTTGGTTGGATAACAGGTTCTGGGTTCTCATTTGATGATCCCTCAACTACTGGAAGACCCATTCTGTCATCCAAATTTAGAAATTTAGAAAGCGCCTTGTGTTCTGCAGTTCCACTACCGAGGAGTATATAAAGAAAATAATCACCAACTTGCCAACAACAATAAATTTTGAAGGAATGTTTCATGTAAGGTAGCTTTCCTCAGAAAAGTAAATTAATGAATATCGATAAAGAAAAATTGCAGACACTTGTATCTTGCGTAACTTGGCTCCGAAGTTGAAAAGAAAAATAATGAATGTTGATGAATCACAACTCATATCCCATAAAATTATCCTTTTTAATGTCTAATCTAAATCTTGGCCTGGATTATGTACTAATGAAGTTATGCAGACTGCCAGTGTGACCTCAGAACCACCATATCCTAGCTGCGATTTTAAATTTTTAACTGGCGACTTGGAAGCCACATTAAATTTGGAAGAAATGTTTCACGTAAGGTGACTTGGCTCTAAAAAGAAAAATAATGAATGTTTGTGAATCACAGCTCATATCTCGTACAAATTATCCTTATTAATGTTGAATCAAAATCATGGCATTGATAAGTCTCATTAATTGCACTTCAGTGTTCAATGTCACTATAACTTTGCGACAAAGTTACACAGACTGCCAGCATGGCCTCAGAATCCCCATATCCTACCTACGATCATAACTTCCGAAGTCACGCACACTTTCAACCTATTCTTTGCATATCTTCGTGGCCTTTAGCTCCAAACTGCCAACATAACCACCGAAGTCACGCACACCATCAACCTGACCATTACGTATCTTTGTAAATGTCAACATTGACCCTCCTTTTAGCATGCCGAAGCTACACACACTATCACCAGTCACCACAAACTAACCTCAGATGTGACCTTTTCATATCTTCGCAACCGTCAGCATTGAATAATCACCAATATATATTTTTTATACTATAAATACTATTTTTTATTCACCAATGTATACTATAAATACTATTTTTTATTTTCCAATATACACTATAAATACTATAATATTGTTTTTTATTCGCCAAGATTTTCCACATAGTTTCAGGGAGCATGAATGATTCACCAATTGAGAATATTATTTTTTCTTTGTAAACAAAATTTTTCACCAATAAAATTAATATTTTCTATGTAGTTTTCTAAATTTTGCCAGTTTTTTACACCTTTTTTGAAGGGGGGTTTCTTAAATATTACCCTGATGCTCAATTATGCCTAAAAATGCCTTTCTAGCTTAAATTATCAATAGCTTTGATGCAATTCTCAGATGTGTGAATGCATTCTCTTGATTTTAGCCTTTCTTTTATAGGCTTTTTTAAGCATAGGGGGTAGAGTTAATTTGATCATGGTTAGGTCAAGGTTTAGTCCATGGTTTCAAATTTGGGGACAATTTAAATGGTTTGTCCTCAAATCTTGGGACAATGAGACAAAATGAGTGGTCAAGATGTTCTCACCTTATGAGTGATTGAGATTCGATCTTGACTTGATCTATGTGAATCCAATCCTTAATTCCTATTGGTTGAGGTAATTTCCTCCCATATGGTGGATGAGGAAAAATAGGAATTAATTAATTAAATTTAATTGATTTGTTTATTCATGTGTACCCCTTAAATGGGTTGATTTGATTTTTAATTGAACTATACAATTAATTAGATTAATTGCATAATTACTTGATTAATCTTGATTTAATTGATTTATTTGGCTTTTGATTTTCAATTTAATTTTGGATTTTAGCTTGATTACAATTAATACATTGATTTTTCCTTAGTTTCTCACTTGATTTGATCTTTGACCATTTTTAGGTGATTACAAATGCCCCTCTTTGGATTGATGTGCGAAGCACATTGGTTCAAAGATTGTCCAATGTCCTGATGTTGATTCCCTAATTTACTAATGATTGATTTCGATGATAGATGCATATTCCCTGGAGAAATTCTTATTTATTGATGCCCTCAATGGTCATTTTGATGATAGATTCTTTGATGTGATTCCCAATTTGACCTGATTTACTAATTTAGATGCCCCACTGATGAGTTCAAAACATTTTGCGTTCTCTGAGTTAAGTCAACGATGATGTGATTGCATGCCCCGTCAGGAAATGAATAGAAATGATTTTGGATGATATGGTTGAGATTGGGAATTTTTGATTTGTTTCCTAATAAAATCAATGTGAAAATGCCCCGATCATGAGAGAATTATATGAGAAAAGATTTGATAGGGTTATTTTGACAATTAATGAACAAAATAAACTAAATTACCACAATCAGTGATCTATTTAATGCAATTAAAGTCAATAAGCACTTTATGGCTCTCTATTTAGACATGCTAATGATAAGCTCTCAACAAGCCTCCATTAGTGATAGCTCTAAAATGAGAAAATGATAAAATATTTAACAAATTAAGCCTATTTCAATGAAACTATGCTCAATTATGCTAAAAAATGCCTTTCTAGCTTAAATTCTCAATAGCTTTGATGCAATTCTTAGATGTGTGGATCTATTCTTCTAATTTTAACCTTTCTTTTATATATTTTTGCAAACATAGGGTGTGGAGTTAAGTTAATCATGGTTGAGTTTGAGTTAAGTCCATGGTTTCAACTTTAGGGACAATTTAAATGGTTTGTCCTCAAAGCTTGGGGTAAAGAGACAAAATGACTAGTCAAGATGCTCTCACCTTATGAGGGATTGAGATTCAATCTTGGCTTGATCCATGTGAGTTGAATCGTGAATTCCTATTGGTTGAGGTATTTTCCTCACATGTGGTGGATGAGGGAAAATAGGAATTAAATAATTAAATATAATTGATTTGTTTAGCCATGTGTACCCCTTAAATGGGTTGATTTGATTTTTAATTAAACTATACAATTAATTAGATTTATTTTGATTTATTTGATTTAATTGATTTATTTAGCTTTTGATTTTCAATTAATACTAGATTTTGGCTTGATTTTAATTAATGCCTTGATTTTTCCTTAGTTTCTCACTTGATTTGATCTTTGACCATTTTTAGGTGATTATAGTAAGAGGCTTAGGCAGCCTAGACCATCCCTTTTGCAGCTTCAACAACCAATTCTAAGCAATTTCATTCCTATAGACTTGTTGCTTGGTAGAGAAAACAGACTAAGAAGAGGAAGAGGTCCATCCCTCGTAGGGGTCTTTCTCAGGAATACCCATTGCGGTAAGAATAAAATATTTGTTTATGAAGACCAAAGGGATCCCATCTATTTTTTTGATGCATTTCTCCTCCATACTATAACATTTGAAAAGATTTCTAACCTTGCTCCCAATTTCTTCTAATGCCCCCCACCGTATTGATGTGTCATCACACTTAGGAAATGAACTTATTGTTGGATATTTCTAATGAATTAGGGAGGTGATTGATACATTTAATATGTTTAATCACTACATTGATATATGTTGGATCTGTTTGTATTTTCATTAGTGTTTTTTCATTGATGTCAACATATGTTCTACGAAGAGAACATGTTGGTTATGACAGTGTACAAACATTGTACAGATGTTTCAGGAAGTGCAAAGATAGATGAGAGTACAAGATGGTGTTGTGATCTTATATCCAAGGTCACATCATGTAATGTTGAATATTGGATGAGTTACAGACATTTTGGTGAAGACTGGTTACTGGATTGTGACAGTGGAAGTTGACAGAGTGAGTCTCTATGTTTGTAGTATATCTCACAAAAGGTATGGATTAGGTGTATATGAGCTTAAGAGATGAAAGAAAAGGTACTAAGGAATGTTGGATGACCAGTGCAAGGTACGAAAAGCTGGATGACATCAGTTGTGGCATGTAATCTAGAGAAGACTTATTTGGGAGCCAAATTTAGTGATGTAGCGTGCCTTTTGTTTGGAAAATATGAATTAAGGATGTCGATCCTTGATTGTTATAATGTAATCATTATATACTTTTTTTAGATACTGTGTCTATCTTAGCAAGGGTTTATGTATTTTTTTATAATTAGGAAATCTTAATTTTCTGACCTAATCATGTAGAATGTAATAGGGTATATATGTAAGATCTTTTCTTTGGAAAAGATATGGATGAGATGGATGTGATGTAAAAGAGGATTGAGGAAGCTATGAGCTTGCGTCTGCTAGATGTAGAGTAGAAGATTAATAGTGAACTTAATTAGAACTAATCAAGAAAATAAAGTTACCATCGGATAGTTCAAAAGATTGTTTATTTCTTCATATACATTTGTATTGCAAATAGTGAGTTTTGAAGGTGGATTTAACCTTCTTTGGGTAGTGAGCCTGGGTAGTGAGCCCACCCTTCTTTTTTGATTCCTAACAGGGTCTATCCTCTAACAAGCATTGTGTACTGTAATGTTTCAATAAGCTCCTAATAGGGCTAGATCTTCTAACAAGGATAATATACTCTTAGTACATCATTTATGGGTGCTAATTTCCACTGGGGGTTTTACCTTTAACAGGGTTTCCTTGAGCCTAAAATATTGTATTATTGTGCTGGTATTCATTATGTTGATTGGATTTGATATTTCTGCTATTCAAAGTTTAAAGTTTAATAATCTATCATACAACTGATTCAACCCCCCCTCTTAGTTGTATTGTGGACTGTTATTCCTAACAATTGGTATCAGAGTGATTGGTCCTTAGATAAAAAGCTTAACAACTTGAGGTGATCTTAGAGATGGCATTCTATAGGAAGGATAGTCTGATGTTTGATCTTAAAAAACTTTGATACTTGGAAGAATAAGATGCAAACTCATTTTCTATATTTGGGTATTGACTACTGGTTGATTACAAAGAATAAGGTAGCTATGAATACCGAGAATGATTTTCCATCAACTTCTGATGATGAAAATAAGGTATTCTCATACAACATGGTTGCAAGAGAAGCATTGATCAACGCACTCTTTGAAGGAGAATTTACTGAAGTTAAAGACTTGGATTTGGCACACTAGATTTGGCAAAGGTTGGAAGCACTATATGAAGAAGACAAGTATACCAAGCAAGCGAAGTTACATAACTGGAAAAAAAAGATGGAGAAACTAAAAATGAATGATGATGAAAGTATTAGGGCTTATGTTCAAAGGGTTATAGATGCTGTGGTTGGAATCATAAACTGTGGAGGCACTTATGATGAAGAAGAAGTTCTTGTAAAGATTCTTAGATCATTGACACCTTCTTACAAGTTTAAGGCTATATCTATTCAAGAGACTATACCTTTGACTCTGAACTTTAGTAGAGAAATGTTGATTGCAAAGCTAACTACCTTTGAAGCTACTGAAATGAGAGATTCTATACCTAAAGTTGAGTCTACATTTAAGGCATCTTCACATAAGAAGACAATGTCTACACTTCTAAGAGAAAGCAATGAGAACCTAAAAGAAGATCTTTGAGAATATGTTGAAGAATGGGAGTAGATACTAGCAGAAGAAAGAAAGATGGATGAACTTGTTGCACTAATTTCTAGAAGAGAAAATAGAGGTAAGGGAAAATTTGAAGGCAAATTACCTTTGAAATGTTTTTCATGCAACACGATAGGTTATTTTTTATCTAGATGTCCTACAAGAGTTCCTAAGTACAAGCCTAAGTTTTTCAAATCCAAGGATAAGGATCGTTATTATGCTAGTGAAGGTATTTCTAATGATGAGGATTTAGATTATGAGGAAATTGGATTTGTTTCTATTAAAGATGAACCAATATATGAGGAAAAGGCTTTATTATCTCATGTTGATAGGAAATCTGAATGGATAATAGAAAGTGGTTGTTCACATCACATGACTAGAGACAAAAATAAGTTTTTTAAATTAGTGAAGTATGATGGTGGTGTTGTGAGGTTTGGAGACAATCTTCCTGTTGCCAAAATTTCCCCCTCATTCATTTTTTGGCCACAGTCCTATTTTCCAATGAAAAGCTCAAGTGTCGAAAACCCAGTGTGTTTTCGACCTCCTCTCTATAGGTTCAGGATGTTTCTGCCTTTTGGCCCGAAAGCTCGGTGTGTTTTCGACCTCCGCTCTAAAAGTTTAGTGTGTTTTCGACCTTTGCTCAAAAATATTCTATGTTTTTGACCACTTTTGCACTTCACACTTCTCCAGCGTCAGTGTTTTCTATCCGCACAACTTCGATGAGGTGGGCCCAGTGGATGGTTTTTTGAAAACCGCTAGCGGTCTGTCACACGATCGCATAGCCCCTTTTTAGGCTATGCAAACATGTGACAAACTGTTAGCCACATTGATGAAGGTTGTAGTTTGGTGGTGGGCCTAGTTCTAAATTCGGTCAGGTAATCTCGCAATGAAAAGAGGCATATTCCTTTCTATTTGGTGATTATTAGACTTCCTTTAGTCGGGTAATCTCCTGATGGAAAGGAATATTCCAAAGGTATTACGAGACTCAGCGACTACCGCTAGATAAAGCAAGGATCATGCTTGTCATGTAGTCACTAGATAAACCCAGGGTTGGTAAAAAGTGAACATGACTTGGCGACCAAAGGAAAAATAAATCCAGGGTGAGCCCGGGTTAAACAAACAGCGAGGTGGCAGTCAGTGGCTAACACCTTTCAGTTGGTCGCATGATCGCATGGGCTCTTCCGAGCCCATGCAACCATGTGACAAATCGTCAGTGGTCAACAAGCTTGCAGCTTGCCAGTGGGTCCTAGGACAGTGATGTGTCCATTTCTTAGCAGCTAGTAGTGTGGTCGTGGGCCCTCGTAGATGCAAGATCTACAGTGGTCGCACATTCTCATGGGACCTTTCGATCCCATGCGATCATGTGACTACCGTTAGATCCTCCTGATGCTTCCGAGTGGTGTGGTCATGGGTCCAACCTTGTGGTCAGCTCCTATTGGGCTGCATGGCAGGGTTTGACAAGTGTGGTGTCTTGTAGGTCCCAAGAATCTATGTGGCAGGAGGAGGTAGGTTTTCAAAGGGTTGTCGCATGATTGCATGAAGACTTTCGGGATCATGCGATCATGTGACTAATGTGATTTTAAAGCAGTGTGGGCTCGACAAGTAGACAAGTTCACAAGTGCACGGTTAACAGATTTCTCGTAGTCACTAGATGAACCCAAGGTTAAGGAGAGGTTCACGCAACTTGGTGACTGAAGGATAATTGAACTCGAGGTAGGCCAAGGTTAAGTTTGCAGGCGGTATTGCGGGCCCGAGGTGTCTTGCATGGAAGAGGCAAGTTTTCAGTGAATCTTGTCGCATGATTGCATGAGGCTTTTTTAGCTCATGTGATGATGCAACCAGTGTTATTTCAAGGCGGTGGAAGTTTGAAAAGATGACGATAGAGATCTAGGTGGCCGTCGCGTGTTGATTTATGTTCCTAAGATACAGTGCGGTGTTCTTGCACTGAAAAAAGGCATTAAGGAGCTGGCGCCATCTATTTTTTAAATTCAAATTCTTGCAAGGATTAGATTTTGAGAATTCATGGCTCAGTGGGCTTGTAGAGAGGTAGATGGATGAGGTTTTTGTTTGCCGACAGGATTAGTATAGGGATGGGCATGCAGGAAGATATATCTGATTTGGCATGGATATTTGCAGAGCACATTTATGATCAGAAGTGACCGGTTTTAGGGGTGATTATTCTATTGCAGATTTATGTAACCCTAAGGAGATATTTTTTGATTCTTTCCTGTATGCAGGGGATGTATATATTATTTTTTGGAGCTTGTAGTGCTCAGAATACACATGTTTGTAAAATAGAAAGCCTCTTTCTTGGGAAGCTATCTATGGCATTTCTTTTTGCCCCTTTGGCTTTTCCACATCCTATAGATTCTCATTAATGAATTCAAACATTGCAAAGTATTCTGTGACATTCTTGTTGTCCTCATGCTTGCTTGTCTGGATTACCTCTTATTGAATTCATTATATGTATGTTTCAGTAACTCTTAAGTCTTTTTTTTTATTCCTCTTTCTTTCTACAATTCATATGTATGCCGGTGAATGATCTGATTCAAATGCTTTTGTGGGCATACTTCCACCCCTGGCAATCTATCTCATTCATATACCCAATTGCAGAGATGAATGTTTGTCTGCAGGTTGTAGTCTATGTCTGACTCTTTAGGAGTACTGCTGTCTTGAAAAATTCCTTTTTTTTTCTGCATAGTATTCCTTTACTGTAGACCCCTCTATAAAATACTTATGCAGGCCTATTCATTGAGTTGTAATCTCCTAGACCTAGGATTGTGTACTGGTTTCATCCTTCATACTGAGATTCATACCCTAAATTCGGTGCATCACCTAGTAGGATAGATTTTCTTCCTGTCATTTCCACTTTTATGTACTCCTTCTATCCCTTTCCCCTCAAAGTTTACTTTCATGTTTAAGAGCAAATCAGAGTGATTATCCAAGAGGAACCAGCCTAGAATCTGGAGGTCTCATCTCGGTTAGCAAAAGGTCCCACAACCTTGAGATGATTCCCTTTTTATAATAGATTATCAAGACCAAGAGAGCTTGAGATCAGAGGTGCAAATTCAATGTATAACATTTTTGACATGCCCGGTGGGATAGTAAAGAAGTTCATTTTTTGAAGATTGTGTCATCTTTGATATGTAGATTGCATAATATAGACCTTTAGAGGTTGTTCTATCAAGTATATCTGGTGACTCCACTGGTTTCAAAGATTCGGGTGAACCTTGTTTAAGGTTTATGAGAAAGATCAAGACTAGAAGCTCAAAGCCTACTAAATTTTTAGAGTTGCCCTCGAAAAGAAGCTACAAAGGCAGGTCAACTCAGAGAGAGTCTCCTGCAAGAAGAGTCCAATCTACAACTCCAGATACTTTAGAGAGGAGACCTTTCCTCTTTCATTTTAGAAGAAGAGGCAAATCTCTGACCAGAGATCTAGAAGAAGAAGAAGATCCAAATCTAGCAAATATAGCTCATATAGTTGTTAATCTTCAGGTTACACCTCCTACAATGGCTAGAAATTTTGCCTTTGCACCTTTCAATTAGGGGAGCCCATTAGATTTTGTAGTGCATCATGATGTGCCCTTGGTGGCATTAAAGAGTATACTTGATTTCACAGGAGAGGGACATACAACAACCTTTGAACACATAAGAGATGTGACAACCATTTACAGCATACACAACATTACTTAAGAGGATGTGGCCACCAAATTATTAGTAGCATCTCTGAAAGGTAAGGCTCTAGAGTGGTTTAGAACTTTAACTATTGGTTCTATTACTTCATGAGATGAATTAGGGGATACATTAAGCAGGCATTTTGAGGATAAATTAGATAATTTGTCTCTAGTTGAGCAATTAACAACTATAAAGAGAGACCCTCAAGAGAAAATGACAGATTATAATAGTAGATTCCTTAAAACATGGAATAGAATCCCAGTCTTTGTAAGGCCATCAGCTGACCATGCCTTCCTGTACTACTTGCAAAGTCTGAATAAGAAAATCTCTATCATGATCCAATCTATGGGTGGTACCACTTTACCCCAGGCCTTTGACACTGCTGTCAGAGCTAAAAATTGTTTGATCCATGCAGGCATGATACAGAGAAGACCTCCCATGCTTATCTTCCCTAGTCTTCAGCCCGTTGCACCTGCACAAGTACCCCCATTTACCCCTATTTCCATAATTTTAGCACCTCAAGCTAGTACCAGTGGTCAGGAACATGCTGCAACAAATTTCTCACAAGAGTTGCAAGAGGTGAAGAGTAGTCAGCAAACTTGTATACAAGAAATGACAAACTTTCTACAGACTCTAACCAAAAAGGTCACAAACTTGAAGAAACAAAACCAAGGCATCAGGCCAGCCTTCCAATCACAAGGCCAAAGTCCTAATCAGCAATACCAAAATCAAGGACAGCCTTATCAACAAAATAGGCCACCATACCAAGGAGGCTATCAAGGGAAAAGGCAAAATTTTAATCAAAGACCATTCCAACCATATAACCCTGCACCTCTTAATTCCATAAATCCAGTCAGTTATATGGTTCCTAGTCAAAACAATATGGCCATGGATAATGAATGGTGTTTCCCTTGTAATCAGCCCCACAATCAAGCTACATGTTCTAATGGATGGATGAACCAAGCACTAATGGTTCAAAATGCTTCACAAGCTCAAGCAGAACCCCCTTCTAGTGGGACAGCTCCTTAACAAGAAACACAAGAGAATGAGACTACTCTTTTCAATTGGGAGCAACTAGATTTCAATGGAGTCAATGATGAAGCTTCTTTTGTTGCCTACACCAGAGCAAAGAGGAGAGCCCAAGACATGGAGAGAGTAGATTCTGGTACTAAGGCCACTACATCTATAGAGCCACTACAGCAAGTTGCCCCTATCACATCCAAGGAGGCCCTTGTCGTCACAAGCAAAGAAGGCCAAGTTCCAAAAGAGGCAGAGCCCATCATAATAAAAGCACAACAAAGAGTACACACTGTGGCACCTTATAATATTATAGACAACATGAAGAAGGTGAATGTCACCATGTCTATGTGGGACTCTTTGTCTATTCCAGGACAACCTGAAATTTTGGAGAAGGCCATGAAAGAGGCAGCAAATCCTCAACCTACAAAAGAAACTGCAAAACCAGTGTTGGTCAACACTGATCAAGAAAAGGAGACTCCAACTAGAAACTCCAAGGCCAATACCATGCAAGGTAGGAATTTAAAGCCACATCCCTTTTACATATCTTTAATTATTGGGAAATCTTTAGTGCATAATTGTATGGTAGATAGTGGAGCTACTAGTACTGTAATGCCCAAGAAAGTGGTTGATCAATTAGGACTTAAATATGAACCCTTCCAAAAGAAGGTTACACAACTTGATGGAATCTCAGTCAGTACTATAGGTGTGGCCAAGGATACCAGTCTAATTCTCCATGCTAGTCCTAATTTTTCCATTCTCCTTGACATATATATCATAGATCTCCCTGCATTGTTTGCCATATGTCTCTCAAGAGAGTTCACAGCCAAGATAGGAGGTTATCTTTCTTCCGACTGGTCTCACATGCTCTTTCATACAAGGTATGGTACCAAAGTCACCATTAAATCAGAAGCCTTAGCAATACATCATATAGAGCCATATGTATCCAATTCCATCAATACTAATTGTCCTATATTTGATGACAATGGTTTCCCAACCACTAGTGAAGCAAGCACCAAAATAGAGAGTATCCCCGATATTCTCCTAGATGAAAGAACCTTGGAGATCCAAGAGAGTCTTGTTTGGGATTTTGGTTTGGGGAGTTATCTGATTCAAGAAAGTGGAGCCATAGAACCAAGCCTTCTCAAAGAACACACTGATTCGAATGATCGGGATAGTTAGGTCTGGGAGCTATTTTTTGATGGAGCAAGAAGTAGACATGGTTCTAGTGGAGGTGCTATGCTAGTGTCCTCGAAAGGAGAAAGGTATTACACTGCCTTTAGATTCAATTTTTCCTACACCAGCAACACTACAGAGTATGAAAATTTGGTTAATGGACTAGAATGGGCTAGAAAAAGAGGGCTGAAAGTGTTAAAAGTATATGGTGACAGTGAACTTGTTGTTAGCCAAGTAAGAGGGATGAGTGCAACCAAAAATGATGTCATGAAAGCATACAAACATAGAGTTTGGGATGCAATTGAAGATTTCCATGCTTTCAATATCATTGCTATCCCAAGAAAATTAAATCAAAATGCTGATAGGTTAGCTGCTATTGGATCTCAGTTTGACATCCCCAATAGCATTTCAAAAGAGGCAGATCAGCAACACATCAAGATTATTGTCAGACCTTCAATTCCAGATAATAATATTAGTTGGCAAGTGTTTGACAATGATGAACAAATTCTGCAGTTCTTGTTTGAAGAAGATGTCTTTTCAAGGCACAATCAAAAGAGATTATCACAGAGCTATGGTGATCAAGTGATACAACTTAGATCTAATAAGATGCCTAAAGGTCTTGTCACCTTAGAGACTATCTTCAACAAGGATGATGAAGTCAAGAAAAATAAAGCTGGCCTGGTAGTCCAATAGGAACATTGTGCTGAATTAGAGTTAGAACCAGGTAAGAGCCTACAATTTGGAAAAGTAAACACTAATTCAGAAAAGAAAGCTTACACTAAATTATTCAGAGAATTCAATGATGTTTTTGCATAGGGGTATGGAGACCTCAAGGGTTTTGATCCTACCCTTGCTCAGCACACTATTGAATTGGAACCTAATGCTAAACCAGTAAGGAAAAAGCAAAGGCCTATTAATCCCAAGCTTGAACCACTTATGCATAAGGAAGTACTTAGACTAATAGAAAGTGGCATCATCTACCCCATCAAACATACTAGTTGGGTTTCCAACCTTGTTCCTGTCAGGAAGAAGAATGGGGAGCTGAGGTTATGTGTTGATTTCAGGGATTTGAACAAAGCCTCATTAAAAGACCGCCATCCACTACCCTCTATGGAACAAATTCTACAATGTGTCTCTGGATCCGAGAGATTCTCATTGTTGGATGGCTATTCAGGATACAATCAAATCTTAGTGGAAGAAGAGGATCAATATAAGACTGCATTTACAACCAAGTGGGGAACCATGGCATATCAGAAGATGCCCTTTGGTTTGTCAAATGTAGGTGCTACATTTCAAAAGGCAATGGATATGGCCTTTAAGGGCCTCATGTACAAGTTTGTACTGGTCTACCTAGATGACATAACTGTCTACTCAAAGCATGTAGTAGACCACATCAGACATTTGAGGTGGATTTTTGAAAGATGCAGAGAATTTGGGATATCCCTTAATCTCAAGAAATGTGTGTTTGCAATTCATGAAGGAAAAATATTGGGATATGTAGTATCCAAAGAGGGAATTATAGTGGATCCTAAGAGAATTGCAGCCATCTTAGAACTACCATTACCACATCACAAGAAAGGACTCCAATCTTTCATAGGAAAGATTAACTTTGTTAGGAGATTCTTTCCTAACATTGCAAAGTTACTTAAGCCTTTGACAACCATGTTGAGGAAAGGTTCAGCCTTTAGTTGGACCAAAGAAGGAAAATTTAACTTCCAAGCTATTAAAGAAGCCTTAACAGAAGCCCCTGCTCTCCTAAACCCAAATTTCAGTAAGGATTTTATCCTTTATGCTTATGGGGGTCATGATGCCATATCTGCAATGTTGACTCAAGAAAATGCTGAAGGATTGGAGCAGCCTATTGCTTTCTTTAGCAAAGGTTTAGAAGAATATGAACAAAGATACTCTTTTGTAGAGAAACATGTTCTTACTGTGGTAAAGAGCCTCAAAAAATTTAGACATTTGTTGACCCATAGCAAGGTGCATTTGATGGTTACTTATCCAAGTGTCAAAGAATTTTTCCTTTCTAAGGACCTAAATGAAAAAAGAGCTGGTTGGATCACCAAGGTGATGGAATACGACATAGATATTTAGACTGCCAAGCTGGTTAGAGGAAGAGGTCTTTGTGAGCATCTAGCAGAAGATGGAAGTTCAAAGAAATTGGAATACATAGATGCATCTCTGGTGATGCATTCTAGAGGAGAGCAAGCCAAGGCAACTAGCTGGTTGCCTAATATGATCAATTATTTGAAGACATGACAATATCTTGCAGGCCTAGATTCAGCAAAAAGGAGGTATTACAGGTTACAATCTGTTCCTTTTGTGCTGATAGATGAAATTATTTTTAGAAAGGATCACAATGGTGTCCTTCTAAGATCCATAGATTCAAAAAGGGTTGTAGATGTCTTATTGGAGTTTCATGATGGAGCTTCTGGTGGCCATTTCTCTCCCAGGACTACAAATTTTAAGATCATGAGGGCTGGATACTATTGGCCATCTATCTTCAAAGATAGTCATGATTATGTTAGAAGATGCGTCAAATGTGCTATTTTTGCAGGGAAAGAAAGATTTGCAACTCTGCCCCTACAGCCAGTCAAAACAGAGCAGCCCTTCATGAAGTGGGGTATAGATTTCATTGGCATGATTAACCCTCCATCTAGTGCAGGACACAAGTGGATAATCACTGCAACTGATTATTTCATTAGGTGGACAGAGGTAGTTGCTTTAAAATAAGCTAATGAGAGTGCTGTTTTAAGTTTTTATGATGACATCATTCATAGATTTGGCATTCCAGATTCTATAGTTTCAGACAATGCATTAGCATTTACAGGCCTCAATGTCTCAGAGTGGGCAGTCAAGAGGGGCATTTATATGAATACAAGTTCCAATTACTATCCTTAGGGGAATGGTTTGGTAGAATCAACAAATAAGAATCTGATTAGAATAATCAAAAAGACCCTGCAAGACAGTCAGAGGGACTGGCATACTAAATTGAGATTTGCCTTGTGGTTAGATAGAATTACTCCAAAGAAAATCATTGGTAATTCCCCATACATGTTGGTGTATGGTAGAGAGGCTAAGTTACCTATTTCAACTAAATTACCACCTTTGGACTTGGCCACTCAGTATGCCTTGTTTGAAGGGAGTGATCCTATGCAAACTAGATATGCCTAGTTGATGGAGCTAGAAGAGATCAGAGATAAATCAATGCAAGATATGGCATTCCATTAGAATCAAACAAAAAGAAGCTTTGATAAAAGAGCCAGGGTCAGAAACTTCAAGGTTGGAGATGTAGTTCTCAAATGGGATGAGTTCAAGTCAAAACCTGGCAAGCACACAAAGTTTGATTCCTTTTGGGGTGGACCATTTGTTATAACAGAGTGCAGAGGATCTAACGCTTTTCAACTTTCAACCCTTGAAGGAGATGCCCTGCCAATCTTAGTGAATGGTTTCCAGTTGAAGCCTTGCTTTGAGGTTAATCCCTCTCTGTAGGTCCTTCTTGTAAATTCTGTAAATATGTTTCTTTCTTTCTTTCCCTGCTTTCGTGGTTAGTTCCTGTTTCCCAAGAAGTGCTCATGCACAAGTTTGTCTTCCCGGTTCTGTTTTTGTCCCTCTCCCTATCAGAAAGTTTTTGTGCTCAAGAAATGACTCCTATGCCCAATGGATTGTGTCAAGGCAACTGGTCTAAATGTCTAGCAGGCTGACATCCCACAGAGGTCACCAAAATGTTGCCCAAATTTCCCCCTCATTCATTTTTCGGCCACAGTCCTGTTTTCCAATGAAAAGCTCAAGTGTCAAAAACCTAGTGTGTTTTCGACCTCCTCTCTGCATGCTCAGGATGTTTCTGCCTTTTAGCTAGAAAGCTCGGTATGTTTTCGACCTCTGCTCTGAAAGTTTAGTGTGTTTTCAACTTTCACTTGAAAACCTTCTGTGTTTTCGACCACTTCTGCACTTCACACTTCTCTGGCGTCAGTGTTTTCTATCCGCGCAACTCCGATCAGGTGGGCCCGGTGGATAGTTTTTCGAAAATCACTAGCGGTCTATCGCATGATTACATAGCCCCTTTTTAGGCTATGTGAACATGTGACAAACCATTAGCCATGTTGATGAAGGTTGCAGTTTGGTGGTGGGCCCAGTTCTAAATTCGGTCGGGTAATCTCACAATGAAAAGAGGCATATTCCTTTCTATCTGGCAATTATGAGACTTCCTTTAGTCAGGTAATATCCTAATGGAAAGGAATATGCCAAAGGTATTACGAGACTCAGTGACTACCGCCAGATAAAGCAAGGATCATGCTTGTCACGTAGTTGCTAGATAAACCCAGGGTTGGTAAAAAGTGAATACGACTTGGTGACCAAAGGAAAAATAAACCCAGGGTGAACCTGGGTTAAACAAACAGTGAGGTCGCGGTCAGTGGGTAACACCTTCTAGTTGGTTGCATGATCACATGGGCTCTTCCGAGCCCATCTGACCATGCGACAAATTGTCAGCGGTCAATGAGCTTGCAACTTGTCGGTGGGTCCTGGGATAGTGATGTGTCCATTTATTAGCAGTTGACAGTGTGGTCGTGGGCCCTCATAGATGCAAGATCTACGGTGGTTGCACATTCACATGGGATCTTTCGATCCCATGAGATCATGTGACTGTCGTTAGATCCTCCTGATGCTTCCAAGCGGTGTGGTCATGGGTCCAGCCTTGTGGTCAGCTCCTGTTGGGCCGCGTGGCAGGGTTTGACAAGTGTGGTGTCTTGCGGGTCCTGAGTGTCTATGTGGTAGGAGGAGGTAGGTTTTCAAAGGGTTGTCACATGATCACATGAAGACTTTCAGGCTCATGCAATCATGCGACCAATGTGATTTTAAAGCAGTGTGGGCCCGACAAGTAGACAAGTTCACAAGTGCGCGGTTAACAGATTTCTTGTAGTCACTAGATGAACCCGGGGTTAAGGAGAGGTTCATGTGACCTGGCGACTAAAGGAGGATTGAACTCGAGGTAGGCCAAGGTTAAGTTTGCAAGCGGTCTTATGGGCCCGAGGTGTCTTGCATGGCAGAGGCAAGTTTTCAGTGAAGTTTATTGCATGATCGCATGAGGCTTTTTTAGCTCATGCAATCATGCGACAAGTGTTATTTCAAGGTGGTGGAAGTTTGCAAAGATGACGATAGAGATCTAGGTGGTCGTCATGTGTTGATTTCTATTCCTGAGATACAGTGTGGTGTTCTTGCACCGAAAAAAGGCATTAAGGAGCTGGCGCCATCTATTTTTTAAATTCAAATTATTGCAAGGATCAGATTTTGAGCATTCATGGATCAGTGGGCTTGCAAAGAGGTAGATGGATGAGGTTTTTGTCTGCTGGTAGGATCAGTACAGGGATGGGCATGCAAGGAGATATATCTGATTTGGCATGGATATTTGCAGAGCACATTTATGATCAGAAGTGACCGGTTTTAGGGGTGATTATTCTATTGCAGATTTATGTAACCCCGAGGAGATATTTTTTGATTCCTGCCTGCATCCAGGGGATGTATATATTCTTTTTTGGAGCCTGTAGTGCTCAGAATACACATGTTTTTAAAATAGAAAGCCTCTTTCTTGGGAAGCTATCTGTGGCATTTCTTTTTACCCCTTTGGCTTTTCCACATCCTGTAGATTCTCATTGATGAATTCAAACATTGCAAAATATTCTGTGACATTCTTGTTGTCCTCATGCTTGCTTGTCTGGATTACCTCTTATTGAATTCATTATATGTATGTTTCAGTAACTCTTAAGTCTTTTTTTTTATTCCTCTTTCTTTTTGCAATTCATGTGTATGCTGGTGAATGATCTAATTCGAATGCTTTTGTGGGCATACTTCCACCCCTGGTAATTTGTCTCATTCATATACCCAATTGCAGAGATGAATGTTTGTCTACAGGTTGTAGTCTATGTCCGACTCTTTAGGAGTACTGCTGTCTTGAAAAATTCCTTTTTTTTCTACATAGTATTCCTTTATTGCAGACCCCTCTATAAAATACTTATGCAGGCCTATTCATTGAGTTGTAATCTCCTAGACCTAGGATTGTGTACTGGTTTCATCCTTCATACTGAGATTCATACCCTAAATTCGGTGCATCACCTAGTAGGATAGATTTGCTTCCTGTCATTTCCATTTTTATGTACTCCTTCTATCCCTTTCCCCTCAAAGTTTACTTTCATGTTTAAGAGAAAATCAGGGTGATTATCCAAGAGGAACTAGCCTAGAATCTGGAGGTCTCATCTCGGTTAGCAAAAGGTCCCACAACCTTGAGATGATTCCCTTGTTATACTAGATGATCAAGACCAAGAGAGCTTGACATCAGAGGCGCAAATTCAGTGTATAACACTTCCTAAACTTGTCATAGGAGTAGGATCTATTACTCTGGATGGAAAAACTAATACTGACAATGTACTACTTGTTGATGGACTTAAGCATAACTTATTGAGTGTTGGAAAATTGATGGACAAAGAGTTTCAGTTACAATTCAATGCTGGTAAATATTTTATCAAAAGTAAGGTAGGAAAGATGATTGCAACCCGTACTAAATCTAGAGGTAATGTACTTGAATTAAATACATCTAGAGCCTCTTGTTTTGTTGTGAAGGTAGATGACAGTTGGTTATGGCGCATAGTATTTTGTCATGTTAATTTTGACAATATTGTGAAGGTGGGTTTGTCTAATGCAGTAAGAGATCTACCGAAGTATGTGAAACCATCTAACACTATATGTAGAGAATGTGTTATGGGAAAACATACTAGAAGTAGTTACAAAAGAAAAGCATATACATCAAAAGGAAAGCTAGATTTGGTACATACAAACCAATGTGGACCTATAAGGAAAAAATCATACTATGGTGAAAGGTATTTCATACTTTTTGTTGATGAATTTTCTAGGATGATGCAAGTTACTTATTTGAAAGAAAAATCATAAGCATTTGATAAATTCAAGATATTCAAGGCAAAAGTAGAGAATGAATCAGGTTTAAAGATAAAATGTTTGAGGTTAGACAAAGGTGGAGAGTTTACTTTAGACTTATTCAATTCATACTATGAAGAGTATGGAATACAAAGACAAACATATTCTCCTAGGACTCCACAACAAAATGGGATAGTAGAGCGAAGAAACAGGACTATACTTGATGTTGCTAGGATAATGCTACTTGAAGGAAATGTATCTCATGTGCATTGGATAGAGGCTATTGGGACAACGGTTTACACATTGAACAAATTTTAAATCAAAGAAGTTACAATTAAGAATCCTTATGAATTATGGTTTAATCATACTCCTACTATAAAATATTTCATAATATTTGGTAGTACATTCTATATCAAGAGAAATGAAAAGATAGGGAAGTCTGATGCTAAAAGTGATGAAGGAATTTTCCTTGGTTACTCTACTAAGATCAAGACTTACAAATGTTTCAATCTGAGATTAAGAAAGATGATTGAAATTAACAATGTGAAGATAGATGAAAGGTTTTAGATACAAGAGAGAATGTATGACTATAATCAGGTTACAAAGATCAAAGAGGTTGTTGTTGCAGAAGAAGAGGAAATTGTTGAGCTTGAATGCAAAAATGAGACTTGTGTTGATGACACAAATGAGGCTATTGAGGTTCCTAAAACTCTAAGTTATGTAAAGAACAATCATCTTGGAAATCAAATTATTGATAACTCTAATCAAGGAGTAATGACTAGATCAAAGGCTAGAGAAGAAATTTGTTTGATTTCTCAAGTTGAACCAAAGTCTATAGATGAAGCATGTAGAGATGAATCTTGGATAAATGCTATGAAGGAAGAGTTAGATCAGATAAAGAAAAATAACACTTCAGAATTGGTTCCTATACCTAAAGACAAAAATGTAATAGGACCTAAATGGGTTTTTCAAAAATAAAATGAATGAAGGAGTTCTAGTAAGAAACAAAGCAAGATTGGTATGTAAAGGCTATTCACAACAAGATGGCATAGATTTTGAAGAGACATTTGCTCTTGTTGCTAGAATAGAAGCTATGAGATTATTCTTGTCTTATGATGCACATAAGAACTTCAAGGTATATCAAATGGATATGAAATCTACATTCTTGAATGGGAATCTTGAAGAAGAAGTGTATATAGAACAACCTGATGGATTTCCTTTATACGAAGATGGAGACATGATATGCAAGTTGAAGAAGGTACTATATGGGCTGAAGCAACCTCTGAGGGCTTGGTATGCAAGGTTAGACAAATACTTACTTTGGCTTGGATTCAGAAAAGGTAATGTTGACAGTAATTTGTATTTAAGAACTAGTGAAGATGGAGTTTTGATAATAGAAGTCTTTGTTGATGATATTATCTTTGGAGGTAATGATGATCTATGTGAGAAATTTTCTAAAGAGATGGTAAATGAATTTGAGATGTTCATGATAGGTGAAATGAAATTATTTCTTGGACTGCAAATAACTCAGAGTAAAAATGGCATTTTTATTTCTCCGACTAAATATCTTAAAGAAATGTTGAAAAAGTTTAGAATGGAAGACTGTAAACCAGTTGGTACACCCATGGTGAGTAGTAATAAGCTGACATTTGATGATGAATCAAAGTGTTTTTTCAGACCAAGTACAGATCAATGGTTGGAGGATTACAATATCTAACTCACACGAGACCAGATATTGCTAATGTTGTTGGGATTGTGGCTAGATATCAGGCAGAACCGAAAGAGACACACCTAGCTGCTGTAAAAAGGATATTGAGATATTTGAAAGGAATAATAGATTATGGCTTATGGTATGATAGAAATGATATATTTTAACTTCATGCTTATACTGATGTTGATTGGGCAAGAAATATTGATTATAGGAAGAGTACTAGTGGTGGTGCATTTTTCCTTGGGAAAAAGTTGGTTTCATGGCTAAGTAAGAAGCAAGATTGTATAGCTCAATCTACTGCTATTAATTGCACTCAATTTTTTTGGATGAAACAAATGCTGAAGGACATTGGAATAAATTTAGATGAACCTATAGTTATCCACTGTGATAACACTAGTACAGTGAATATGTCAAAGAATCTGATGATGTATTCTAAAACTAAACATATTTCTATCAATTATCACTTCTTGAGAGACAAGGTGATAGAGAAGGAAATAAAGTTGGAGTATATCAGTATAAAGGAATAGATTGTAGACATCTTTACAAATCTGTTGCAGACATCTTTACATCCAAAATTTGGGAGTGGAGGTTTCATGGTAAATCAAGGAAACAATACAAATAAAGAAGAACAGAGAATTGTAGAAGTTCTACACAGTCCCTTTAACATCAAAATCACAAACAACTTCAATTTGAATCAGGAGCAATAGGGAGGATAATTAACCTGTTAACTCATGCAATTCCCTAAGATTTGAGAGGGAAAATGATACCTCATCCACTTTGTTACCCTTTCCTCCACCAGAAGAATTTTCACCACAACAGAAAGAAGAACTAAGTATTACTCATTTATTCACCAATTCTTCACAAGATTGTGAGAGATTTGCAATTAATGATGAGATTCAAAAAAAATGATTTAATTAATGATGACAAGAGATTTTCTTGATCGCCGCATTAATTGTTGTACTTTCTCACAAGTGAAATGAAACTTAAATGTCACTTCTCATGATGATTATATATGTGCCATGCACGGATGCCATATCCTTTTCCATCTATCATTTTCATCACATCACTCCACGTTTTCTTCCTCTTGGCTTGAGAGCATCCATTTAACTTTGAATTCCAAACCAAGGAACTTCAAAAGTTGAGTTCAATTTGAGATAAGACATGACTACCCTTTGGCATGTTTATAAATAGATAACACGAGCGACAAGAAAGAAAAACTAATGATCGTCAAAACATAATACAAGATGAAAAGCACAGTTGAACCTTGAACTTTGAGCTAGGATAGTTCACGATTCAAATTTCAATGGAAAGATAAGTCTTGCAAAACATGCCGCTTAGTTTACATCAAAATGAAAGAGGAAACAAAAACATACCGTGGGGTGATATTGAACCTTGAACCTTGAAGCATGAACTAGAGGGTAGTTCAAGATTCAAGTTCAAATGACAAGAGGGACATTCAAAAAGACGGGAGCAAACAATGGTGATAATGGGTATGTGCAAGATCATGGTATGCCAAAAATTGGCGATGTGAAAAAGAAGTCCTAATTGATAGACTCTTTGAAAAAAAACTATAACTTTCAAAAAATATAACATTTTTGAAATCTTAAATATACATCACATTCTATGCTTCACCTAATACAAAAATAATAAACAATTATTTCAATTTTATGAAGTTTAGACTAAGTTAAGGTGGTCAGACATGAGAGTTTTTATATTCAGGAAAATTTATAGCAGAAAAATCATAATTAATTATTTACTTGGAAAAAAAATACAAAAAAATATACATCACATCCAAACATGAATCTACTACTTTTATCTAGAATCTTATAAAACAATATTATCATTTAATTTTGTTTAATGTGGTCAGGCATACACCTACTTGTTATCATTCTAGTCTTGATTGATAGACTTATTGAAAAATAGCTATAAATTTCAAATTGTATAACATTTTTGAAATCCAAAACATGTGTCACATTCTATGCTTTTCGTACTACAAGAAAAATAAAAAAAAATTTCAATTTGATAAAGTTTGGACTAAGTTAACGTGGTCAGACACGAAAGTTTTTATATTTTGGAAAAGTTGTGGAAGGAAAATCATAATTAATTATTTACTTGGAAAAAAATTACAAAAAAATATGTGTCACATCCAGACATGAGTCTACTACTTATATCTTGAATCTTGTAAAAAAAAATTATCTTTTGATTGTGTTTAAGGTGGTCAGACATACACCTACTTATTTTTTTCCTGAAATTTTCGTACTACTACATTGAAATTTGAAATTTTTAACATATAGAATAATTGTTTTTCAAAAAAAGCTTAGTATCTTAGAAACTAAATTCAATTTTCTATAGATTCTCTTCTTACATATTTTTTGATATAATATTTATAACTTGTTCAAATTTTTATGTCAACTTGCCTAACCTGATTTTCTAAATTTTCATTGACACTTAAGGGCCTTGTTTGGCATACCATGATCCTGCACATACCCTTATATACTTGAAAAAATATTATAGGGTAATTTTTGGAAGGAATAGGTTGATGGATAACAAGCAAAAATGAGAGGTAAAAAGGCTATATTGGGATCAAAATGGCTAGGGATAGGGGTTTATGAAGGTCTAGTTAGAAAGTGACTCCCTAAATATTATTAATTGTTTAATTGGAAAAACCCTCTGTAGTTGTTGTAATACCCCAAAAATTGGCTATAGGTTCATTAACCTCCTACTGTTAAGAGATAGCATCATTCGTATTATTATTATTATTATTATTATTTTATATATATATATATATATATATATATATATATATATATATATATATATATATATATATATATATATATATATATATATATATATATATATATATATATATATATTATACAATGTTAATAATGAAGAGTTGTGATATTTATATTATATTATTATCATTATTATATTATTAATATAGTAATGATAATATTATAATGCAATGATATATATTATATTATTGTAGTTAATTATATATTTATGTTAATTATGGTTATGGTAGACAATTATGTTTATTACCATAATTATCATATTATATTATTATATGATCATGACTCTTCATGTTGTGACTATTCAAAAGATATAAATATATATCAATGGCTGGTGAAAAGATCAATCACAATGGTAATCTATTTCACTACAGCAGTCACATATATTCTCTATAGGATGATCCAGATTTCACAACATGGTATCAGAGCCTAACCTATAAGAGAATATATATTCGAGCAAAGTATTGCACAGAGAAGACAGAGAGAAGACAAACAGTACGTCAATCCAGAGAGTTCCAAAACTGTGGATTGCAGACCTTGTCCGTGGTTCCAATGGACTTGGAAATGCCAGTCTTACATCTCACAGAGAAAACAAGCAAATCGTAATGCTTGGTGGAACATTTTTTAAGGAACGAAAATGTTAATCCTACTACAGAAGCAAATATATTCGGCACCCTTAATATTGAAGGATAGCATTGAAACCCCACTCGTGAATGGGGATACAAAACAATCTACAGGCATGAATTATCTTACGGGATGTTGAAGTGCTGATACATGTCAAGTGTCATCTACACGTACATAAAGTTCAAAATCTTGTATATATGTGTCGGGCATGTCTCCAGTATACAGATAAATAGCCACTGATTTAAAAGCTTCTTTCATATGTATTGATAGCATAACGAACTGCAGAAGTTTTATCTTCAGCGGTAATTGGAAGAAAGGGTCATAAACTTTAATCGATGATCAAACACGACTAAGGTTATTAGGCTTAGCGATATGTTGATCAAGCTCAGCGATGTAGTTATCGGGAATCCTATTATTGGCGGTAACTAATAGTGGCGGCATATGTAATTTATTTTCATATCTCATTAAATCAGTCTCTGGGTGGCACCATGTTTATACAGAGTCGGGAATCATAGTTTACGGTTTGGAATATATGCATCGTGCGAACTGGTAACAATGAAAAATGTGTCACGTCATATGTTGTTTTTGCCAAGTCACATTTCTTAAGACTGATGGAGGATGGTAAAGATAGTTTATCATGCTAGTAATCAAAGAAGTTGAAAATTAGTTTGTTGGTAGTTGACAACCGGTATCCATGCTGGATGAAGTTTGGAACTAAGTGCAACTTCTTAAACCCACTTCTCAACCACCAAAATATTACAAAATGGACATTCATCTATTCATTCACTGATTTGTGTGTTGGGTGTTGTTAAATAAGAAATTGCAGATGTTGATATGAATCACAGTCTTATATAAAAACGTGTCAATTGAAAATTATACTGCTGGAAAAAGTGTGTATTTCTGAGAATTGATCAGATCCAAAGAAAGAGTTGAATCTCTTGAATAAGACTGGGAGTTTTTTGACAAAGATTGTTATTGACCTGTACACAGCAAAGGATATTAAACTGGGTGTTCATTTGCAGATTGTGCTATCATGATTGCAAACTGAAGTCACTTATCAAATCTTACAAGTGCTATCAATTGTTCACTTTTTTATAATCCTTGAAGGGGAGATCATCGAATGGGGAATGAGTATTTTATATAAGGAGAAAAGTCAATGAGATCGGGAATGCTAAGAACTAGCAGTCCATCTATTACGTACTCCAGCAAATAAAAGAGATTAATGAGAATGGGGGATCAAGATCTTACTCATTGAATGAAGGGGATAAGCATAGGATAAGAGACGCAGCTACATGGAATATTACAACTGACTCCCTCCATATAGTCTCTTAGAAATACAAACAAAAATAACATCGAATAAGATATATTAGAAATATGCAGCAATTACATCAAAACAACATCTTATGAAAGTTAGCAATAAGACCATGACTAGACAGTGATTAGCAGCCATAAAACAATATAAGGAGTAAATGATTAAAAGGATATACACCTTCCATTCTGTAATTTGATCTGCTCGATAGAGCCTCTACCTATTTGACAAAATATCAGTTGCAAATCTTCTAATATAAATCATGGACGGAGAAATTAGTAAGAAAGTCTTGAGGACACGGAACAGTATAGCGATTCAATAAACTAAAGAATATACATAAAAATAAATATATTTTCCTTTATCAAGCATCTGCAGTATAAGTCAGAGCACGAGCCATGTGTTTATTAAGTCTACAAATCCATAGAAGGGGACATTACATTTGGTTTTCCAATGAATAGTGTCTTATTTTTTGATTACTGACTACAAAAGGATCAGACTGTCTGGTTTAAAAATAAAAATAAAATAAATAAATAAATGTACCAAGGAATATATACAGCTCACAACTCATTATTGGCTGCAGTGGCTACACATTAAAGAGAAAAGATAAGTGCAAAGTGAAGGAGGTTCTGAAATTATTTTAACAGCAAAAAATAATCAAATTATAAAGAGATGTGATTAGTAAAGAAGAAAATTAACATATGGATGAGAATAATACTGATATGTCATGAAGAAGGATGATAGGTATGAGTATCATATCAATGGGCTCACCTTACGGAAGGAAATACTTGAAATTTTATAAAGATAAGTAATTCATGTTTTATTTAAATTTGCAGTTTGTAATTCCTTAAATAAATGTTGTATACTTCTATCATTTGTATTTTTGTACAAGATAGTTTAGCTTTATAAACTATTTGTAATCTATCTCTAACATACTTTTAGGATAAAAGCATATGAAATTCAGATTCAGAGAAAGTCTGACATTTTCAAGAGGTCAAGAAGTTGATGAGCTTGAGCTTTAGAGGGAGCATGTACAATTCAGTTAACTTGTGGATAGAATCACCGATGAGATGCATGTGGATAGAATACTAGAGGTCTTTATTATCTTCCCTCAAGTCCAAGAGGGAGTGTTAATACTGTGGCCTTAGAAAATATCAAAATGCATCTTATGCTAGCCGATGTAACCTTATGACTATTCAGATTATTCGTATTGGTTCTCTCAGGAAGGAAAGTATGAAATGACATCCTGCAGTGACACTGAATTGAGTATATAAATAGGGTATGCCTTTGTGACAGATGGAGAAGTTAAAAGATCTGCATTAGTGGACATTCAAGGATCTTGATTCAGAGGGAGTAGACCATGTTTTGTTGGTTCTCTAGTAATCAAGAAATTATACCAGACAATTATGGTTATTACCATGTGAGAAGGTTATATGTCAGAAAGAGAAGCTAGAAGATCAAATTAAGTTGGCATCCCAGGATCTTGGTCATACAAATTCAGAGGGAGTATAACATGTCAAGATGGTGTATACTTTGTAATCTCAAAATTCACCAAGACTATGAGATCATCCGAACAAATGTAATTCAGTGGAGGTACATCCTCACTAAAGAACAAACAACCGATACTCTTACCGAGCATCTTGCTAGAAAGAAGATTGTGTACCTTTAGATAACCTTGGTATGTTGAGGAATAAAGCCTTATTAGGTGAAAAGAAGGTATCCTGAATGCTATGTTATTACTTGTGCAATAACTATATCATGGTTAGACAACATTAAGTTGTTGGTTTCAAACTATCATGATGTGTTCCGAACTGTATTATGCTCATGGCTAGACAACATTGAGTTGTTGGTTTTAAATTGTCATGATTGAGAGTTTGACTTGAATTTTTATAATTCTTGTCTTTGATAGACAATTCTTAGGTGGAAGTCTTGATTTCCACTCTCTCGATGAGCCAGAGTAGATCCACCCTTTGAGAAGAGTCAAGGTGACTTTATGGTTTTTTTATTCATGAATAAATGTAAAAATATATATTGCAATATTGTGTAAAAATGATCATTTGTGTGTGGGTTAACATTTCAAGGTGACGATCTTGTAAATAGTTAACCAAAGTGTCAAGATAGACTACTTAAGTGTGTGTCCCGACTGTGTGGAGATCTTGACTCTTGTTATTACTGGTTGTGTAATAACGAAACCATATCATGATAGACTACTTAATTGTGTGTCCCGACTGTGCGGAGATCATGATATTCAAGTCTATTTTCATGACGAGACTACATTAACTTGTGTGTCCCGATGTGCGGATGTCATGATAGACTTTTGATATTTAATACTCACTCACTAAGAGGGAGTGTTAAGAGATAGCATCATTCGTATTATTATTATTATTATATATATATATATATATATATATATATATATATATATATATATATATATATATATATATATATATATATATATATATATAATACAATGTTAATAATGAAGAGTTGTGATATTTATATTATATTATTATCATTATTATATTATTAATATAGTAATGATAATATTATAATGCAATGATATATATTATATTATTGTAGTTAATTATATATTTATGTTAATTATGGTTATTACCATAATTGTCATATTATATTATTATATGGTCATGACTCTTCATGTTGTGACTATTCAAAAGATATAAATATATATCAATGGCTGGTGAAAAGATTAATCACAATGGTAATCTATTTCACTACAGTAGTCACATATATTCTCTATAGGACGATCCAGATTTCACAACACCTACATCATCAAATCGAATGAAATCGACAGCAAAGTCCTAACCTAAGGCACATCTGCACATCAGTTTATCAAAATGCTAATTGATTATCCTAATTCTACATCGGAGAATATTCCTTGAATATTCCTAATTATCTTAATTATCTTTAATTGAATATTATTTGGCGATAAATGTCATTATTTATCCTAAAGTTGATTAATCGAATATTCTAAATATTTAATTAATTAATTTAATTCTACCACTTAATCATTTAATTAGATTTAATTATATTTATTCTTAAATTATATTATTTAATTTTGACAATAAATCAACAATCCTATGAATAATCAGTTGAATTCTTATTTAATTGATTAAATTCTAGTTGTCAATATTTAATAATATAGTTTAGAATAAAAGTTTGATTTAATAATCGATTAACCCATAAATCAATTATTTTTAAACTCAAGATCAGTTAAGTTGAGAATAAATCACTTTATTTTTAAATTAATTCATATTAAATCATGCACAATAAAAAAAGCAGTCAACTTTAAATCAATTTTCAATTTCAATTTCTTAACTTTCTAAACTCGACATCTGATGATGAGTTGAAAAGTGAACTAAACTCTATTTTTGAGTTAAAAAGTGCTTTTGCATGATTTTATGAGTTGATCTATTTCTGATTACTTGATAACTCAAAAATCAACCTGAGTTTATCAAGAGTGATTTATGGCTTTTCTCAATGCATCCTCAAGCCCTGGATTTCTATAAAATCAAGGCTCAGCTCCTCACAAAAGGATCCCTTGAATTTTCATCCTTACTCTGGCAAATTTGCATTTGAAGAATTAAGTTTTTGCGAACAAGGTGATTGTGAGAGATTTTTTTTATTATTTTTGAGGGTTCATAGCATTCATTCATTCATAGCATATCATTGTTAGAGTAATTTGCATATCATTCCAATTCATTCTAGACTAGTTTTGTATCAAGTTTTTCATCTTATTGCATACAAAATCCAAAAAAATAGATTGATTTGCATTCATCTTCATTGCTTTCAATCATTTAAATCCTTTGTTTAGGTGTTGTATTGTCACTGATCCTAGTCTGAATCTGAGAATACCATACTCAACCTACTAGAAGGTAGTAAATCACTTGATTAGCTTAGTTTCTTTATACTGTATATTTCTTAATTTGCTAAACTCTAATGTTTTACTGGAGTGTTGTATCCACAGGTAGGTATAATTTTCACACACATTTTTGGTGCCCATCGTGGGGCCCTAAAATGGGTTTCCATTCATCTTCTAACAATTTCTATCAATTTTCTATCATTTTCTATCAAAACAACAATTTTTACTTTTTGTCTATACATTTTTCATACGAGTTTTGATAGAGTGTCTTGCCAGGACCCCCTGACTATCGTACGATCATTGGTGTTTTTGAGAATCATGCCGGTTCTTATAGATTGTCATTTCAGGACTACTTTGTCATGTGTGCACAGACCCACTATCGTATCGTGCTTGGAGTGTCATACAGGAGGTAACCCATTGTCGTACGAGTTTTGGTACTAGAGATTCAATTGTCGTATCAAATTTTTAGTTTGTCTTCTAGATTTGGATTTTGGATTTGGACTGACAGCTAACCCTAACAATAGAGATTTTCTATTTCTAATTGGTACTTGTTGATTCTGATTGGAAAAGTGTAACAAAAATTGCAAAATAGGTAAAATCTACTAAGCGCATTGCAAAGGAACTCAGATATTCTACTGCATCTGATAACATTTCGATTTGGAACATAAAACAAACATCTCATGTGTTTGGCTTGGGTGTCTTTCCTGCTTTCATAAATCACACTTTAGTTTTGGGCTCTAAAAAAAATATAGATTTGCTTTCTGCATATTTGTTACACATAGTAATTAGGCCCTATGAATACTATTTGTGGAGTTCTTGAGAGAGTGGGCTTTATTCTCTTGTTTTGCATGTGAAGCTCTTCTCAAAGATAGATCCCCTTGTAGGTAGGGAGGATACTGTGATTATCTCATGTTCTACTTGATTTGGTCCTCAACTTTGATCGGTATGTTCTCTCTTGGTCCCACTTAAAGAGCTTGATAGACATTGTTGTTGACATCACAAATCTTGGTGAGGTGGCTTCAGTCTTTGCATGTCAAAGAATTTATCTACTGTGTTTGGGTAAAAGTGAAAAGGCTAGAGGATTATGCTCTAATCCCTTTTTGGGTAGAATAAAAAACTCAAATCCTTGAATCTAGACCAAGTCCCCATGTGGTCTATTTTGTGAGTCACCTTTAGAGAGGGTTAACCATAGTGGACATTCCCTTTATTGGGTCAACCACATGGATGGAACCTCAAGTGGTAATAGCCATTTTTCATTGTGGTAGTAACAACCGCTATATAAATGTCTTTGTGGAAGAAATCTCCATAGGTGTAGTCTCTTGTTGGGTTGTCAAATCTCCTCAACAGCTCCTAATTGATTAAATTCTCAGACTGTGTCAAAACCTTGGTGTGCCTGAATTGGATTTCGCCCTCTTGAGATTACAAAATTTCTAGAGTCAGAACATTACTAAAAACCCTAGTGAGGCCAAATTTTCATTTTCTAGGTCTATGTTCATGATTGAAAAAACATTTGAGAACATACACAAGTAACATTCCTAGGGTTAGAACAATAAGTTACTTGATTGTTCATGTGCAAGGTTGCTTTATCTTTTGCTCATTATTTTCAGACGTGCTTGAATTCCCTTGCTTGCTATTCTGCGTGCTTGATATCTACTTGGTTACTTGAAACGAATGAATTTGAGATGAACTATTACACAGATATTCAAACCTAGATAAAAAATTTTGCAAACAATCTGATACTAAAAAATTGAAAAATTGCAAATCTGAAGAAAAAATCCTTTCTGGAGTCAAAAGTCATCCTGAAGATCAAAAAGTCATACGAGTTTTCTTGATTGTCATACCAGAACCCCTAGATTGTCATACGGGAGGCTGTATACTATCATATGAGTGTTGTCATAAAAGTCAAGCAAAATTTTATCCTAGTGTCAATTGTCATACAAGATTTGTCAATTGTCGTGTCAGAGCTCACCCAAACTCATACAAGCCTAGAGAAACTCGTATCAAAATTTTGCAAAGGTGTTAGAAATATTCTAAATTTGTCAGATTTCCATTTTTTGCAGCCAACTTCCAGATTCTGTCAAAAAATTCATTGTGTTAGGAACAGAGCAGAAACTAGAAGAATCCAATCATTTTTCCAAAAGTAGTCTCTTGAGTTTGATTTAGCCTTCTGATCTATCAATTTGAATCACGTTCATCTTGTGTCAAAACCTTGTCAAATCATCTTCAACTCAGTCTTCAACAAAATGGCTAGGTGTTATGAGCTCGTGTCCACCATCTTTTGGACATCTACCCATACATCTACGACATAATATCCTTCATTTATGTCCAAATCAATCTTCATTCAATCCAATCTTGACAAGGTTGTGTCATTTGATCTTCTTGAAACAAGTCATTCTTTAGCTATCTTAATCTTGCTCTTTTGCTTCACCTAAGGTTAATGGTGGAAACTAGAGCTTCCTCACAAATAAAACAAGGAGAACAACCTAGATTCTCTTCAGCAACATCTTCTATGATTGCTTAGACATTTCATCAACCTTATGACACAACTAAATTTGTAGAAGATGCTCTTGGAAATCTTTACTTGAAAGGTGGTTACGTTATCCCTCCTATATCTATTCACGGAGGTGCTCAACAAACTCCACATCAATCAATCCTTGGTAGTTCTCATAACAACATAATATCTCAAGGAGGAGGAAACCAAGGATCCCAAGGCCATTAATCTACTCACGAAGATCTTAAACCAACTCCATCTGAAATTGAATGATACAAAAGTGATGAACACTTTTGAAAACTGATGAAACATTTCTTGCAAGAAGAGAAAGAAGCCTACTATAGCCATGATGAAATAGATGCATGCTACGCAAGTCAAATTAAACAAGATGGAAAAAGAGAAAGAACCTAAAGAATTTTCCATGGAGGCTCTATGCCCCTTTCCATTTGACAAAAACTTGTACATGCCACCATTCCCAAAAAGAGTGGAGATACCAAAATATGAAAAATATGATGGCAACTCTAACCCTCAAGATCATGTTAGAGAATCATGTTCTCAATCTATGGAGTTTATGCATGAACCAACCTACCTAATGCATCTTTTCCCTCAATCTTTGGGAGGGTCAGCTATTCATTGGCTCTCTAAAATGCCTCCAACAATCAAAACCTTTGAGGAGTTGATCAAATTGTTCTATCAACAATACTCCTACAATATTCAACATCCGATCACCATGATCGATATCTGCAATCTGAAGAAAAACTCAGGAGAACCCTTCCTGACTTTCCTCAAATGATGGAGGAAGAAGTTTTCAATCTATGCTTGACCTATTCTGGAAACTAAAAAACTTGAAATCTTCATCAACAATCTGGTTCTGGAACTCAATTATCCCTTGCAAATGAAAAATCATACATCCTTTGATAAAATGGTAGAGAATGCCATCAAGATCAAGAATGTGCTTGTTAAAAAAGGGGACATATCGCTTCATAAGGAAAACAAGTACAAATTTGGTTCTAGTTCTAACATTAAAGACAAAGGTAAATTTTGGAACAAGAACAAGAATGTTGTAACAGATGGCATCATTGATCACGTCAGTGTCCCATCAAAGTGAACTGCATTCAATCTCACCATGGGCACTCAAGCCATAATTTTTTTTGAACAAAAGGCATCTGGACCATCTCAGAAGTCAAAATACTATAAACCATGGGTTACAACACCAAAATGCAAGTTCACTTCTTTGGGTGAGTCCTTAGAATCTGCCATGAAAACTTTGTTGGAAAACAAAATCATCACATTGCCTAAGATAAAACCATTTGATCCTGAACCTAAACCAAAATGGTGGAAAGAGACCGATTTTTGTGATTTCCATCGAAACAAGGGTCATAAAACCAATAACTGCATATGATTGAAGCATCTCATACAAGACAAGATTGATAATGGAGAAATTTTAATTGACAATCATAAGAGCAATAATGATCATATGACATTCACGAAACCATTTCCAAAGCATGGTCAAGGAGATTCATCTTGTTAGCCTAACATGGGTGCTAAAGTCAATTATTCATACTTTGGAAATAATGTGGTCATCAATATGGTAGAACCATGCCTATCTAAATGTTGCAATGTTATCACAATTGTATAAAAGGATAGAGATAATAAATCATCAAATGCAGTAACTTGATCACAAGCTCAGGAACATTTACAAGGACAAAAATCAGGTTCATCAAATGCCCCTAAGGTGCCTTTCAATATTTCATCTACTTCCAAATAGAGGCCTACCTCAAAATCATCAAGTCCTAAAGACACAAGGCCTACATCATACAGTATTGTCCAACAACTCTAGCATACCAATGTAAAAATATCCATGTTTGAGTTGCTTTAGATATCTCCTTCTCATAGAGCTATTCTGGATAAAGCTCTTCTCGGTTCCAATGTTCCTAAAAATCTTGATCTAGATATATTCCAAATGATGGTTGGTCATTTGACATCACTCCAGTATATCTCCTTTTTAGAGGAAGATGACAATTCATTGAGTCATCCGCATAACCATCCCTTGCTCATTGAAGTCTTGATCCAAAACCATCATGTCAAACGTGTGTTGATAGATGGAACCACTGGTCTAAACATGTTTTCTTACAAATTGATCACACAACTGGGATTATCAGAAGATGCAATTGATCCTAAAAAGAAGATACCCATCAAAGCATATGATGAGCAAGAAAGATCTTCCAAGGGAACAATTGTCCTACATACCAGAACAGGACCTATTAATAAAGACATCACTTGTCAAATTCTAGATCTTCCATTTGCTTACAATGTTCTTCTAGGAAGGCCTTGGATACATGAAATTCAAGCTATTCCATCAACATAGCATCAATGTGTGAATTTTCTATATGATGGAGTAGAGATCACAATTCCAGATGACACATCCACATCTTGCAATGCCTTGAAAGAAAGTGCTAAAAAACTTGTTCCACATAATATAGAATCTTTCACCAAGCAAATAGACATTGCATCTACATCCAAGATGGAAGAAATTGCCAAAGAAGTCAAAATTAAGGACACTGGTATAGGAGAATACACAATGGAGATGGTCTTGTCTCTCACATCTCTCCCATTATCCACAAAATCTTTTGGACAACCTTCAGACAAAGTGAAACCTACTGCTAAAGAACCTCAAGTCATATTTAATGGAATTTTTATCACAGAAAAAGTATCCAAGCAAGAATCTGATGAGGAAGAAGCTATATTAGCATGGTTGTACAAAGATGAGTCTCAATCCTAGATAGTTTAGAAATGTGACTCTAAAACACCTAAAATCCCTGTCAAATCTTATGGACCAGGTCATAAACTCATGTCTAAAATGGGCTACATTGGGAAAGGACCTCTAGGAACAAGGGGAAAAGGTATTATAAAACTAGTTGAACACTATGGAAGGATGACTAAAGATACTACAGGTCTGGGATATCAAAAGAAGCCTTTTCATCTCAACAAAAGTTCCCCACATGTCTTAGAGAAGATTGAACCATCAACAGAAACTCAGCTAGAAGAAGAAATACCACAATTAGATAGTGATGATTCAAACAACTCTAAACTTATTCCTTATGAAAGTTTACGTCAAGAAATACTAGATCTTCTTAAAAATGAAGAAAAACCTAAGGATAATATCAATGTGGTAGACACACAAGAACCTACTACTAAATAAGAAGAAGGTAAACCCATCATAATAGCTGAAAATTTGGGATACAACAGTGAATCTGAAACAGACTCCCATGAGTATGAATTCAAATCTGAATCTGAAGGTAATCCTACTTGGGGGATTTATCCTGACTTTACACATGTTCTTAGATTTCCCAGAGGTCTAGATGAAGAATCAGAGGATGAATCAAATGACTATGAATGGGGAGTCATTCCAAAAGAAGATGAGCTTATCACTGAAAAATACATTGATGTCATTCATTAATATTCACCTAAATCTGGTGTGATTCTAGAGTGAAATGACGAACTTAACAAGTCTGATCCAGCTATGGCTGAAGTGGAATCCAATAATGACATTGAGACTATTCGTGAATTGAACATTTTGAGAAGTAATATCACCTTTGAATTTGAGAGTTGGGTTAGGACCAATGATGACAACACCATATGTGTGAACACCATTTCCCAATCCTCCCCTACATTGACTATCCAACATCCAAAACTTATTGACCAAATGTCTACTGATCCAAGCCAAGATATCTATACCTTTCAAAATGACTATTCCCTTTCTTACTACCTCAATGCAGTGGAACCTATGATGACTTCCATTAGTGAATTGAGTGTTAGCATGACGAAGTCAGATATCAAATGTCATGCCCATAATTTTACACATGAAACACACCAATTTTTTTAAAAAAGGTTTTAAGTTTATGTTGAGGGTTAACAGATGACTTAAGTTGAACGATTAAGTCAGAGAGAGGGAAAGTTTACTAGGGTAATGGAGAAATCATGGTGAGGATCTATTCTGAAACGTTCACCCTCTGGCATGATATACTACCCGAAAAAATTCTAGGTATAACTATCTCAACCTTAAACTTAATCCATTAGAATATTCATTCACTAATACAAGAGAAATGATTTAAGAAATGGGGGGGGGGGGGTGTCTTTCCTTAGAAGACTAAAGTTTCTGACTATGGTTAAAATAGGTGCTTGTCATAACAAAATTTACTATAGTTCAGAAAGTGTTTCGAGTAGTATTTAGTATCATTTAATTGACTATAATCTAAATTAGATACAACTCCCTATGCCTAGCATCTTTCGATAGAAAATTGATTAGATTGATAGACTAAATTTAAATCCTAACAATTCATTTCATTTCAATATAGAGGTCAATTCCTAATAACATTTAGTTTAGCCTAATATCCAAATTATAACCACCTTGTGTCATTAAAGGTCATTGTTAAAACCCTCTATCAACTCCCTAAATAATTTTTGGTTAAATAAAACATTTATTAAAATGCAAACAAATTAACTATCAACTAATTAACTATCAATTAATAGAAATAAAACTAAGTATAATAATAATAAAAAAATTAAAAAATATTGAATTGACTAATAATTAAAAAATATATTTATTAATAAATATATTCATTAATAAATATATTTATTAATAAATATATTCATTAATAAATATATTTATTAATAAATATATATATGTATTAATTAATAAATAATTCTATTTATAAATAAATGCATTCATTAATAAATATATTTATTAATAATTAAATTTATTAACAAATATTAAATAAATTTAAAATTAAAAAAATAAAAAACAACTCGCAAAAGTTTAATTTTTTAAAGAGCCCCCTAAGGGTTCGCGCGGGGGCCCGTGCTTACCAGCGCGGTACCCCACGTGGCAAGGCCATCTTGCAGTAGTAGGGCGGTACCCTGCACACAGTAGGGCTTGTCTTGCTACGGCAGGGCGAGTACCTACGCTGGCAGGCTGTGGCCCACGCGAGGGTGCAGGGTGTGGGGCCTACGGGCCCCCTCCTTAAATCATTTTTTAAAATTTCTTTTTTTGATTATTATATATATATTTTAGAATTTTTACCCATAAAGCCCTATGCAGGCTTTATCATAAGGTCCTCTTTTTAAAAAAAAAATCCTCTTAATATATATATATATATATATATATATATATATATATATATATATATATATATATATATATATATATATATATATATGTTTTAGAATGCAAGTGGCAAGGGTTTATTCTTTTATAATGACTATGTGTTTGGAAAATGTATGGAAATTTTTCCCATACATTTTCCAAAGACTTGTAGGTCTCTTTTTTTCACTTTTCTTTGTGTTTTTTGACTTGTTTGTTCATTTTGTTTGATTTCTTTCTACTCTCCTTTTTAATTTTTTTCCTCTACACTTAGTTTAAATTTGCTTGTCTCATACCACTAAAGGAGATATAGTTCAATTCTAATTATTGAATAATTCCTAAAGCTCAAATTTATATAGAAAGGATCAAGAATAACTTGACTAACAGAAACTTAACCAAATTATTTGTTTTTTTTAAAAACTATTGTATCTCAACATAGATTCTACTATCAAACTAACATGGAACTTGCATTGAATGAATTGAGAGAGAGTGTTTGAAAATCATTTCTTTCACACTACTATCATTTTTAATCAAATGAAATCTTTACAATAGAACTATAATGATACTACAAATACTTTTCTTTCTTATAATTTTTCAACATAAATACATAAAGTTTTATCAATGAGTGAATGAACAATGTCTTCATAAAAACTAATCCAACTAAATCTTTACTTTATTTCAAATGAAATAATACATTGTCCATGCTCATTTAATATAACAAGAATACACAAAAAATTTTACTTGAGCATTATAATAGTTTCATAAGGAAATGAATCTATCCAAAACACAATACATTCTCATGACTATGATTACTTCAACACTATGATACAAGCACTAGTCTTGGAGATTATATCTCCATTATATATACATTGAGCCCAAGGGATCCTTAAGATTCCCATACAACAACAGTAAACATGAAACAAATAGGATCCAAATCAGCTTTTGAATATATCCTCAAACTTCTTCAAGAAAACAACTTCATTCAAGAAGTCTTCAATGGCTTCCAATCTTGCAAACAAACAATTATAGGCCATGGAGTGCTCACCTCCAAACCTAGGCTTCTATGAAGCCACCCCCAAGCTTGGGGAACCATCACATAGACAAGGTTTCACAATCACAATAACACAATAATCACATTTAAAAAAACTCTCATCCAAGGCTAAAACAAGAGTCTCCAAATGACTCAAAAATTGGGGTGAAGGTGGAACTAAAACCAAGGGGAGAAAGCAAATTTCATAGAAATAAAAGACAAGCCTACTCTTGGCTTTCTCAACACACATTTTTCCACAAAATTCTAACACAATAAAACTCTGTATGACCCCCATGGCTTCAAGCCATACAATCCCTTATGATCCCCAAAATAAAGGGCTACATGGAGCCCATACATCCATGTTTCTTCTTTCTTCATACCAAGGAGAGACTCTACACCCATGGCTGTCCCAAATAATCTCTTCACCCCCAAGGCTACTATTCCCTCCCAAGGGTGAGTGTGGCCTTGAGAACTCTCTTAACAAAACAATACAACAAAAAAAGAAAACTTCAAGAGCTCAAAACTTCACATTTACAATACAAAAAAGGCTTGCACAATAACAAGCACAAGTTTGCATAAACATATACTACACAACATAACAAGATTCACAATCATAAATACATAAGAATGTAATAACTAGATTTTACATGCAAGAATGAAAATATTCTTGAGAACTTTTCCACATGAAAACATCACAAGTAAAATGAAGAATGCCACCAACCCAGATCCAAGCTTATGGAAGAAAGTTGATGAAGAGCCTCCTCTTTCCCTAAGTCTTCTTTCTCCAAATTAGCAAAGTCTCCAAATCTAGAGAGTGGGTGTCAAACTCTTCCAAAAGAAGAGTCCCCTCTAAAAAGGCCTCCACACAATCTCCTAGGGATAGGATCTCATTCTCATTGGATGGTCTTCCCCAGTTTCTTACATGGTTTCTAAATATGGATTCCTAAAAATGTTGGCTAAAAAGGTGGACCAAAGACTTGCAACTTAATTGGATGGAACTCTAACCAAGGCCTTGCTTCAAAAGTGGATTTTCGGCCATTTTGAAAATCCAACTTTTGGAGGGGTCTTTTGGTCAACTATCGGTTGTCCTATGGTTAAAAATGTCCCTTACCCATAGGTATATCAAGTGGGCTTACTAAAAATGGCCTAAACACACCCCTAGGCACCTTTTAAGCCCCCCAAAAACCCATGCAAAGCTCAAATTCGAAATTTATGAAATGACAACACCTCTAGCTCCCTGTCCAAGAGATTTCTCATGGGGATCCTCAAGGGTACTATCCTAGGTTGATAGGCATCCAATCCCCAAGTGGACATGTCATGGCCACAAGCACACACACAAGTGTCAAGTGACACAAACAAAAATGACACATCACAAACCATGTGGCATATCCACTTGGGCATTTTCAATATTAATTACATTTACAATTACATAACAATTAAATACATTCAAGCACATTACATTTACGAATTAAATACAATACAATGAGGTTTTTGCTTCTCACTAGAAGCAATCTTGGCTCGAACTGATTTACACATAAATCTATGCCCTGGTTCCCTGAATTTACCATGGTCTAATTCTCTGGGCACTAAAGTCCAACATCAGTAGTCTAAGGAAATAAATACATGTAAATTCATAACATTAATGATCAATATAATTCCTCTAAAATATCATAATTCACATGACATAATCAATCATCTATAACATACATACAACTCATCATGAAGTACATAATTCATCACTAAATTAAGCTTACGGCATAAACATTGCATATATAATTCAATTGTAATTAAATATCATAATGACATCACAATCATCCATAAAATCCACTTAATCTCACATAAAGGTTCCAAATGGATATCATAGTTTCATCAAAATAACATAACTGAATGTGCAACTAAACTCTAAGGTGATAAAACCATAACATAAAGTATTAGTAAATCCATAGAGCATCAAAATATAATCATCAAATATGTCTATCTCAAATGCAAAACTAAATGGCTATGATAGGCTCAGGGTGAGGCCTCACATCCTCCTCCCCTAGGCATGAACTTTGTCCTGGAGTTCATCAAAAAGATGGGGGTACTATGCTCTCATCTACACTGTGTCCTCCCATGATGTTGTAACCTCATCATAGCAATCCCACTGGACCCTAACCTAGTCCAGATCTTGGCCTCAAAGTGCTAGCATCCGACGTGCCAAAATGTGGATGGGCTCCAAAGCCAACTGACCATCTGACTCCACCTATAAGGCCTCCCAATCTATGATATGAGTCTCATAAAAAATATACTTTCTCAATACTGACACATGAAAAACATCATGGATGCATGACAGGCTCGGTGGCAAAGCAAGATGATAGGCGACAGGACTTATCCGCTCAAGAATCTCAAAAGGGCCAACAAATCTGGGTGTAAGCTTAGAGCTCTTTCCAAATTGGATTGGACTCTTATGAGGTTGCACTCTCAGAAAGACCCTATCTCCAACCTGATAACTATGATATTCCCTCTTGTCATTTGCATACTTCTTCTACCTATCCTGAACCTCCTTCAAATGCTGCCTAATCAAAGTCACCTGCTGCTCCAACGCTTGCCTAACTCAAGACCTAAAGCAACTCTATCCTCAATGCGGTCCCAACTCAATAGTGTCTTCCATGGTCTGCCATATAATGCTTGATAGGGAGGCATACCTAGAGAAGTGTGATGCCCATTATTGTAGGAAAACTCAACCAAATGAAGGTACTCCTCCCACCTAGTCTGATGATCCATAATGTACATGCAAAGCATATCCTCCAACACCTGATTTACCCTCTCTGTCTTACCATCAGTCTTTGGGTGATAAGCGGTGCTAAAATTGAGCTTAGTGCCCAAAGCTATCTGTAATCCTCTTTAGAAAGATGATGTGAAGAGAGAATCTCGATCAGAAATAATCTTATGAGGTATGCCATGAAGTCTAACAATATCCCACAAGAAAACCTATGCTACTGTTGGGGCTGTAAAAGTGGTCTGAATAGGTGAGAAGTGGGCTACTTTGGTCAGCTTGTCAACTGTCACCATGATGGCATCATGGCATCGAGATGACATAGGGAGACCAATGATGAAGTCCATGGAAATAACATCCCACTTCCACTCTAGTATATCATGAGGTTGAAGCAAACCCCCAGAGTGACGATGCTCTGCCTTAACCCTCTAACACTCAAGACATCGTGCCACTATCTCAGCTATGTTTTGTCTCATCCCTGGCCAATGATATAACTGCCTTAAATCAGCATGCATCTTCTTAACTCTAGGATGCGCTGCATAAGGGGCCCTATGAGCATCTAAAATGATGAAAACTCACAAGTCATCGGAGGATGGGACATAGATGCGTCCTCTATGGCATAAAATGCCATCAGAATCTAGGGAATAACCTGAATATCTACCCTCAAGGGTACTCTGAGACCGATTAATCTGACTAACTTCTACATACCACACATCCTCATGTAAGTGATGTAATATTTGATCCCTCAATTATGTACCTATAGTCATAGACTAGGCCCCATGTCATCTCCTACTCAAGGCATCGACAACCACATTCTCTTTCCCCTTGATGTAGTGGACATCAAAATCATACTCACATAGGAATTCCATCCACCTACGCTGACGTGCATTCAAGTTCAGCTGAGTAAAGATATACTGTAAGCTCTGATGATCTGAATGGAGCTCAAAACAATGACCCAAAAGGAAATGCCACCATCTCACTAATGCTTGAACCACTGCAGCTAACTCAAGGTCAAATATCTCAGTCAAAAAAATAAAAGTAAAAAGAAAAAGAGTTCTGAGGGTGAAAATCACTTTGTGGCAGTCTTAGAACCTAAAATAGTAAAAACAAAAGACATATCCAAAGGTGAAAACCTCTCTGAGGTGCCTAATGATGAGATATTTGATGTCCTTCCAAGTCACTTATAGGACAGATCTCCAGTATTGATAGATCCCACTCAATCTATAAACTTGAATACAACAAAGGAACCACAACTAATTCATGTAGCACAACCCCTTTCAGAAGAAGAAAAATAGGCATTCATCACTTTATTAACAAAGAAGAAGATCAATTTTGCATGGAAGTATTCAGATATGCTAGGGTTAGATCCAAATCTGATAATGCATCATCTTTCTATAGCTCTAGGAGTCAAACCTATTAAGCAAAAATTGCAAAAGATGCATCCACATGTTGCACTCTTAGTCAAAACTGAGCTAGAGAAGTTACTAAAAGCTGGATTTATCTGAGTTATTGATGATGTAGAGTGGATCTCTAACATTGTTCCAGTATCAAAACTAGATAAATCTATAAGAGTATGCACATATTTCAAAGATGTAAACAAAGCATACCCTAAGGATGATTTTCCATTACCAAACATCGATATGATAGTGGACATGACTGCGGGCTTTGAAATGTATTCCCTAATGGATGGTTTTTCTAGATACAACCAAATCAAGATTTCTCTTGAAGATCAAGAGAAAATAGATTTCACATGTGCATGGGGTACCTTTTGCTAGAATGACATGCCATTTGGTCTTAAGAATGCTAGTGCTACATATCAATGAGCTATGACATCTATCTTTCACGATATGATGCATCGAATTATGGAAGACTATGTTGATGACACCTTGGCTAAATCAATGATAAGATTTGAACATTTGAATGACTTGAAAAAAATACTAGATAGAATGGAGAAGTTTAGTCTCAAACTAAACCCTAAAATGTGTGCTTTTGGTGTCACTTCTGGAAAGCTCGTAGGTTATATTGTTTCAAAGAAAGGCATTGAAGTAGATCTTGCTAAAGTCAAAGCTATCATGGAGATGCAACCTCCTAAAAATATCAATCAAATGAGAACTTTACAAGGAAGAGTACAATCAATCATACGTTTCATATCTCAGTTAGCAGACATATCACAGCCTTTCACAAAAACATTACATAAAGGTGTGACTTTTTCATGGAATGAGGAATGTGAAAAGAAATTCAATCATATCAAGAAGTATCTATCAAATCCTCCTATTTTGATGCCTCCTATTCAAGGGAAGCCATTGATTCAATATGTCTCTACCACAGATACATCACTGGGGGCATTACTAGCACAACATGATGAAAATAAGGAGAGAGCTATCTAGTACATTAGCAGAACATTGGTAGCTTATGAGAAGAACTATTCAAGGATTGAGAAAGCTTGCCTAGATGTGATCTTTGCATCATAGAAACTAAGACACTACATGTTAGCTCATATAGTGCAATTGATAGCTATACTTATTGAGCAAAGGTACCCTCACAGGTAGACTAGCTAAATGGGTGATGCTATTGAGAGAATTTGACATAGAATTTGTTGAAAGGAAAGCTATTAAAGGCCAAGTCATTGCAGATCAACTCACTAAAGCAACATTGTTTGATGATACACCATTACAGATAGAATTTCTTGATTCATCCATCATGCACATATCTTCCAGGACTTGGCATATTTTCTTTGATGGATCTTACACACAGAATGGATCTAGAGTAGGCATATTGTTCATAACACCACAAGGTTATTCAATACCTAAAGCATTTAGACTAAAGTTTCCTTGCACAAACAACATTTCTGAATATGAAGCTTTTTAATGGCATGAAGATACAAATTGAGTGGCAAGTGACAAAATTACACATTCATGGAGACTCACAGCTTTTAATACACCAAGTCAATGATGTCTACCAAACAAAAGATGAGAAACTAGTTCCATACAAACACATGGTCGATGACCTTAAGAAGTATTTCATCTCTGTCACTTTTGATCAGATTCCTAGAACAAAGAATAAGGCTCCTGATGCTATGGAAATGCTATCATCTCTACTACATTAGCCCGAACATGAGTTACATTACAAGTTCCTGGTGGAAGCACTGTCATTCCCTGCATATGATTCCCCTGAAACCCACATCATCTACACTATTTTTGGTCATGAGTCTACCAGATACAAGAACCTATACTCCTACCTTAAAGACCAAATCATCCCTGATTCCTTCAACCACCATGAGAAATGTTACCTTATCCAAAATGCATCCCGGTATGTCATCATTGGTAATCACCTATACAAACAGAGTCTAGATGGTACACTTATTGGGTGTTTAGAATGTGAAGAGTCTTAATGTGCATTAGAGGAAGTCCACAATGGTATATGTGGATCACATTCCAACAGGTTTAACACTAGCTTGAAAAATTATTAGGGCTGGGTACTATTGGCCTGAAATGGAAAAAGAGGCTATCAAATATGCTAAGAACTGTAAGAAGTGTCAAGTATATGGAAACTTGATTCATGCACTAGGGAGAGATCTTATTCCCTTTACTACATAATGGCCTTTTCAACAATGGGCATTTGATCTGATTGGAGCTATTTATCCACATTCTTCTAATTGGCATACCCATATCATCACAGCTACGAACTTGTCATGCCCATCAAAACAGTCTAAAAACACACCAATTTTTTATTTTTTTTGCTGATTAGTTAAGTCTAATTCAATGTTGCTGATTAATGGGGGTAACCTTTGGCAACGTATCTCAAGACATCAATTAAACAATTTGTTGTCCAAGATGGTCTCCAAGGACACTAGAATACAGTCAAGACAAAGGGAACTTTAATTAAGACGGAGGGGATTGCCCTAAGTTCAATAGGGATAGAGAGATTGATTTGCGAATAGCAATTGGTAATAACAACAAGGTCTAACCAAGAAATTTCTATCAGGATAACATAACCACTGCTTGTCTTAATGGAGTGACCCTTTACAAAAGACTTAACTAGTATTAGACCATTCATAAATAGGTCACCCTATCGAGTCAAGTCTAGGATGCAACCTAGGATCATATGTTAATGTGATGTTTCGTATCTAAATAATAGCTAGACAAGGTTCTTATCCAAATCATGAATTACTTTTGATGACATAAACTGACTAGGGTTTACCAATGATATAAGATATCCTATCTATATTACTCAAGGGTTAAGCTGTATCAAAAACTCTTATATTAATTACATCTTAGGAAACCGAAACTATTTATTAGAATTAAGATACTTTAACCTACATAAGTTAACCATTTAACTTAGATCAAATACTCTACTAATTATAGTCTTTTAAATTAATCACTGATAAAATATAGACAACTAATAGTTATAATTATCATCTGAGGGGTTAAATGACAAAACTCAGCTAAACCCCAATCTATCAACCCAATATTCCCATAAATTTACTAGTCTATCCATATTAATCCTTCAATTTCATACTATTAATATGATATAAATATAAAAGAACTTAAGTTAGATTATTAACTAAAATACTCAACTTATCAGATCTAAGAGAAATTCTCCTAACTTACAATCCTATCCATTCTAACCAAATACTCTTTTACTTAATAACCAATTGATTACATAATGCGTCTAACATATCAACATTAAGTCCTAGTTTTAACTTGACTAAGCACGATATGCCAAGAGGGTTTACAAACTAGGAGGTTTCGTTAATTGATTTTACGTACTTTTCGTTGTTTAAGAAATCACAAAAGTTTCTAGGGTTTAAAGAACATTGTCTAGAATAATCTTTAAATAATGTCCTTATAATTATGGGTTATCGAATTCGATACGATTAAATTAATGTCATCTTGTTAATCAAAATACTAAGGATATTGTATTTGGATCCATAATATGATAGATTATGGCCACCAATTACATAATGATTGAACTTATACGAGACTTGTCCTAATGCACCAATTCATTAATATGATTATAAACCAATTATTAAATTCCTAATATCATTGGGTAATATAATTAATAAATAATAATAATTAAATAATAAATAAATATATTAATTAATAAATAATTACAAATGATACCAATTAGTCAAATATTAATCAATTATTATATTATAATATATTTAATTAATAATACCCAAATATATTAAGTGAATTCCCTAATAAAATCTTACTAAATCAACTTATAAAATTAACAATTAAATTATACAAAATAAATATCATAACAATATCCTATTGTTAATGCAAATTATTTACAAAATTTAAATTTATCTAAGCAGAATAATATTCATCCTAACTAAACACTAATCTACCCATCTCCTAACATTCCCTACCTCCTAACCTATCCCTTCTACACATGTCCACACTTCACCCTATGCCTAGCTTCCTCCCCTAGACACATGTACTAGGAAACATGACAGCTAACATGATTGGGCGCACTTTTTAAGAGGGTTGAAAAGCCCACCAAAAAGTGGCGCCACTTTTGGGAGTAGGAAACAGATTTATATGCATTAGGAATCATATAATACCTCCCCCTCCATAACATATAAAACTAACATATAAATGAAGGTCTTTGGTTTCCCCCAAGACAAAAGCAGGGGAGGTGCACCCTTCAAGGGATGGGTACATGTCAGACTTTCCAGCCAACCAAGTACGCATGGAAGAAGCCTTCACAAGATTTCATATGTCCTGACATCACTTATTGCTAAGTTATAAGGGCCAATGAAAGGAAAGTGTATAATTTTTTTTTTATTAGATGATATTGTCTTAGCCAAAGACCAACGTAGGGGTTGATGAGACTAGGAAATTAATTATATAACCTTCCCTTTGTACATCCCCTGCGCCTAGGAGAGGCCTTTGTGGGGTCCACTACAAGTGGGTGATGGAATTTTATAGTTTTTTTTTTGTAAGGTTTATTTTAATCATTATAGAATTGATTTAAAATGTAGGTTAGTATAATAAACCTCATTAGCCTTTGTTGTTAATAGGAGGAGGAGAATATTCTCTGTGGTAAGAGAATATTTTCCTCCTTCATACAAATTCCAGAGAGCTAAATGCTCAAACAACTTATTTTGAATGTCTTTTTTTTTTTTTTAATAAGGCTAATATATCAACTTGATTTAAATTTGATAGAATGCTTATTTTTTTAGAAGAGGAATTTAGTTTATTTATAGGTTACTCTAAAGTTCTAAAATTTCATTTTTATGATTGCATATTTAATTATAGATTTTTCTCACCCAAATAACAAGACCAGAGCACAATTTGTTTGCATGGATACAAGGATATGAAATAGAGATTTATTTACTATTGAATTCAATTCATTTATTCCAAATACAAGATTTAAAACATAATGAAAGCTCTATAATCTTTTCTTTTTCACAAGATTATGCCATATCATAAATGATAACTTTCAGCAAGTTTTACAAACACTTCCTCACATTACATTTCAACATCACCTGATTCAATACATGACTAGGAGAGTGAATCTCCATCACAAAGTTCTCAAGCTCATGGATGACACAAGATCTCCTTTCAAGATTTCATACACAATACAAAATACTCCAACATAAAAAAAATAACATTTCAAATCTTCACAAGGTTTAATCTCCAACCAAGAAGGCTTCATGGCTCCAAAATCCTGCAATAAAACAAAACACAAGAAACCCAAGACAACCATGGTACTCTCCTCCCTTCCATAGGCCCATTACATGGACCACCCCCGAGCAAGGGGAGTTCAAGCCAACGGGAAGACACACACCAACATAGCTTGTCCATTCACATTTACTTCCTCTTAACACACACACATCCACAAAGGTAAAAATCACAAATACACAAGAAGAAGCTCTTCATGGAAACTTTCCCATTCATGGCTTCCACAAGAGGCTTATTCTCAAGACTTCAATGGGTGAGTGGATTCTTGCACAACCCAAAACAAGACTCAAGTGCAACAGCAATAAACACAAAACCCATAAACAAAAAAAAACTACAAGCTCAAGAGAGCATGAAATCGACTAAACTCCACTACATACACCACAACAAGATGCACATACACTTCTCTCTTCATTACCATTCTAGAAATCAAATTACAGATGAGAAATGGAGTCACTAACCTTGCTCCAAGCAAAATGAATGATGGGTGTAGAGTTCTCTTCCTCTTCAACCAAGCTCTTCCTCCCTAACTTTCTCCAAGCTCCTAGTTTTGTCTCCAAAGTTGGAGAGTGGGTCATTGGGGAGCCCAAAGCTAAGCCTTCCACTAAAATACCCTCTACACACTCTCCCATGTGACTTAGAATTTTCGCAACTTTTCAAAATGTCACTTTTGGAGGGCTTCCCAAGGTGCTCCTAGGGTGTCCTATGGTCAAAAGGGTCCCTTACCCATAGGTATAACCCATGGGCCTTCCATATTCATGCAAAATAACTCCCTAGGCGTCTATTTGACCCCCTAAAACCTCCCTTCAAGGTGAAATTCGAAATTCAAAGTTCAAGGATTGGGACCACCTCATGGGTGCACTCACCAAGCTTAGGGAATAGGATGGACCACCTAATACTAGGCCAGGATGGTGACATGTATTCTCTCCATGTGGACCATTGCCAACACATTGAACAATACACATGTGTCAATAGACACCACTACACATCACAATTACACTCGGCAATATCCACTAACCAATTTAATTACATAAAACATCTTACTCCCTAAATACACTCAAATCCACATACATTACAAATAAAAATCACATCACAAGGAGGTCTTGTATCCCCTTGGGACACGACCTTGGTGTCACAGAGGTCACAAACATATGTTGGCTTGACTCCCCCAAATCCATGGTTAATACCTGCACTCTTTGGACAAGCATCAGTAGTTCCAGTAATGGTAATAACATAATCAAAATGTGCAGAACATCATCACATTCAATTAGCTTCAAAAATAATATAACATTTATCTATTCATCCACTCATAACACAATTAAGCAATATCATCTCCTAAGCTAACAATTTCAAATTTCACAATCATTTCTAAAGAAACGTAAATTTAATCTCATATTCAATGATAATAACTTAACTACATGTGAATTCTAACATCAATTAATCAAATTCTTGCTTTCCTACATGTTATCTTTTGGAAATTGGGAACACAATCATAATTGCCTTAACTATATAGCTTTGCATAATAATCACATAATTTCAACATGTCTATCATTCAAAATTTAAATAATCCAATTCATCATTTCAATGTCATAGCAATGTCCTGTGATCATAATCAAAATAAAATACTTTAAACTACTAATGTCACTGCTAGAATAAACCACACATAAAGTCTAGAGTGTACTGAAATCATAATCGAACGTAACAAGATAAGGGTCTCAATACCCAGTCTATTGCATAAAAAGTAAAGTGCCATGATGACTCTGAGTAGAGCCCTCACATAAATCTAAGAAAAGTTTGCAAGAAATAACAATAGTGCTTACCAGAGTGTTCTTACCAAGATGAGGGGAATGGAGGGGTCCTACAGAACTATTTCAAAAAATGGGTAGAAGTAGTTCCATTGACTCAAGAAACTAGCAAGAAAATCTTTATGTTCATTCTGAACTACATCAAATGTCGGTATGGTATTCCACATTCTATAGTCACAGATAATGGTGGCTAATTCAAGAACAAGGACTTAGATTCCTTATGCTCAAAGTTCAAGATTACACAACATTGGTCATCCATATACTATCCTCAAGGGAATGGACAAGAAGAGGCATCAAATAAGAATCTGTAGAAAATCTTGCATCAAACAATAAATAAAATAGGAAGAGACTGGCATCTCATGATCAATCCAAATCTCTGGGCCTATAGAAAAAGTATCAGAATGCCCACTGGGGCTACACCTTTCACTTTAGTTTATGGGTTTGAAGCGAGACTGCCTATTGAAGTTGAAATCCCATCACTAATAATTAGAATGCATGGTCTAGTAACTGATGATGACTACAGAGTGTCTAAGTTGCAAGAACTTGAACTACTAGATGAGCGCAGACAAGCAGCATATGATCATCTCAGAGTATATCAAAAAATAATGTCTAGAGGCTACAACAAGAAAGTTATACATAGAGAATTTCAGGTTGGCGATCTAGTCTTGAGAGAGAATCCTAAAAATCAATCACATCGAGAATGCAAGGGGAAGTTTGAACCCAACTGGCTGGGTCCCTTTATAATCACTATTACTTTTGGCTCTAGAGCCTATTAACTCTCAATGACTAACAAATAATAGCTCTGAGAACCAATCAACATTCTCCATCTGAAGAAATTCTACGCCTAAGGCATTTAGTATTAAAAAATGTCCTAAAAAAATCATAATAATAAGAAAAAGTCCTAAAAAAATGAACACCTTGGTGAAAACTTAGCAATAGGCACCTTGATGCTTCACAAAAAAATTTAAAAAATGAAAAAGTACAAAAAAATAAAAATAAAAGTGCCTTGGTGAAAACCTTGAAACAGGCACCTTGGTAGCAAAAATGGAATCTCTGCCAAGATGGTGAAAACCTGACAAATGGGTGCCACTTGTTCAAAATGCTCCATCTATCAGTGCAATATTGGTTTTCCTAGCTTTCAATCTTGTTTTGGTTTGTACATATCTCCTTGTTTGTTTCTGCATCTTGTTTTCAATAAAATCAATCCATACACCAATTAGCTCAAACGTCTGTATCCTATCAATGTTTCAAAATTAGGAAAAATAAATTTCATATCCTATGGTCTCTAGTATACCTCAGACGAGTCATATCTAGTCAGAGTCCTTTGAAGCTTCATCTGAGTCAGTGTGTCTGTCTCCTTACTAGAAAGGATTTTGCAACCAAACACAAACAAACATCAACACAAACTGAAAATAATCTTTGCTTCACTACTTTTATCTCCTTGTATGCTTACTGATTTGCATTGAGATTTTTTCATATTGTGTCCTTTCAAGCTCTTTGATAATTTCCTTTAATGGATTTAGAGAGTGATGACTGGGGGCATAATCTTTTATTTATTTTCTGCTTTGAGTGAAAATCTAACAACTTTGGAAAATCTGGATTGAAATGGTGTCCATCTGTAAGAGCCTCCATCTCATATTGGATGGCCATGTGTACCTCGACCATTGATACTTGGAAAATTCAAAGGGTTTGATCTAACTATTGTCTTTTTGAGTGAATTCTTACTCCTACTATGAAATGCGATCTTACCCAAGGATGTGAATGATAAAGGGTCACTGTGGGAAATTCATAGCAGATTTGGAATGATCTCTTGACTGCTAGATGTGTTTGAATGTAAGGCATATTCAGGTCATCACAATGTTCATGTTCTGATGCTTATACAAATTGCAATATCAAAATGGACATGATATTCAGGTCATCCTGGTGTTTGTGCCTTGGTGCTTATATCTAATCTAACATCCTGAAAACAAAATCAATATTCATACATCTATGGTTGTTTAGCCAGTGGGCGTTGTATTGACTTTGACATAAAAATAAATATTCATATGTTCATGGTTGTCTAACTAGTGGACATTTTATTAATTTATCCTGTTACCTCATAAAATATTCAGTGATGAAAATGACCGACACATGATCAATGACTAGGTCCTAGGTCCTAAGTTTGCATTTCATTCTGCATGTCAATTTGCACTTTGCATGCTTGCATTTATCTCACAATTTCCAAATCAACTTAATGCTTAAATGATTCTTCAATGCTAAACATGACACAAGGACTGAGTCTCACATGAAGGTCTCTTGATAGATCTGCAAGTAGTCACCATCTTGGGTTAAACATCCTTTTTGACAAATGACCGAGTACTTGTCTTCATCAATACCTGCAAAACATATCATGCATATCGCTGCATTTACATATCATAAATTCCATTACATTCATTTCATTACACACATGTGCATTCATAAAACATAAGAAAATCATACATTTTCATACTCCATAATCAAATGCATTGCATAATTCATACATTCTATACTACTCCAAGCATTCAAAAGCATTTACTATTGGAGATTTGCCAGTAGGCCAGTACTGACTGTATGTTTGTCATTGATGACAACATATGGAAAGTAGCATGTGCAGAAGTCTTATGCAGTAAGCTTTCTATATATGTAGCATGGAGATGATATTATCATTATATCATGGGCACAAAGGTTAATTGTTAGTACAGATAGTTATATAGCAGCTGGTGTCAACAGTGTTCCTGACAGAGCAACAGGCAGTGTTCTATGTATGGTTGTCCGTACAGTTATCATGGAGCCTTGCACACTTGGATATATTTTGAAGACATATTAGTGATGTTACATTCATGGATGCAGAGTTTTATGATCAGTAGAAGTGAAGTTATGCAGTCACTATTTTCCAATAGCAGTTTCCTATGTTTATTCAGAAGAGCCGACAGAGATTTTATTGGTTCAGGAGTTGCGCCTATCTTTGGGGTATGTGACCTTGGAGTTAAGCTTAGAGAAGAGTTATGGATGTTTAGTTAAGAGTGCATGAAGTAATTCAGCTTAAGAAGAAAGATCTAGTTGTTTTGGTAGAGCTGACAGTGTGTAGCGTGTGTCTACAATTATCTTATTAGATAGGTCCCAGAATGTGTTGCGTACATAGTAGAGCTGACAAAATGTTTATTGTAGTTTGTTATGATTTCTCTAATATGATTTCAAGGTGGTTCTAATAGGCTTACTTTATTATATCATTTAGAGGAAAGCTATTTATAGGCAGTCATTTGTGATTGCTTGAGTGTCATTCATAGTTGATTAAGAAGAGCAGAGTAGAGTGTGTGAAGTGTTGAACCATTAGAAGAAGGTCTATGTGACCAAGTAAAGTATTTGTGCTATACATTGGAACTGATCTAGACAATAGGTCAAAGCATAGTTCACCAAGATCCAGATATAGTGTGTATCTGTTAAATAGAAGGTTGTAGCCTTCACCCCTTTGAGCAGTGTGCTCTTGGACAGTGCATCCTCTCCCCTAACAGGGACTATTGTAAAAGAATCCTAACAGCGTCTGACCCTTGACCAGGTCTACTGTACTAAATATATTATAAAGCAACTCCTAACAGGGTTAAGGTCTTCTAACAAGGATCATAATACACTAGTGCATAATATTAGTGGGTGTCAATTCCCATCAAGATTTTTACCTATTTGGGTTTCCTCGTAACCAAAATATTGGTGTTGTGTTCAAGTGTTCTTTCATTGTGTTTATGCTTTATGTTTAAGTATACTTAATTGGATAAAGAATTGAAACTTGTAGATAACTGATTCAGCCCCCCCCCCCCCCCCCCCCCCCTCCCATTTATCTCTTGGAACTATTCCTAACAATTGGTATCAGAGCCAAGTGCCTTGGAGAGAAAGTTTAACAACTTGAGGTTGATTAGATGACATACTTCAGGAAAGAAAGTCTTAATTTTGATGGAGAGAATTATCTTGATTGGAAGAACAAGATGGTGACCCATTTGCAATGCATTGCTTTTGAATTTTTTGATGTAACTATCAAAGCAGTTAAGATCCCTTCCTTGGAAGACCTTGCAAAGGATGATGCTACTGATAAGAAAAAGGAATTATTCCATCATAATGCAATAGCCAAAGAAGCTCTTATCAGCACCCTATCTAATGGTGAGTTTTTAAAAATAAAAAAGGTAGATACAACCCACAAGATATGGAAGCACCTAGAAGACATATTTGAAGGAGACAAACAAGCAAAGGATGCACACAGAAAGAAATGGAAGAAAAGATACAATGCATTAGAGATGCTTCCTAAAGAAAATATCATAGATTACAATCAAAGGTTAAATGAAGCAGTTGTTGGAATTAGAAACAATGGTGGAGAGATTTTAGAGGAGGACATTATGGACAAGTTAATGACTACTCTCACTCTTGAATATGAAAGAAAGATCAACATCTTTGATGAGACCATGTAGCTTACATCAAATTTCAAGAGAGAGATCTTCATCAAAAAAATCTCAGCCTTTGAAATTTCAAGATTGAAGATAGAACCTAAAAGTGAGACAGCCTTCAAAGCAACAGTTCATGGTAAGAAATTTTCAAATACTTCTGGTAATTTTGATGATGATGATGAAGAGAAAACTCTAAATGATTTCATTGCTATGATTTACAAAAGATAGAAGAAAGGAAAAGATAAATATGAAGTTCAATTACCATTTAAGTGCTTTTCATGTAATAAGATCGGTCACTTTGCATCTAAGTGTCCTACTAGTGCTAGAAAATTCAAAAAGGATTACAAGCCTAAGTACTCTAAGGAATGTTACTATGCTGGAGATGGAGTTTCAGATGATGAATCAGGTGAAGAAGAAATTGGATTCATTGCTATTGAATAATAAGACAAATCATAAAGATGAGAAAGAGGGACAAGAGCTAGCATTGATTTCAAAAGCTGATATAAGGATAGATTGGATTATAGACAGTGATTGTTCACATCACATGATAGGTGATAAAGGCAAGTTTGTTCATCTGGAAAAATACAATGGTTGCATGGTTAGATTTGGAGATAACACTCCTAAACCCATAGTTGGTAGAGGAGCCATCACCTTGGATAGAAAGAATAGTATTGATGATGTTCTCTATGTAGATGGTTTGAAACATAACCTTCTTAGTATTGGACAGTTACTTGGAAAAGGTTATCAGTTGGAGTTCAAAGATGACAAATGCATCATTAACAACAAGGATGGTGTTATGATTGCATCAGGCTCAAAAACTAAAGGTAATGTTTTCCAACTCAATTCAAAAGCAAGTTGTTTTGTTGCTAAAGTTGATGATAGTTGGTTGTGGCATAAAAGACTATGTCATATCAATTTTGATAACATAGTAAAGATAAGCAATGTAAAAGCAGTAAGAGATCTACCTAGCATAGCAAAGCCAGTTGATACTATGTCATGGAATGTGTGATGGGAAAGCATGTGAGAAATTCATTCAGGAGCAAGCAAAATTCAGCAGAGAACAAGTTGGATCTGATTCATACAGAGCTATGTGGTCCAACTCAAACAAGATCATACTATGGTGAAAGGTATTTCATTTTGTTTGTTGATGATTATTCTAGGATGATGTGGATTGTGTTCTTAAAGGATAAGTCAGAAGCATTTGAGAATTTCAAAATATTCAAAGCTAAGGTTGAGAATGAATCTAGACTAAAGATAAAATGTTTGAGATTAGATAGAGGAGGAGAATTCACCTCTGACAGATTCTATGAGTACTGTGAAGAACATGGCATAAAGAGATAGTTAAGTGCACCTAGAACCCCTCAGCAGAATGGAATTGTAGAAAGAAGGAATAGGATCATCCTTGATACAATGCACACCATCATGATTGAAGGAAAAGTTACACACACCTATTCGAGAGATGCGGTCAATACAACAGTCTACACCATCAATAGAATTCAATTGAGGCCTGACACTAACAAAACATCTTATGTGCTATGGTTTGGTAATGTTCCCATAGTAAAATACTTTAGAATCTTTGGAAGAAAGTGCTACATCAAGAGGGATGAAGCAGTAGGCAAGTTTGATGCAAGAAGTGATGAAGGTATTTTCCTTGGTTACTCTACTAAAAGTAAATCTTATAGATGTTTCAATTTAAGATTGAAAAAGATCATTTAAAGTGCTCATGTTAAGATTGATGAAAATTTTATGGTTCAAGAAAGATATCATGATTACTCACCCATGATTGAAGAAGAACCTAGACCCTCCACTAGTGAAACAGTTATTGAAGAAATGTTTGACAGTATTGATGTGTTATTCAATGACCCTAAGACAAGTGAAGAAGATACTCCTAAGGTTGATGATTCAACATCACCTAAAGTTCCAAAGTTTACATCTAGAAATCATTCCAAGAAAGACATCATTGGAGATCAGAGTGGCAAAGTCTTAACAAGATCACAAGCAAAGAACTCAGCTAGCAGTGAAGTGGTATGTTTACTATCTCAGATTGAACCTTTAAGTGTTGAAGATGCTTGTAATGATTTAGATTGGCATGATTCTATGAAAGAAGAACTTGATCAGATTATTAAGAATAAAAATTGGGAACTGGTCCCAAGACCTAGTGATAAGAATGTGATTGCAACAAAGTGGATATTCAGAAACAAGATGAATGAAGATGGTATAGTAGTAAGAAACAAAGCAAGATTAGTATGTAAGGGATATGCGCAAAGAGAAGGCATTGATTATTTAGACACATTTGCACTTGTGAGAAGATTAGAAGCTATTAAGTTGTTTCTAGCCTATGCTACAGTCAAAAACTTCAAAGTTTATCAAATGGATGTCAAGTCAGCATTCCTGAATGGAGACTTGAAAGAAGAAGTATACATTGAGCAACTGAAAGGATTCACCTTATCAAACAGACCTGATATGGTATGCAGAGTGAAGAAGGATCTCTATGGACTTAAGCAAGCCCCTAGAGCATGGTATGAGAGACTAGATGGATACTTAACAAAGATTGGATTCAAGAAAGGAGAAACAGATTGTAATCTATTCATTAGAGAGACATCTGAAGCTCTACTACTCCTATATTTGTTGATGACATTATCTTTGGAGGTAATGACAAACTAAGTGTAGAATTCACTAAGGACATGAAAAATGAATTTGAGATGAGTATGATTGGTCCTATCAAATACTTTCTGGGATTAAATGTGCAACTGACAGAGAAAGGTATTTTCATTAATCAGTCCAAGTATGTGAAATAAATATTAAAGAAATTCAAGATGGATAATTGCAAGCCAGTAGGGACTCCTATGATTAATGGATGCAATCTTACAAAAGAAGTTGACTCACCAATAGTAGATATAACTTTGTACAAGTCTATGATTGGCAAACTTATTTATCTTACTCAGACTAGACCTGATATTTCCAATGCAGTTGGCATAGTTGGAAGATTTGCAGCAAAACCTAAGCAAAGTCACCTCATGGTAGTAAAAAGGATATTTAAATACTTGCAAGGCACTATAGACTATGGTCTATGGTATCCTAATTCAGAAAATGTTGAGCTTCATGTGTACACTGATGCAGATTAGGCAGGATGTGTTGATGACAGAAAGAGTACATTAGGTGGAGCAGTGTTTCTTGGTGATAGACTTGTCACTTGGACAAGCAAGAAACAAAATTGTATTTCTCAGTCAACAGAAGAAGCAAAGTATATTGAAACAACCTTAAATTATTCTACAATTGTTTGGATCAAGCAGATGATAAAGGATTTTGGAATTCAGATTGATTATCCTTTTTTTATTCATTGTGATAACACTAGCACTATCAATATGTTAAAGAACCCTATGATGCATGCAAAAACAAAACACATTGACATCAAGTATCACTTCCTAAGAGAGAAAGTGGTAGAGAAAGAAGTCAAGTTGGACTATGTGAGTACTAAAGATTAGTTGGCAGACATATTCACAAAGCCCTTGCCAAAGAATACTTTTGATTATCTCAAGGAGAAGTTGGGAGTAATTCCCTTCCCTGATTCTGCTTAGAAGAAAGAAGGAAAGGCATCAGTCCTCAAGGACTGATGGAAGGTTGAATACTCTACCTCAGGAGTAGTACCAGTGCTTAAAATGAAGCACCCTTTTCCATTGATGTCAAAGGGGGACTAATATATAGTCATATAAAATAGAAGTAAACAGGAGAAATATACTAAGGGGGACCAGTATTTAGTTATGATAGCAGTTCAATTGAGGAAATGTAGAATGTTGAAAAATATTGTAGTAGATGGAGGATTCATCTTTGGAGGAGTCTTGAAGAAGAAATGGAGAATGTTATAAAAGAAATGTTCATTTGGGTTGGTGGTAGTTTTTCATTCCACATGTTGCCATCAATGGCAAAGGGGGAGATTGTTGGAGATTTTCCAGCAAGCCAGTACTGACTGTATTTTTTTCATTGATGACAACATATGGAAAGTAGCATGTGTGGAAGTCTTATGCAATAAGCTTTCTGTATATGTAGAATGGACATGATATCAGCATTATATCATGGGCGCAGAGGTTAACTGTTAGTACAAATAGTTATATAGCAGCTGGTGTCAGCAATGTTCCTAATAGAGAAATAAACAGTGTTTTATGTATGGTTGTCTGTACAGTTATTATGGAGCCTTGCGTACTTGGATATATGTTGAAGACATATTAGTGATGTTACATTCATGGATGCAAAGTTTGATGATTAGTAGAAGTGAAGTTATGCAGTCGCTATTCACCAGTAGCAGTTTCTTGTGTTTATTCAAAAGAGCCGATGAAGATTTTATTGGTTCTGGAATTGCGCCTATCTTTGGGGTATGCACCCTTGGAGTTAAGCTTAAAGAAGAGTTATGGATGTTTGGTTAAGAGTGCATGAAGTAATTAAGCTTGAGAAGAAAGATTCAGTTGTTTTGGTAGAGTCGACAATGTGTAGCGTGTGTCTACAATTATCTTATTGGACAGGTCCTAGAATGTGTTGCGTGTATAGTAGAGCCGACATAACATTTATTGGAGTTTGTTATGGTTTCTCTAATATGGTTTCAAGGTGGTTCTAATAGGCTTACTTTATTATATCATTTAGAGGAATGATATTTATAGGAAGTCATTTGTGATTTCTTGAGTGTGGTTCATAGTTGATTAAGCATAGCAGAGCAGAGTGTGTGAAGTGTTGAACCATCAAAAGAAGGTCTATGTGACCAAGTAAAGTATTTGTGCTATACATTGGAACTAATCCAGATAGTAGGTCAAAGTGCAATTCTCCAAAATCCAAATATAGTTTGTATCTGTTAAACAGAAGGTTGTAGCCTTCACCCCTTTGAGTAGTGTGCTCTCAAACAGTGCATCCTCTACCCTAACAGGGACTATTGTAAAAGACTCCTAACAGGGTCTGATCCTTGACCATGTCTACTGTACTAAATATATTGTAAAGAAACTCCTAACAGGGTTAAGGATCTTCTAACAAGGATCATAATACACTAGTGCATAATATTAGTGGGTGTCAATTTCCACTGAGTTTTTTACCTATTTGGGTTTCCTTGTAACCAAAATATTGGTGTTGTGTTCAAGTGTTCTTTCATTTTGTTTATGCTTTATGTTTAAGTATACTTAATTGGATAAAGAATTGAAACTTGTAGATAACTGATTCACCCCCCCCCTCTCAGTTATCTCTTGGGACTATTCCTAACATTTACATCACATGATATCATTATACACAAAATGACAAGTACACATGAAGTCATAACCAAAAATCAATCGATCTCATATATATCATATAACTCAAAATAGTTAGAGGTACACTATTGGCACAGTATACAAAAGAATGAGCTCATCTGAGCTATCAGAATAGATCAATATATAAACAAAATGACAAAAAACAAAGGACAACATGACAGATCAGTTTTTTGCCTACTCCTCCACATCTGGTGGGGGTGGCATAGGTGCATTAGGCGGTAGATCAGCCTACGATGCTATGGCTCCCTCGAAAGCAACCATATACTAAGAGTATGTAGGAACTCTCTGTGCAATAGGTAAAACATCATAATATGCAAACACATAATAAGCAGCCCATGGAGTCTGATGTGTGACCTCTACTTGTAGCCATCTGTTGTTTGCCTCTCTCTCTACACGCTGCCTCTCAAATTCCTTGAGCTATATCTCAAGTGTAGCACTCTGCACTCTTAGGTCTCTGATCTGTAACCTAATTCTCCTAATGATGTCCTGAGGAGTCTGCCTCAGTCCAGCATCTACATCTGCAGCTGGCATCTCTATATCCTCAGGCTGATCAGCAACCTCTGCCCTACACGCCTTGTGACATCTAACCTTAGCACCAAGATCAAAGTCAGGATCTACCTATGCAGCATCGATATCACCATCTACATCCTATTGTGCCCCCAGAACCTCATCAGCACTCCCAATACTACCTAGTGTGACACTCTCTCCTCGAGTATGTCTCCTCTGTAGAACTGTAGGTCTGCTTGCTGTAGAACTCAAGGGGCAAGGTGGTTTCATCTATCTAGTTGGCCTCTATGGAGTAACCATAGCTCTAGGTATAGGAGGCATGGGCTGCACAATAGGAATTTGTACCTCTCAACATCTCTGGCCTCTACCCATCAGTGCACTGGTGATATCTACAACCTCCTCCATGGTAGGGATCATCTCTGTGGGATCAAAGAATCTCCTCATTGGATGCTCTACTAGCCAAGCAACACAAGCATCAATGACCCTAGCATCATCAACCTATGGTCTATAATCCCACTCTCTTGGCACGTATCCAATGTACTCCTAGTTGCACAAGGTGTAAGATAATCAAGCTTTCCAACCTAATCCCAGCTCTTGAACAAAATGTGCATAAGTGGAATAGTCCTAAGGGGCATCCTAGATGATGTCTTACTACCTCCACACTTGTGAAATGATGAAACGCTCAAGGATATTAGTAGAGCATCCTATCAATACCTGACTTTGACAGAAATAGTTGAATTGAGACCTAGCAGTCGGCCATGCCTCCACCTATAAATATGGTCTCCATATCACAAAGGTCATGTCATCCAAAACATGCCTCCAATACTCAGTGATACCCATATGAACTTGTGTCACATATCCATAATATATGTATATGATGGGCTCCTGCAACTATCGCTGACTCTGACATACCAGTTGACATATGGGAATGTGCTCCCATGCCCAAATCTATAGAACAAGAGCACCTAAAGAAAAATACTTGCCCTCATGATACACTATCTCATGCATCTTAGAGAACATGTGTGCAAGAAGGTACTGACCCCATCCCAACTCAAAAGGTGTAGCCATCAGGTGAGCTACCATCGGGGCCTAGCCCATCAAGAGACCTTTCTACTGATGGTCTAACATGATGATCCCATTGATCATCCCTAATATAATACACTCAAGTCTATGGGTTTTCCCATATCTCTGTACCAATGACTCCCAAGAAATGGACTGCACCAACTAATCATCATCCCCAAACAACGTCCTAAAGGCATGTAGACCAGCATTCCCTGCACTGATATAATCAAGATGAGGGCCATGGAACAGTATCCACAATATCCTATACATGTCCTCAGGTGTGACTTTGATCTCACTAGTGGGCAGGTGGAAAGTCTATGTCTCCAAATGGAATCTCTTTATCAAGGCAGTCAGTAAACCATGGTTCACCTGAATCTTAGGAAAACATATGAGATACTCAAATCCACAGGCAACAAGGTGTACTCTAAGAGGATCAGGTAGTGACACACAAAGTCTCTGGGTCACCTGGTGTGAAATCCAGACATGTACATCATCATAGACTATCTACATAGCATAGAAATAGGGTACCCTATCAGTAATTTAGTCAAAAGTTAGGCTATAAGTATATAAATTGAAATTTTGACTACTTTAGAAGGTACATTAAATGCTAAGAAATCAGCCTAAGAAATCAGAAAAAAAAATTGACCTAAGGAGGTGAAAAATGCTTGTTGTTTTCCATACAAGTTTTTAGACTGGTGTCAAAACTCATAATAGTTTCTACAAGTTCCCGCATGACATTTCATGTGTACACGATATTCTAATAGTTCATGTACGACAGATGGGTCCCTCTCATACAAGTTTCAGACAAAATAGGGATGACACTCTATAGGAAGCTGAAAAGTCATACGAGTCCATACAAACTATCGTATGAGTTTCCATGGTGCAAAAATTGAAAAACTTAAAAGCATACGAAAAAGATCCTAAAATGCTAAAAACATGAAAAATTTGAATACATAGAGAGGCAAAGAGGTCCACTTACCGGGTTCCTGTACTGGGAGGTCGCTGGTGTCACCGGCTGCACTCAAATCGGTGTGAGGAGACATGAACTACCATGTTAGCCATTTTTCTCTCAGAGGGCTCCACAGAAATCACAAAAGACAAAAGTGAATAATGATTTGAAAATGACCCTTTTGGCCCTTATATAGGTTTTGACCTAATTTTTCAAAGTGCTCCATTTTCCATGAAAATTGCATCCCTGGCTAATTTCAACGTTCTGAACCCATTTTCGAGATCAAAATAGAAATCTAAGATTATTTACATTGTCAAAATCATGATTTAAAATTTTCAAATAGAGGACGGTTGACTGCTTGTGTAAACGACCTTCAATCATCATAGAAATCCAGAATTCAATGTAACTGATTATCTTACATCAAGCTATTCAAATTTCAACTTGGTTAACCATCATCAAACCCAGTCAAACTTGGTCTCCAGGACCTCTAAATGATGTAGAACGCGTCTCCAGACGTGCATAACCAATTTTCAAATCAATTAACATGCTTCTAAACCATTTAACATTGACTTTTCTTGTCAAATTTCAATTTTCATCTCAAAGGGGGCATGGTATTGCACATCAATCAAATCTATAAATCAAATTTTTCTCTCAGTGATCAAGACAACAACCACGTCTAGTTATTGATTCATCTAAAAGTCCTCGTCGCTTGGGGCACATCACTTGGGGCATATCATATTCATCAAGATCCATATCAATCTGGTATCCTAATAAAACTTGTGAACTATATTAGCTCTTTGTAACCATTGGTTCAGTCATGTTATTTCCTTGGTTCTTTGTAACTGAAGGGTTCAGATTTGGCATCCTTTCAATTCCTTTGGACAATCAGATCTAGAGTCAGGACAGTCACTTCTTCGTAATCATAGGTTCAGAATCAAACATTTTGACACTTCTTCGTAATCACGAGTTCATTGTTGATATAGTTAGCATCATCTTCATTCTTTGGTCAATTAGGACCGGAATCACCAACATCTTCAAATCTATCAATCGGTTTCTTTCTCAGAATTGATTAATCTCTCAGGATCAGTCTCACCAGAAAATTGAGTCCACATCTTTATCAAACATAGATTAATCTTTGAACTAATACGCTTCACACAGTAATTCAAAGAGGGTCAAAATGTTTAATACCCGAAAATGGGTTATAGGTTCATTAATCTCCTACATCATCAAATCGAATAAAATCGATAGCAAAGTCCTAACCTAAGGCACATCTACACATCTGCACATTAGTTTATCAAAATCCTTTTTGATTATCCTAATTCTACATCGGGGAACATTCCTTGAATATTCCTAATTATCCTAATTATCTTTAATTGAATATTATTTGGTGATAAATGTCATTATTTATCCTAAAGTTGATTAATCGAATATTCTAAATATTTAATTAATTAATTTAACTCTTCCACTTAATCATTTAATTAGATTTAATTATATTTATTCTTAAATTATATTATTTAATTTTGACAATAAATAAAAAATCCTATGAATAATCAGTTGAATTCTTATTTAATTGATTAAATTCCAGTTGTCAATATTTAATAATATAGTTTTGTATAAAAAGTTTGATTTAATAATTGATTAACCCATAAAACAGTTATTTTTAAACTCAAGATTAGTTAAGTTGAGAATAAATCACTTTATTTTTAAATTAATTCATATTAAATCATGCACAATCAGAAAAGCAGTCAACTTTAAATCAATTTTCAATTTCAATTTGTTAACTTTCTAAACTCGACATCTGTTGATGAGTTGAAAAAGTGAACTAAACTCTATTTTTGAGTTAAAAAGTGTTGTTGCATGATTTTATGAGTTGATCTATTTCTGATTACTTGTTAACTTAAAAATCAACCCGAGTTTATCAAGAGTGATTTATGGCTTTTCTCAATGCATCCTCAAGCCCTAGATTTCTATAAAATCAAGGCTTAGCTCCTCACAAAAGGATCCCTCGAATTTGCATCCTTACTCTAGCAAATTTGCATCTGAAGAATCAAGCTTTTACGAACAAGGCGATTGTGAGATTTTTGTTATTGTTTTTGAGGGTTCATAGCATTCATTCATTGACAGAATATCTATAGGATTTGAGCAATACAAATCCACAGAACACCAAGATCACCTGCATACAAAAAACCTGTTACAAGGAAGTAGAGAGAAGAAGAGGCCAAGGGTTTGACTCAGAATATGAAGAAGAAAATATCCTCAATAATGAATGAATAATAATGTACAATGGATCATCCTTATAAAGGAGATTGAAAGCCTTGAAAGGAAAAGTCTAGTGCATGCAATAATCAGTTTGACTATTACATGACTAATGCACGAGTTTAGACCAACTAATGCATGTGCTTTTAACTAAAGCAAAAGGAAGTTGACATCTTAAGAAGGGAGTAAATATTAATTAACATAATTAATACTTTACTCTAACAATATCATTGTTAGAGTAATTTTCATATCATTAGAATTCATTCTAGACTAGTTTCGTATCAAGTTTTTCATCTTATTGCATACAAAATCCAAAAAAATAGATTGATTTGCATTCATCTTCATTGCTTTCAAAATCCTTCATTTAGGTGTTGCATTGTCACTGATCTCGGTCTAAATCTGAGAATACCATACTCGCACCTACTAGAAGGCACTAAATCACCTAGTTATCTTAGTTTCTTTATACTACAGATTTCTTGATTTGCTAACCTCTAATGTTTTACTGAAGTGTCATGTCCACAGCTAGGTACAATTTTCACACACATAGTTTCTCAATTAACTAATCAATAGAAGATTGCAAATATATTCTTAATATGTTTGAAGCCAATAAAATATTCCATGTGTTGTGTGAAGGTAATTATCTAGAAAGTAGGCTTGCAAACTTGGGGTTTGATTATCAACACATGATTTATTGGGATATTAATGATAATATCCTAGTAGAGATTTAAACATTATTGTGAAATGATGTTGGAGACTTCTAAATTACTTGTTGTCTTGGAAATGATTATTTTATGTGCGTGAATTGACATCCTGATATGGCCTTCCTTTATTAGAAAGAGGCTAAGTATTCTAGTGGTGTTAAGTCTTGTTAACAATTGTGGGTGTCCTACTTCTCTATTTTTGCATTCTATTTTCATAGGTGGCATGGTGGGTGATTGTAATGGAATCGATCCCATTGTTTATCACAAGTAGAAGAACATGCATTTGATCTAGAGTGAGATATCAACTGGAGGTCTTAATGGGTGTATGGAAAGACTCCATGGCACATATTCTTTAGTTACAAAATTATTTTTCAAAGTATGGAACAAGGACATCTTGAGAGTCTATGGTCTTGATCTATAGAATAATAAAGATTTAATAGCCAATTTGTCATATATATTGGTGGAAAGAAGCTTTATAAAGATGATAAATGTACAAATGAATCAGTCAAAATCATATTCCATCCTAGAGAAATGAATAGTATCAAAATAAATACTAATGGAGGATATGATTGAACTTCCCTCAAATCTTTGTGGGTGGATGTTATAGAGGTAATTATGAGATATTGTATCCTTGATAGAAAATTTTATAGTTTTTCAGTTACCACTTTGTTATCCTAAACCATTTTAGACATAATAAGTGCATTTATTTTCCATTTTATTTTCTTTCATCTATGAACTATAGTATACAATCCCATGCAAAGAACCATGCCTCTCTTGTTCTTCATGAGAGCTTAATTTTACTCATAATGGAGCATTTTATGGCTTTAAATATTGAGAAAAATGTCCTCCTAAAATGGGCACAATGTTAGGGCTCACTATGGGAACACAACCTCTAACTAGGTGGATGAGTCTTCTGATGAGGAGGAGGTTTTTCATCTATATAATAGGAAACACCCATCTTCTACCCCCTAAGGCAACAATAAAATTATTATCTCTAATGATAATCACTGTGACTACGCCTAGTCAAATGGGTTCATTCTTACCTCTATAGACCTCATTATTGTTGTCAAGGGGAAATGAAAAACTAATCTGTCTATGTCTATGAAATTTTAAGGAAAGAATCCCCCTAGTTCATGTTTAGCTAGGGTTGGAAGATAATATTCCCATTTGAAAAAATCCAAATTGAATCCTCTTAATTCTTCATCTTCTATTTCCCCTGCTTCTCATATTATGGAAGATGTGCATATGGGGATTCATATTGACATCTATGTTAGTGAGGAAAAAGATATGCTAATGCAAAAGGGTTCATTAGTCCAAGAGAACCCTAGTATTAATAGAAATGTTAAGGATGTGATAGAAAGTTATAATGATTTGTTTGTGGATAATTGTAGAAATTAATTCTTTAAAAGAAAGAGCTACAATGACCCCCTCCAGCTAGAGTCTTGATAATATCATGTATAGTACTCAAGATTTAGCCAAGAGAATTAAATACATTAAAGAAGATCATGAGTGGCACATTCAAAAGATGGAGAGTTCCATGAATGAGATTTGGGATAAATTAATTATTGTTATTTCCATGAGTAAAACCATCATGAATAACATAACTAAGGGCCTTGAGAAGTTAAATGAGTAGGTGGAGGCTCTTTATTTCATGTCTATAGGTAATTATTAATCTCCATCCACTAGTGAGAAATTGGATAAAAGAGATCAAGTCATGGACAAAGGTGTGGTGATGCAAGAAAAAGCCCCTAGTGAGAAGGCCTAATGAGGAAGGAGAAAGAGATGGCCACAACGTCTGGAGCTACAACCAAACTGAGAAGTTCAAAGACAAGGGGATTAACCCCATTAATGGTATAATCAAGAATCTTTTTAGTATTAATGATGAGATTTCACAAAAGAATGATAGTCTGATAAAACTTTTGTTAGTTTTTTGGGGTTTGGCTCTCTTGTTTTGGTGCTTTTGGTCTGTTGTTGTTTTGATGATGACTAGTGTCTAAAAATTTTCTTTTTTCTTTTTTTTATGTTAAGAATTTTTGGTCTCTTCAAAACCATTTTTCCTAAATAATAAAAAATATGCATTTTTAGTTCCAATAGGCAAAGAGAAATGGCAGGAAGCATGCCATTATTTTTTTATTCCATGGTTGAATTTTGTCAGTTCTTCAAGGCCTAACATTTTATTAGGCGATAAAGATTGTGTGGCTTATATTTGGAAGAGGTTATGTTAATGCCCTCTAATGAGGGACTTGAGTGTGAATAGTGGAAAAGATATACATTGTGGTGGATTCTGGACCTTTTTCTTCCATGGGGGTGTGGCAGGGATTTTGTGCATGCGCGTGCAATTATTGAGAAGGAGAGGAGTTATGGGGGAGGGCTCTCCCATCATACAATATAATATATAATATAACTTCCCCACTATCAATTAATAGGACAATGTTACTAAATTTTCCCTCTTTGGGTAAAAAATGTGCTACATGAAGTCTTTCATCTTTTGGTAAAAGGTTTTAGGAGGTGTGTATAACATGATTAAAATAAAAATACTTCTAAGGCCTTATAATGATGAGTCATATATTTAAATAGAAAATAATGTCTTATGTTCTTTTATTATAGCTCCCAAAATTTTAAAAGTAGTATGCCTTCATGCCACTTTGAATAAAGTAAAATCATTTTAAGTTTTGTGTATTTTGAGGGAATTTTAAGTGCTTGGTCTTGTCAAAAGTAAATAGTTTTAATGGTACTTATTGGTTAAGTTAGACTTAAGAGGGAAAAGGCCCTAGTTTTATCACAAAGATGAAGTAACAACACTTTCCATGAATAAAAATAACATTTTTTCAGAAAGAATATTGAGATTTCATTTTGTGAATGCCAAATAATATGATGAATAATAAATTGCAAGAGAAAATACCTGATCCATTCAAGAACAATAACAAAGGGAAAGAAAAGAGCGGTGAATTCCAAGAAGGAGAGCATATCCATTTTTTTGAGTTTAAACAAGATTTAATGAATAGAGAAATGAGCTTTAAGGAAGAACATGTCCTTTCAAAGAGAGCACTAGTTATAGTGAAAACAACTATGAGTTTAGGTGGAAATCATCAAGTTTCAAGATACAACCTCCAAATATAAGGTAAAGATGTTGAAATTTTAAATTTTTTTGAGAAAGCTTTCTTGGTATAAATTTATTTCATTATACTTCTCATATTCTGCATGCATTTACACTTTCATCTACCTGGAGTTCTTTTGAGAAAGTTGTGTCACTATATTATGGGGTTCATGTCCTGGGGTCTCATTCAAGAGGAAAGGAATAAAATGTAGAAAATAGATAGCTATTACATTTAGCAAGCCTCTTATATACCAATACATGTGGAGGCAAAGGTCTATGATTTAATTAGTATCCCACCTTTCATATAGCCATGCATAAACCTAAAGTATTAGAGTCATAGAGGGTAGTTTTTGCATCATATATAGCTCCCATTATCTTTCAAAGATTAAAAAAAAATCAAACACTTATTCAATTCTTTAATAGAGAAGAAATAACATATTAAGGCTCCTCCTAGATAAGCTAATTAGCACTACTCAGAAAGGTTTTGTTCCAAGAAGGAAAATCCTTGATGTGGCCATTTCCACCCATGAAATCATACACTCCATGGACAGGAGAAAGATTCTAGGTATGGCCTTCAAACTTGATATATCTAAAGCCTATGATAAAGTTAATTGGTCTTTCTTGCAAAAAATCCTTACTAGGATGGGGTTTAATGAGAAGATTATTCACACTATCCAAGAATGTACACAAACTATTAGCTTCTCTATTTTAGTCAATGGCACCCCTAGTGATTTCTTTCAACCTAAAAAGGGGCTCAGACAAAGTGACCCTCTCTCCCCCTACCTATTTATCATGGTGGCTGAAGTCCTCAGTAGGAATCTAACTATGCTCTCTTCCATAGGAAGATTAAAAGGTGTCAAACCTACTTCCACTCTGTAACAAGTTGTGTTGGAGAAATTTGTGGATGATACTTTCCTCTTCGAGTACTCTTCGGTGATTGAGGCCAGATAGTGGAAGCAACTTTTGGAGAATTATGCCTTGGATTCTGGATTTTGTATTAACTATCAGAAAAGAAGAATGTTCTTATTCAATACTCCCATTGAGATGTAAACCAGAGTGCTTCAAATCTTGGATTGTCAGTCGGCTTCGCTCCCCTCTACCTACTTAGGCCTCCCCCTCATGGTCAAAGAGGTTTCCCATGAATTTATGAACTCCATCCTAGAAAGAACCTAGAGAAAACTTGTTGGATGGAAAGGGAAGATCCTAAGAAATGTTGGTAAGCTTCAACTAGTGGATTCTACTCTCCAAGGGATCCCAGTCTACTTTCTGTCCCTCTTCAAGATCAAAAGCAACATGGCAGATAGGTTAGAAAAGATCTAGAGAACCTTTTTGTGGGTTGGCTCTGAAGAGAAAAAGAGGATGTCCCTGGTCAATTGGGATACTATTTGTCTTTTGAAACACCTGGGTGGTTTGGGCCTGAGGCAAATTGGCTTGATGAATAGAGCCCTCACCATGAAAGTGGCTTGGAAGCTCATAGAAAGGAAAGTGGAATGGAGTAGGATAATGGAAGCTAAGTACCTCCAAGGGAACCCCTATGGGATGATGTACTAAGATAATGATCTCCCCAATGGCTCTAAAATTTGGGTGAATATCTGTAAATGTAAAACCTTGCTTTCTAAGGGTTCTTTCTGGCAACTCAGAGATGGGAGATCCATTAGATTATGGAATGACTCTTGGATTCTGAATTGCCCTGCCCTTAGTGGTAGATTTAACCCCCTCATGAACTACCTTGGGCCTATCCTTGGCAATAGAACTTCTAACTACATTACTGGAGGGAAATGGAAGGATATATCTAGTATGGCCAGAGATAGACTGGAAACTTGGCTAATGAGCTCATGGAAATTTTGGGAAATATCAGAATCCTGGGAATTGGTGGCCAAGATTCCATCATTTAGGCCCCCATCCAAGTGGGTACCTTCTCGGTCAAGACTTCTTACAACCTTCTGTTGAAGGAAGAGAATAATCTGGGGATTAGATTAAGGTGTGGATTCCTCAGCTCACGCCAAAAATCAATTTCTTCTGGTGGACCCTTTATGCATGGTAAAACCTTAACTCGGGACAACCTCATAAAAAGAGGCTTCTCCATGGCCAGTAGGTGTGTCCTATGCAAAAAGGAGGAGGAAATGATAAATTTCCTATTCATACAATGTGCTTTCGCCACTAACATTTGGCAGGAAGTTATTGGTAAACTAGGAGTCCTGTGGGTTTTGGGTAAAGATGTCCACCAGTTCACTGATTGGCGATCCCCTTCCAATCACTCTCTCCTCCAGCTCCTTTGGTGAATTCTGCCTCTACACATCTGTTGGACCATTTGGAAAGAAAGGAATAATAGGATATTCAAGGAGTCTTGTTCCCTGCTTGAGGTTTTCTTTTATATCGGAACTAAGCTCCTATGTGAGAATGATAATTGGAAGCTCCCCTTGGCACCCCCCTCTGCCTGGGAGATCAAAATGGCTGATAATTGGAACCTCTTGACTGGCTTCACTAAGTTTGACAACTCCAAGTTGATAGCTGGGAATGCTACTAGATGGGTTTCCCTGCCCATTGGTTGGACCAAATTAAATTTTGATGGGGTGGAAAATAAGCTTTCTTAGGGTGGGGGAGCTATGCTAAGAGACCACATTGGCACTTGCCTCTTGGCTTATGCTGGGTCACTAAAAAATTGTATAGTCAATCAAGCTAAAGGCATGACTCTCTTATGGGGGATCAAATTTTCCATTCATATGAACATCAAGATGCTGACAATTAAGGAGGATTCCAAAGTGGTGGTAGAGGCCATCAAAAGGAGAGCTAATGCAGGGTGGTGGGTTAATACCATAATTATGGAAATCTGTGAGCTTCTCAACAACCTCCAATGCATGATTATTTCCCACACTTATAGGAAGGGAAATGTGGTGGCAGATTTGATGGCTGCTATTGGACTTAAAAAAACCAGGCTAAGTAATTGGGATGAAATCAGTGAGCTTCCTAGGGAGACCCAGCAGCTGATTGGGTGGGAGAAAAGGGACACCAATAATGTTTAAAATGTGCCAAGTTGTCAATTTAGCTAAAGGTCCCACCTTGATTACGTGTTAGTGTAACTTGATGATTTTTGTGATTATGAATATGTATTCCCAAAGCTCTAGAAAGGATCATAATTGCCTTCCACATGAATTCATGTGGAAAGATAGATATCCATATTTGCAGGTTTTCCTGGTTAACAAGGACACTAAGTGCAATTTCAGTGTAACTGCTAATTATTACGCTTGGAGATCTGATAGATATCATCGTACGGAGCCCGAATCCCCCAAAAACCACCCAAGGCCTTCCTTTTGTGTATATCTTCCTATTAAAATGGTTAACTCAAAACAACCTATTTTATGCTCTGGTTTACGAAGCTTGGCCCTACAATTTTTAGGAAAATATGGCACAGGATAAGGAGACTATCGACATGGGAGGAAAAACCTTATGCATTGAGCCTGATAAAATTGACGAGGAGTTTACCTCTGACCCTCTAGTGACCCACTACTATAAAGAAAGCGGTATCTAGGGCTTCATGGAGCGTATGAAGGGAGGCCATGATGAGAAATTATCCAAGCAGTTTGTCTCCTCTTGGAATAATAGCAAAGTTTCTATTGGGGGTAATCATTTCCAGATTAATGAGGAGGTTATTGCTAAGGTGACAGGTCTCTCTATGGAAGGAAAAGAGTATAAAAAAACTAGCAGGACGCCAGACCCCACCAGCCTCAACCAATTCTTCAGACCGAGGGAGAAACCTGTGAAGAAGTCTGGAGGTTTCAATCGCAAGTAGCTCCTGAAGTTTTGGCCCAAGGTGTGCCACATTGTTATGAAGTACTTCACCCTAGAAGGTAAATTTACAGTGTTCTACTATTACCATTTGCCATTTCTCAATCATATCAGGAATAGGGATTTCATAGCCATTCTATTTTATCTTCTGCATTCTAGTGAAAGCAATATCCTAGATATTAGAAAAAATAAAAATCCTGAAAAGCCGATCCCTATTCTCCACCAGGGCCTCCTGCTTTGTCTTTATAACTTCCATAAGGCCATTTTCCCTCCGCCCCAACCACCCCCTGTCATCCAAGAGGTCACCCAGGAAGAATCCCCTTCAAAAGTTGACAATCCCACTCGATCCTCATCCCAGTCTCTCTAGGAAATCCTAGAAACAGACTTGGTCCCTAAAGAGGGTAAAAACCGCAAGAGATGTGTGAAAAACCCTTTTAAAAGGGTAGAGGAGCTTGAGGAATCCCATGTTTTGAAATCTTTGGAAGCCAAGGAAATAAAGGAGACTTATAGTATCCCAGAGACCGAAAGGAAGCCCAAAAAATTGAGGTTTTTAGATATCTAGGTCAAGTTGGAGGTTGATTTGGGGGGCTTTGTCTATCGTTCTAATAGAATTGCTAAGGAGAAGTGCAAAACTAGAATCAGGGAAATGGCTTCGAAGGAAAAGTCCCTTTCAGAGAATGACACCTCTGCCACTGAGTCAATTGAGTGCTCTTCTGTTGATCACCCGAGCTCACACAAGACTGGCACCACTCCCCCCCTAAACCCCTAGCCAACTATAGAGATTCCTCGTAGTAATATCCTACCCTCGGCCTCTCCCCATGACTAGCAGACCAAGTTGCCCACAACTGAGCACAACTATGTGGCTTTGGATGGTAATGACAGGTTTAAGGGCTCCCTTAAGCTGAAGTTCTTGAAACTGGACAACGAGATCTTAGGCCTCAAACAGGACATGCAGGATATTAAAGCCCAGGTCATGGATACCAACAAGTTCACTCTCAAGGTCATGCATGTGTCGGCGATGACCCTATGCACGATGCAAGAGAAGCTAGCTGGTGGCAAACTGGAGGCTGACAAAGACAACAAAGATCTCTTCCTGTTCCTGCAGGAAGAGTGGGCTGTGACCCTGATGTCCAAATGGCTGGGTAGGAGACCCTAGCTTCCTTTTGTCATGAGGTTTTTATTTTTGATCGGGCATGTTGGCCTTGGTTCGTCTATGCTTCTTTCATGGTTTAACGTTAATTTGGTTAGTTACTGGTTTAGCCCTATGTGGCACGATACTGTTAATATGTTTATTATTATTTGCTTAAGATACTTTGGTCTGTTATTTTTTAAAAGAACTGTTATTTTTTTTTTTGATAGAGGCAAATTAAACATTGGTTCTTTTGTTGCCTTGCTATTGATGAATTGCTTATGACTAGTGCTATTAATATGTTGTTAATGTGCTTCTAGTCCTACTATACCACGAGCCAGCACCCTCTTGTTGCTTTTATCTATTAGAAACATATTGAAAATATCACGAAATCTATCCAAATGGTTTAAGGAGAGTATTATAAGTAGAGCCATGAATTTCCCAAGAGGGTGTGAAACAATGATCAAAGAAGAAATATTAAGAAATGGATACTTTTTTATGAAAAAACCATTAGAATGAGGTTATGATTGCAAATAAATAGATGAACTAAAAAATAGTAGATTTGCTTCATAAAAGTCAAGAAAATTCATGAAAGAAGAAAGTCTATAGGTTGTGATTAATCACAAAAAAATGATCAAAATAATATAAAATAATAGTGATATCAAGGAAATGTAATATATTGTATGTAGAACATTATTTCCATGGAGGGATAGTTATTACAGTGTAAATGTAGTGACCCCAAGCTCATCATGAAAATAGTGACATGCACGTTTCAAGAGGATTCACTTATGTCAAGAGGCGTGATCCAAAAGAGGAAGTCAGACATTGTTGTTACAACTTGTTATGAACAAGATACATACCCATAATACAAGGAGGTCTCAAAGAAGTGACAAAACTAATGCTTCTATTGTAATGTCAGTAACAGTGAGAAGAGGCCGACATTGTCATAGAATGGTGAAACATTGAGCACTGTCGCAAATGTAGTGATAACACCATAGTGATTCAAAGGGATGTGTAAGAGTTTTATAAACAACAGTACAATCCAATGAAAAGGAAAATGAAAATAAGATAGAAAATAGTGAAGATGATGAAAATAATTGTGTATAATGATGATCTGCCATGTCAAGGAAGAGAAAATTTGATACATCAAGAAAGAACATTGATTAGTTGTCAACAATGAAAGGAACTTGGAATCAATGAATTTAATGCACCAAGAAATGATATCAAGGTCAAAAGGCCATGAATATGCATAAGAATAATGATTTCCAAGATAAAAATGTAGTATTCAAGTGATATCCAAGGTGAAATAAATATGAGTTATCATGTTTGAAGGATGATGAAGAATAGTGAAGCATGTTGAGATCAAGCCAAGGTATACAAGTAACATGTGATCATTAAGAGGAATAAAGATCAATGAATATGAAAAAGAATAGTGATTTCCAAGATAAAAATGTAGTATTCAAGTGATCTCCGAGGTGATATAAACATGAGTTATCATCTTTTAAGGATGTTGAAGAATAGTGAAGCATGTTGAGATCAAACCAAGGTATACAAGTAACATGTGACCATTAAGAGGAATAAAGATCAAGAACAGAGCTAAGAGACCCTTAATAGAGATTGTAAAAGACTATATTGCTAGTATTTAGGGAAAAGGACATTGAACATAGGAAAGAAAATAGGTGGCAATGATATCAACAATGGTAGTGCAGTGAAACACAATGTATTCACTATTGCAGTCAAAGACAAATCAGTATTCCTATGCATTGATAGAAGTTTAGGGAATGAATTGTCAAAAAAGTGAACAATATAAAAACTAGTACCTTTCAATGTCAATAAAACATTTTTAAAAATTTGATTCCTTGTGCATAAAAAAAGTGGCAAATAACCTTGAGAGATATAATGTGAAACCACAAAGATGAATGTCTCATGAGAAGGCCAAAAACAAAGGAAATGAATAATATGGCAATAAAACGACGCATGTTAAAGGATAATAAGATTCAGATACCATTCCAATCTTGATGTCCTCTATTCTATCATTCATTTTTCAAATTGTATCACTAATTTTAATCTTCTTTACAATAGTACATTGTACTTGATATTGTTGACAAAGCTTGATGTCCTCTTGTATATATGTCATTTGTCAATGAGATCATTCATATTAATTTAAAAAATTTAAAATAAAAACAAAAATTGCTCTCTTTTTTCTGAAGAATATTATCATTTTAAAAATGTAAAAACTTACAATATTATTATTATTTTAAAAAAAACTTTCTTTCACTCATTCCCTCTAAACTACTATACAGGGAAAGCTCATATTAATTTAACCACCTAAACAATTAGGATTTACAATTTTTTTTTTAAAAAAAAACTTTGTTTTCACTCATTCTATCTAATTTAGAAATTCTAATCCTTCTTTTCTTTAATATTATTGTAACGTATCTATTAGTAGTTTGATCCTTCTAATCGTAACTCTTCTAAATGGTCTATTAAGTACAGATTGATTTTGTTGCGGGTACTTAAAGGATTGTTATTGAAGTTGTGATGGATACCAAACAATACAAATAGGCATTTAGTAGAATCTCTGACGGCCATGGCAGGAGGTAACACATAGGAATCAACTAACAACATTACTCAAAGCAAGGAAAAAGGATCTACTCTCAAGCCACCCAAGGGGTCAAAAAATAATCCCAAAGGTAGAACTTTCAATGACCGGAATAGAATGAAGTTTAATATTCTTGAAATTACAGCGGGTTGTAATGTGATAGAATGTTTAGTTCAATACTACACGAGGTATGACATGGGTGTGGGTATTTTTGGAGCATGTGGAACTTTGGACGGTGCAGTAGTTAATCAACCTGGGAGGCAACAATTTCAATTATCATTCAACCAAGCTGAAATAATATCCGTCATGACTGGATATTGTTCTTCTTGCTTATGTTCTCTGACAACAATGTTTCCTCGTGGTAGCTCTTAGCGCAGATTTGAGCTAGAATTCTTTGGCACCAAGCTTAATGGTAGCTGGTTTATTGTAGGTGCTCCTTTTTATGTTACTGTTGCTCCTTTTACCGGTGCATCATATCATAGGGTTATTAGTTCCTGCCAGACATGGCAGAAACTATTGCCGAGGCTTATACATTAAACCGTGATTAAACCAAATACAACCAGCCAACCAAATTTCAGCATTTTCCAACATTCACATTTATATTTGCTTCTCTATTAGTGAAGTTGCATGTTTTTTAAGATAAATATTAATTAAAAATTCTTTGAAATGTTTTCTGGCAATCCCATTGGATCTGGATGGGGCAATGCAGATTGTCAGGAAGGAAACACAATTCTCAACGCAAGAGAAGGCGGAAATACCTAGAAGTCTGAATGTGAGCAGAAAATTAGAGTTTCACGAGACAAAGAGACGTTTGTAAAGATTGCCGACTTTTCTTCAGAGTGGCCCCGCCTGAAAATAAGTAGGATGCCTGACAAATATATGAGCGTGATTTAACAGTATTGCACAGCTATCATCGAGATGCTTTAACGTTACACCTATACTTTGACAGTTAATAAATCTGGTTGTCTGTGCTGTCTATTTCTCCACTGCAAAATACTGCGATGCTGCCACATACCGGCTTGACGTGTATCGCTATAGATGCTCATGAAACCGCCATCCATCAAACAGGACTTGAATTGCTGGTAAATGTTGCAGCTTCCTTTGAAGAAAATATGACTTCTTCTTCACAGCTACCCCAGAGTGGCGGGGCAGCCATGGTCCCCAGCAGGGAAAGAGGTCTGCCCAATCAGATCCTGTCAAATAATGCAAATGCCCAGAGTGGCAAAGCGACCGGTGGGGAAAAAGATCTGGCTAATGAGATCTGTAGATTATTGTGGGAGAAGAAATTGTGGAGAGAGGAGAGGGCTTCCCTAATGGAAGAAAAGGAGGAATTGCAGATGCAGATCTCTCACTTAGAGACTGAACTTCTGCACAAACAAGGAGTGGCAGAATCAAATATCTAGTTTACAGACTAAATGATATCAATGTATGTGTTATTTTTACATTTTCAATCTATTTGAATCTCACTGTATGATATCAATGTATGGTCTATCTTGAAAGTGCAGGGACTTTGGAATTGAAACAAATTCTTTTACCGCTACTTTCCTTCTCTCTATGAATGGTGTAGATAATGTTTGTTGCAGGAAAGTGGATTCAAAAGAGCTGTTTCAAGATATATGTCGAGGTGAGTATCTGTTGAAAGAAATTTAAAGATTTAGATATGGAAATAGTTTAAAAAATTTATCACGATGGCTTTTTGTGTAAGAGAAGGTATGTTTTGAGATTGACAACCCCATATTAGGCCGTACCCTTTCTCCGAATTCGAGCACTTTCGAAGGCATATTACAATTGCAGAACAGTCCAAGAACAGATTGCCCGGGTATCAAATTCTCTTTATTTTTTCTGTGCCAAATCTTTTCTGTCATAATATAAATCCGATTTCTTCATCAATTTTGTTTCTGCAGTTATGCTACCAAAAGAGGTAAAACTATGACTAGGAGAGGAAAATGAAAACGCTCATTTGTCATTTTATGTTTCCCTAAATCGAGAGTATCCATTTTATCAAGAAATTTGCTTCACTTGATAATGAAATTTCAATGAAATTTCTTTACTTTGGTCAGTGGCATCTGAAATTACTTGCAATGTCCTATATGCCTAACATTTTGTCAAACAATTCAAATGCCTTGTCTACTTTAGTTCTCTCACCTTCCAATTCTGCTTGCTTGTATACGGAGGCAATTGAAACTATTGCAGTAAAAAAATATGGCTTATGGCTTCCCTTCGTGCTGGTTTTGTTTATTGCAAACTCTGTTCAATTTCGTTCATCAACACTTCAAAATCTTCAGGTAAGTTGCTTGCCATGGTTCCTGCGAGTTATATCTAGAAATTGTTATAGTTTTCCTAATCAGAAGTTTTCACACTTATTTTGGTGTTTTTTTGAGTTTTTTTAAGCATCACAGATGGTACACGGTGCAAGATTCAGTTCAGTTAAAATGGAACGGAAAAGTTGGAATAGCCTTCAGGAGCCCCTCTGGATCAAACATTGTGCTACTCTATTATTTGGACAATGCTGTCAAAATCCAGCAGGCTGCTCTCACTTCCTAATTTCGTTTTGATTTTTTTTACAAATCTATTGACTGGCACGGTTATAAATTTTGCATTAGTTTTTGTGAAATTTTCTTCTTTTACAAATAGCATTTGTAAAACAGGTCACATGTCTTGTGTGACCTTGAACATTTTTCTTACATGCTTGCATCCACGCAGGGACAGATGGCTTTCGAAATTTCTATTACTGGTAAGTTGCAAGGTTAATTTTCTAAATATTTTGAGAAGCCATTGCCAATGTTTTATTGTTATTGTGGTATTGAAGCTCAGAAAAGGTACAAAATATTGTTGATATGTCTAGCCAGTATGTTTTCTTTCGGGCTTCATATTGGCAGATTGTGCTGAATTTATACAAAATGGGCAGGTATCCAACAATAAGTGAAGCACTCGAGAAATTAGCCATCCTGTCCGAGGCAAATGGAGAGGACAAGTACTTTACTGATACAACATACTGATTGCATAGGTTATGTTTAAACATAGATAAAAAATTTACTAGTGAATGTTTCCATCATTTTCATTGCAGTATGTTTAAACATAGAACAAATCTGCCTGTTTTTTATTTTGCTTGGGAAGGCAAACAATTGTGCAGATTGCAATAACAGATGGCACTCGTTGTTGTACGTGCAATGTGTTTGCCATTGCCGGGGAAAGAAGTGGTTATTGCAGGAAAGGCGATAAGGGCATGCCATTTTGTTCTGTTGTCAGCAATTTGTGTGTAGAAACCCCTTCTGGAGTTTTAGAGGGCCAGGCTTAAACTTGAAGCTGAATTACATAGAGAAGCAGAGAATGGGGGGCTGGCTTACAACATTGTCAGGCCCACAACCTTATTTAAAATCTTGGGCAGTCAAGTAAAACTGGTGAAAAGTGGAAAGGCCTATGTTATGTTCGGGGATGGAAAGCTTTGTGCTTGTAAGCCCATTAGAGAATCGGATTTGGCTTTCTTTATTGTGGACTGTAGTTTAGACGAGGATAAGATCAATAAAATTCTTCTAATTGGTAGCCCTCGCAAGGCCTTGACTCCTTTGGAGTAGGCAGAAATGCTGTTTAGGCTTATGGGCAAAGAACCCAAGTTTTTGAAAGTCCCCTTGGGAATATTGGACTTCGCTATAGGGTTCTTGGACTTTTTGGTCACGACCCCTCTATAGGCTAACCTTTATGGCTCCCTCATATTAACACATTTAATCAGTGTGTTAATGTGTTGTCTTTTGTCATTACACTTTTATTTTAATTTAGTTGATTTTAAAGTCCTTAAACGATGTTTTCCTTTTTGAAATCATTTGAGTTGAGATATCATGTGTTTTATGGTATTAACTAGGCTTCTAGTTTAAGATATTGTCAAACATTACTAAATTAAAAGAAACAGCATAATTTTTAATAAAATAAGACTCCCTTATAAGTAATATATTTTTAAATAATATAAATAACATAATCTTTAATACAATAAGACAAATGTTAATAGAAACAATATAAGTAATAAAATAAGTAGATAAACTAAATGATTTAAACATAAGTAAAATATATAAATAAAAGTAAATAATACAATAGTACCAAAAATTGTATTAAATCTACATCAATATCTATTAACAAAATTAATGTAAATATAGTCATCACTTGAATTCCAAAGTAAATTGTTTTTATACATCAAAAAAAAAGTATATGAATAAGCTGGCAAAGAAAATAGAGACCATTGTGCAAGGCTGGTAGCACACGCGTCCAGTACTGGTAGCACACGCATCCAGTGCTGGTAGCATACGCGTCTAGTGCTGGAGAGAAAAGAGACATAGTAGCAAATGTGGCAGCCTGGGAAGAGGAGAAAACATGCAAAGGAAAACATGGCTGGAAAGAGCCATGACTGCCTGTGGATAGCCGACTTAAAAAGGAAATAAAAGGACATCATCTGTGTGGTGTGGGAAAGGAGGCTGCGCCATTGCTTGTTGCTGGCTGTGACAAATTGGACAACCTGTGTAATTAAGGGAAGCACAAGTTTGAGTTGTGTTGGTTTTGAAAGAAACTATAAAATACAAGAGAAGGGCAGCAGCTGGGAAGAAGCCATTAGAGCATAATTTCTTGCTCTCAAATATATTTCCTTGCCTATGATATTTTGTAAGCAAAATCTGTTCATTTTAGAAAATAAAAGGTTAAAAAGCAAGAGTTGTATTTGAACTGGAGTTGTGCATCCTACAAGTCAAGGCTAAGAAGAAATCTTCAGACATTCTAGGTATGTAGCAATTATTTCTGATTATATTCTTTTTCACTCCATTAAGAAGTTTTTCTATATATAGAGAGAAAGCTCTATAATCTCAGGATTGATATGTTTTTTTTTTTTTTAAAGAAAAATAAACAAACTGCAAATAAATATAATTATTTTACCTTGTTATTTTATCATCTCCTGAAACTATCTGAAAATGAGAAACTGATTTAAATAGATGGTAGTTTCTTGTAGGAAACAAAGAGTATTTCTATCCATAAAAAAAAAAAACTAATGTAAGCTAGTATTGGTAAAATCATATGGTTACACACCTAAGAAAAAGAATTACATTGTTGTAGTATACAGATTTAATATAAAAATCTATTTTGTCCTAATATAAATAAATTGATTTCTATTCTGGATTCTTTTTATTCTAAATATGTGATTTACTTGTTGTTTGGACAAGTTTTCAACTCTTTTACAAGGAATTTTAGAGGACTATTTGGATGAAAAACTTATTATCAAAAAAATCCTTGTTTATTTAGGGTTCCTACAAATACTATGGAAAATACATTTACGGCACAAACTCGGTTACAGTTTATGTATAATCTTAGTTTATGCCTATTCATAGGAGTCTATTCGCATCAGTATTAATACTCCGCTTACAAATCTTAGAGTTCCGCTTACAAATCTTAGAGTCTTTTTGTTGAATTAATATTTTCTATTGCCAATAATAGCTAACATAGGCATTATTTTATTATGCTGTTATCATGGTTTGTATAGTTATTATATATATCTTATGCATTAAAATTTTCCTATTAAATGTTGGAAATGGCCTCTGGTGGATTCTTGATCAATGAAATGGTTGCTTAGCAAAGGTTGTGAACCTAGTTGAAGCACATTGCTCTGTTATACTTATGTTAGGATTTATTCCATATTATTGGCAAGAACATAGAATAGAGCTAGATAAACATATATATATATATTCAGATTGGGATTGTTCTTATTTTACTGTCCTAAAATTTGAAAAGTTTTTTCTGATAATATTATTCAAAATGTTTGATAGTTTAGTGTTTACGTTGTTAGCAAACAGTTAAGTATGCCTAATGAAAACAACTATCTTGATTTATGAACTGGTTATCCTTTGTACTTTAGGGCCCGTTTGGTGCATGGAATATGGGCCCTAATTCCAGAATTAGCAATTCGGATTATTGAATTCTATGTTTGTGTCCATCCCAACAATTAGGAATTGGAATTTTGAAATTCCAATTTTGCCCAAAAAATGAGCATTTCATCTTCCACTTGAAAAGGTGGAATTAGAATTTGAGACTCTAATTCTACTTTCAAATGCCAATTTATAGATGTGGTTGGGTCCGCGTGCACTTCATAATGTTTTGCGTCCGTGATTTTTGCCCTCCGTCCGCAATTCTTTCATCCGCATGCACTGCATAATGTTTTGCGTTCATGATTTTTGCCCTTTGTCCGCAGTTCTTTCATCCACGTTACCTTCCTTTCGTCTGCAACTCTACAATGCTTCAACACATCTGGTAAGTCATTTTTTGCATAGGGTTTGATAGATGTTTATTTAAATGGTCCTGTTTTAAAATTTGTGTGCCTGTCTGTATGCATTTCACTCACATTCTTATGAATTGGTTTCACTCACATTCACAATGATGGTGAATCAGTTGTAGTTGAACAGATTTTGGTTCAGAGCCTCTCCACTCTAACAAGTTGTGCGAACCCCTAATTTTGGCATACATTGTAATGGAGGAAGAGGGCTTAAACATTTCATTGGACAACAAGTATATCTGTATCATAGGACCTTATGCATCTTCTTAGTCATCTTCCGGGTGAACCAAACAGGTCATCCCATATTCCAGAAATCATTTTCAGGATTTGTATCTTCCAGAATTGCAGCATCTTCCAAAATTGACTATATCTGGCATTTGGTATTCCATGCACCAAATGGGCCCTTATAGTTTTCTTAAGAATAGTCAGGTCTGTGACAAGCAAGGGTGAGGAAATAGGATATGCATGGATAGGTAAAGCTTACACCCATTTTAATTACAACCTTAAATCAAGCACTGACGATGTTATAGTAAATAACTCAGGTTTACACCAAAACTCAATAGAAACTAGAACTACATACTATGTTAGTGTGAGTGAATTCAAGGGGCCTTGATCCCATGGATACGGGTATGTACGCAACCTAGTAGGTGAAGGATACCTCTAGCGCCGAGGTTCCTTGAACATAATTATAATTAAAGTGGTTTCATCTTAACAATCTAATCAAGATACAAGCTTCTAAAACATACTTAACCAAAGAGAGATTTCTTTGGAAGGTATCTATACTCGGACAGATGCCTGAAAACTAAGAGGAGGTATAGAACTTAAAATTAATCTTGGTGGTCTGCACTTGGTCGTAAGCCCAAAATCCAAGGAATGGTGCAATTCTTATTTACAACCTTGCTAAGAACCTTGGCACAGTCTTGGGCAGATTGTGAAATTTCTTGCAAGCTACTCTAGACCCGGATGGTCTCAAAGAGTGTAAGTCTTTGATCAGAGCATTAAGTATTTCCTGTCCTTATGAACCTATCCCAGATGGATGAAAGAACTACATCCTCTATTCCACTTAGATAGAGATTGGTTCCAGACAATCCTTTATTTGCCCAGGACAGTAGAGCCCGAATGGCTAGGTGACGGTTTAGTCCCGGATGGACTCATTTTACAATTTATCTCCTGAGTAATCAATATTTAACTTTATCAAGTAAAAAAAAAGAACCTTGTATTTAAGTTGTTTTCTTTTAGTAAATTTTCTAGTTTAATTTCAATTGTTGTTATTTTTAAGACAAGGTTGGTCTTTACATGTGGTATCAGAGCTTTTGGTTCAAACACTCGGCCTAAAGGCCCACTATTATAGTGTGCTGGCGTTAAAAGGGAATTTAAATTGATAAGTTGTATAAGATGTACCTAATGAAATCTTAATACTTGATGATCTATGTACCAGAATGGCAGAAAAAGTGTATGCCTGTAGGAGAAAGAAGTCATCTATAAAACAAGATCCACAAACACACTTAGAATCTACTTCAACATTCCCTCTGGAGGATTTTGACACAGAAACATTGGCTTCAATGGTGGAAAGAATGAAAATGAATAAAACTAAAAGATCAAAAGAGGAAAAGAAACAGAAGGCAAATAAGCCTTCTGCAATACGAGATTTCCCTTTTGGAACAGGGCGTAATGCCCCGGTAATTAATAAGGAAGTTATCGACCATTACCAGCAAGTGCACCCTAGGAAGGCACCTGGAAACTCTGACTCTGAGGAGGAGCCAGAAGAGGAAAAGGACCCAGAGTAGGTTAACCTAGAAATGTAACTTGTAAATGTATAGTACCCTATATAAATGTAAAAGCGGAAGGTGTGCCCAGGGCAACAACCCTTGTAAAAATTATTGTATCAAAAATAAATAAATAAAGCTTCTTTAAAAATTTGCTGCAATACTTATCTGTATTAAGAATATCTTCAATAAATGATTCAATTAAAGAATAAAATTTAGTCTATTCAATTTTTAACACATAAATATTGTGGCATACATATACCAGGGTACTAATGGCTCGAACCAAAGGACCCTGTGGATGGAGAAGAGGAAAAACTGTACCCTTTGTTGGTATCTGAAAACTCTTATGCACAAATGGCTGCCAATATGCCTTGAGACTGATGTTAGGACTGGTTAAATCCAAATGTGAAAGCTTTGTAAGGCAACTGGACCAACTATAGGGTCTTAATATGCCCTCTTCTACTTCTGGCTCTGCAAAACCAAGGCGAGTGCACCTAATCCAGATAGAATTCAAACTGACTACACACCCTATACTTCTAGATTTAAATAGCAGATCATAGTAAAGGATTGCTAAACACTAACCAAGTATTCATTGAATCAACTCCACTATGCAGGGTAAAATGGTCTTGTGACCTCAAAACTATGAGGGATTGCAGGATTGGAAATATTAAATATAATTGGGTTTCCTGCAGGATGTAGTCAACCATGCAACACTTTGCATCAACACATGGATACTAACTTAAGATCAGTGCCTTATCCATTGGGCATCACACCTGAAGTGAACCTAAAACACAAGGACAACTACTAGATTCATCTAAGAATCCAAGCCATAAACACAGTTAAACATCTCTTACACTACTTACAAGTATCCTTACTGATTGGACCAAATGAACCTATGCTTCACTCAGAGACTTTTAACCTGATTCTAAACCAAGGCTGAGAAATGAAACATATACATAAGCAACCAAATGTAGTGAGCCAGAAAACTTAGAATTCATTAAGAGCAACTATACGAGAGATCCAAGACTGAGAAACTATATTAAGTATGTGGATTCAAATCCCTGCATTACAAGTTCATTTAGAAAACACCATAGACAATATGCAAAAAATACATGAGGTTTTTCCCTAATGCTTATACCACCACTGGAACTGACCAAAATTTAGAACCCCCAGACAGTTAAAATTTCAACTACTTATACCACTGGTTACCTTGAAATCCTAAACTAGTAGGATGCAACAAGCTACAGGTAACCAGGGTTAGGATTACAACCGCTACACCAACAACAAAATTTCAAAATTTTTAAGCACCTGCAGAAAGCCTCAAACAATAAAGTTTTTCCATCACCGCACGGAAAAACACCCCTACAAAACACTCATGGCATCCTTGACCACATTGCAAACCAATCGCTTCTCACCAAACAAGGTCTTTTCTACATTGAATTCCATAAAATGGTACTCTCTGTCTCTCAGAAATTCAAACTCAAACTGCAATGGTCACCATGCAATTCGTGGGCTTCATATTCCTTAACTGTTTGCCCCTAGTTGCATAGCCATGCGGTCACAAACCTCACCACCATAGAAATTCAGGCCCCAATTTATGCTTGGTCGCATGATCACATGGCCCCCAACTCACCCTTGCGATCATGTGACCGTGGTCTCCTAACCACACCCAACGGTCGGTCAAAAAACTTTGCAAAGTCTTTGGCCACTTCACCATCAAGCAGCCAATCAAAATTAGACATCTCGACAAGACCGACATCACGGACCCACCTCAGAATTCAACAACCGTGACATCCAGCGGTTAGTTGCATGATCACATAGCCTGGAGATGGGCTATGCGAATATGTGACAACCCGCACCTTAATTGCCAGCATAACCACCGTGGAAAGGGGTTGACAAGAAATGTCAGTCACATGATCGCATAGCCTTGCAAAAGGCTATGCAAACATGTGACTAACTGCCAGCAAACCGCCACATGTCATGCCACCAAACTGTAACCAGCACCACTCTGTCGATGGGCCCCACAGACACGTGGCAAGTGGTCGCATGATTGCATAGCCAAAAACTAGGCTATGTGACCATGCGACAACCAATCACAGGCTACCACATCACCGCCTCTGGGACCACGGAATAGAAACCATCAACTGTGAAGAGCCCGGGCCCATGCAGATAGATGGCAAGCAGTCGCATGATCACATGTCAGAAAATTTTGACATGCGGCCATGCGGTAGCCAATAAGGACATGCCATCTATCACCCCTCAGACACCAGGCCCACTTCATTGAAGCAACACCTAGAACAAATAAAATCAACGGCAGGCGCATGATCGCAAGGGGAAAGAATATTCCATGTGATCACATGCCGACTGTTGATCTCCTTCCTCTACCGCTTTGAAGAAACTGGCCCCACATCATCGTACTTGTGTAGTTAAGACAGATGAACAAGGAGAACCGACAGAAAAGAAAACACGCAAGGTCGAAAACACACAGGGTTTTCGGTGAAAGATCGAAAACACACAAAATTTTCAATATGACACAATGGTAAACAAGGAATTCGAAAACATTAAAGGTTTTTATGTAGGCCAAAAAGGTCAAAAACATCATGGATTTTCTAAAATACTATGGATTTTTGACACTGTGGCAGATTTTGACAATTTCTTGCAGACCTTGAAATTCGAATAACTTTCAGGATTTTACGATTCAGCACGTGCAAATTGGACAAGAGCTAGGTGACAACATGAAGAACACAAGGTAGGACATTTGACACACATTTTCAAGGGAGAGGTCATTCTCATAAGATTTTGCAATGACTGGAAAAATGGCCTAACAGTGGCTCTAGTTGGGGATGCATGTCTCTTGCAGGCATGGCAAGAATTCAGAATCACTGGGAGAGTAGACCAACCACTGGAAAGAAACAAAGAACTCAAAAAATGCAAGGAATAGGAAAGAAAAAGCACACAATAGGAAAGGGAGAGATATTTACAGAGTACATTTTTACAAAGACCTGCAGCAACAAACATGAGTTAATTCCTGCCTCTGTCAAAAGTCTGATTTTCATTTCTTCCTTCATGAGGCACACCAGACATTTTGTTTTCATTTGTCTCCACAGGGCTGTCAACATGTTCAACTAGCATATTAGGAAGAACAAATTAGCTTTCTTCACAGTGCATGTAAAATTTTTTGGCACTCTCTCCATCTTGCTCACTTTGAAGAAACAAATCAATATACCCATGAACAGCATCATCAGATAAGAACCTATTCTTCTCCACTGATTCACGTATGCCACCAATTGGAAACACAAAGAACTCATACTTTGCCTGCTGAAAAGCCTCATCTAGACCCTGTCTTTGCATTTCCACAGGTGTAACCAGCTGGATCTCAAATAAAAAGTTAGATTTATACCCACAGCTGAAAAATGGGCATCCCGATTCAACTGGATCTGAGACCTCCACATGTTCTTCAAACAAAGGATTGATAACTCCATACAATGCACCATGCTGAACATCATGACAGAAAATGGGCTGACAGTCAAATTCTTCATCATATAAAGCATTAGAAAACATTTTAAAATCAGTACCCATCTCAACCTCATGGAGACTCACAACACATGAAGAAAAATTAGAACCATATGAAGACTCACTAATATCACATTCAAACACCACTTCCTTGTCTTCATACTCCTCACTGAAGGAGTGTTCACTTCCACCATTACTTTCTTCCTCCCATGCCTCATCTGATTCACATGAGGACACATCAGCCTCACTACCTTCATCATCCTCACCTGAATAGCCACTAAAATCATATTCAGACATTTATGAATAAATGGAGGATCCTGCACACCTTGACCCTGATTCCTGCGCACTACCACAATCTGAATATTCCTCTGACAAAAACTGATCAAAAGAAGTACCCTCAGCACTAGGAATGGATTTCTCTGGAATACAACATTCATTCCCCTTTTGCTGACGATCTCTTTGCAACCTTTTCCATTCATCATTATTAGCAAACTCCTCCAAGCACAACCACTTAAACTCATCAAAGAAGAAATGCATTTTGGGGGCAGATTTAGATACCAATTAGATGCAACTCCCTTGAGGGATCTCCCAAAAAACATCATGCCAACATCCTCATCCAAAATCTGATATTCTATAATGAATCTATAGAATGCTAAGACATGTCTAACTGTTGAATCAAACTTACAATCAAAGGCAGGAATCAAACCCAAAAGCTCACTAGGAAAAGAGTGAGGGGACCTTGGAAGAACATAGTCCAAAGGCCTATCCAACCTGAGGAAACCAAGTAGCCTAGACTGATTTTTCCCCTGATTTTCCATTTCATTTAATGCAAGATGAGAGCCACTCATCTTATCTCAGTCTTCCCTTTATACTAGCAATAAATACTTGATAGGGAAACATTATAATCATAAATACCTAAAACTTTTGCAACAGAAAACTTTGTTGACTAGAAGGTAGGGCAGATTTTGAGCTCACCATGGAACTCCATCAGATTTTACAAATGCAGAGTTCCTCCCAACCAATACAAAACTCCAAGTAACTCACTATTTATCAGAAGGAACACTGATCAAATAGATACAAATCAGAGCCGCCACTCACAACTAGGTGAGAAAATTTTGCAAATGCTAATTTTGTCTATCTGACTCTTTTCAATGGCCACCAAAGATTATGATTTCCTTAACAAGATTTGTTGTTTCTCCCCAGTAGAGTCACCATCTTGTAGGTGTCTGAAAACTCTTATGAACAAATGGCTGCCAATGTGCCTTGAGACTGATGTTAGGACTAGTTAAATCCAAATGTGAAAGCTCTGCAAGGCAATTGGACCAATTATAGGGTCTTAATATGCCCTCTTCTACTTCTGGCTCTGCAAAACCAAGGCGGGTGCACCTAATCCAGACATAATTCAAACTGACTACACACCCTATACTTCTGGATTTAAATAGCAGATCATAGTAAAGGATTGCTAAACACTCACTAGGTATTCATTGAATCAACTCTTCTATGTAGGGTAAAATAGTCTTGTGACCTCAAAACTATGAGGGATTGCAGGATTGGAAATATTAAATATAATTGGGTTTCCTGCAGGATGCAGTCAACCATGCAATACTTTGCATCAGCACATGGATACTAACTTAAGATTAGTGTCTTATCCATTGGGCATCACACCTGAAGTGAACCTAAAACACAAGGACAACTACTAGATTCATTTGAGAATCCAAGCCATAAACATAGTTAAACATCTCTTACACTACTTACAAGTATCGTTACTGATTGGACCAAATGAACCTATGCTTCACTCAGAGACTTTTAACCTGATTCTAAACCAAGGCTGAGAAATGAAACATATACATAAGCAACCAAATGCAATGAGCTAGAAAACTCAGAATTTATTAAAAGCAACTAAAAGAGAGATCCAAGACTGAGAAACTGTATTAAGTATGTGGATTCAAATCCCTGCATTACAAGTTCATTTAGAAAACACCATAGACAATATGCAAAAAATACATGAGGTTTTTCCCTAATGTTGATACCACCACTAGAACTGACCAAAATTTAGAACCCCCAGACAGTCAAAATTTCAACTACTTATACCACTGGTTACCTTGAAATCCTAAACCAATAGGATGCAACAAGCTAAGGGTAACCAGGGTTAGGATTACAACTGCTACACCAACAGCAAAATTTCAAAATTTTTAAGCACCTGCAAAAAGCCTCGAACAATAAAGTTTGTCCATCACCGCACGACAAAACACCCCTGCAAAACACTCACGGCATCCTGGACCACATTGCAAACCAATTGCTTCTCACCAAACAAGGTCTTTTCTGCATTGAATTCCATAAAATGGTACTCTTTGTCTCTCAAAAATTCAAACTCAAACTGCAACGGTCACCATGCAATTTTTGGGCTTCATATTCCTTAACCATTTGCCCCTAGTTGCATAGCCGCACAGTCACAAACCTCACCGCCATAGAAATCTGGGCCCCAATTTATGCTTGGTCACATGATTGCATGGCTCCCAACTCACCCTTGCGATCATGCGATCGTGGTATCCTAACCACAGCCAACGATTGGTCAAAAGACTTTGCAAAGTCTTCGGCCACTTCACCATCAAGCAGCCAATGAAAATCAGACATCTCGACAAGACCGGTATCACAGACCCACCTCAGAATTCCACAACCGCAACATCCAACGGTTAGTCACATGATCACATAGTCTCGAGATGGGCTATGCGAACATGATGCAGGAGCATCCTGGGTGTAAGAGAAATCTTGCATCACCCAAAAATATTTCTATTTTTGTATTCAATAAGGGCTATCTTGTGCAGAGCTGCTATTTATGGAAAGTTACTATTTTTGATAATTTTCGTATGTGCTCAGAATGATCTGATTTCTTTCTTGGAGGTTCATTTTGGTCATATAAGTCTGCCAATAAAGTTTCATTGCCAGATCAAGTGTATATTGGAAGATATTAAAGATTCTCGGTATTGGCAGCAAGGTACAAAAACTTTGAACTCAATTTTGAAGGCTTTAGAGGCGTCGGATGAGGTCAAAAATTTGGGTGACAGGCACTTGCGAGGGTCAAGCCTGTAGAGCACTTTGTGACATTTTCAAAATGGGGTTATAATAGCCGATCAGGTCAATTGGTGATGACTTATGGTCTTCGGAAGTTGGGCCACCTGAAATGGCAGAAAATAATTTTCTTCAAAATTTCTGTTTGGGTTTCAAAGGTTATCTTGAGCCGACTATGATGTAATAAAATGTAAAATAAAATAATTCTAAGTTTGGTCGGCCTTATTGGCTAAAATTTTGGAACCTTCCCAGGTGGTGGAAAATTGCCTATATAAGGAAGGCTATATTATTGTCTTAGGCAGTTCAGAATAGTTCTGGGTAGTAGATCTGGGTAATAGTTCGAGGCTTTGTCCTACAGAATATTGTAAGGGAATGCCCATGTGGCTTTGCATATTGTAATTCTGAAAGTTTTTAATTCCACATTTGTGGAGATAATAAGAAGCCAATTTTCTGTTCTTGCATATTGTTGTTGTTTCTCTATTTCTGTTATGTGTTTGTGGTATTAAGGGGAGCACCCTTCATCAAGTGGTATCAGAGCAAGAGTTCTTGAGTGTGTAAATAGATCACCGACTGTGAGGTAGTTTGCACTAGGACCGTGGCTAGGGTTTCAGTGTGCATCACGAAAATGCCTCCACGAAGGGAACGTGGCGGAAGAGCTGGTGTTGTAACACCTGAGGTTAGAGAGCTGCAGAGACAAGTGCGAGCATTGCAAGAAGAGATTCACAGAAGAATGAATCTTAATGTTAGAGATGAAAGCGAGGATGAAGCCAAAGAAGAATATCAAGAAGGAGAAGTCAAAATTGTGAACCAGGAGGAAGAAAGACTTTTTTGGGCCATTTCTAAGATTGGGAAAAGACCTAAGATTGAGGTTCCTACATTTTCTGGAAATCTTAACCCAGAAGAATTGATCGACTGGATCAATGAATGTGAGGAATATTTTGAGTATGAAGATGTTGAAGATCCTGATAGGGTCAAATTTGTGAAGGCCAGACTGAAAGGTCATGCGAAGATCTGGTGGCAAGAAATTCAATTGGAGTGAAATAGAAGAGGGAAAGATAAAATCACAAGATGGGATCGGATGGTGGATAAATTAAAGTGACAGTTCATTCCTGTTGATTATGAGCTTGACCTACTAAAGCAAATGCAAAGTTTGAATCAAGCAGGAAGATCTGTTCAAGAGTATACAGAGGAGTTCTATCGACTCCTCATTAGAACAGGCCATGCAGAAGCTGATAAGGAGAAAGTTGCCTGATACCTTAATGGGTTAAGGCCAAGCATTCAGGAGGAGTTGAATCTGGTTCGAATGAACAGTATTGAGGAGGCATACCAGTTTGCCCTAAAAGTAGAGGAAAAACTGAACAAAAAGTTTGAGAGCAGACAAAACGGAAGAGGTCGTGGTGGATGATCTGGTGGACGGTCATATGGTGGCCAAAATGAAGATCCGAAAAAGAAGGATGAGGCCAGTAGCAGTCAGAATCAGTGAGAAAATAATTCCAATCGCTTCCAAGATTAGAATAATAGAGATCAGAGAGGAAGAGGAAGAGGACAAGGGTCTGGAAGAGGTGGCTTTCGTGGAACATATTTTCACTGTGGAGAAGAAGGTCATAGGGAATTTGAATGTCCTCAGCGCCAAGGAAGAACAGACAAGAGAAATGAAGGCCAGGCTAGAGTTGCACATGTAGATGAAGATGCCAGATCATCCAATTCTGAAGATGCTGAAAGAGGAGAAACGTTGATTAACAGAAGAGTCCTGTTGAGTGGTGAGAATGAACCTGAGCAAAGGAGGAGCCTGTTTCGCACCAGGTGCAAGTGTGAAGGTAAATTTTGTGATGTGATTATTGATAGTGGAAGCACTAACAATTTGGTGTCAGAAGAGATGGTGACAAAGATGAAGCTTAAGAGAGAAACACCCACATCCATATCGGATTGCCTGGGTACAGGATGACCACAAGGTCATGGTCAATGAACAATGCCTGGTGAAGTTCAAGATTGGCAGATACCAAGATGAGGTATTGTGTGATATCATATCTATGGACGCATTTCATATGTTGTTGGGTAGACCATGGCAGTTTGACAGATGTGTTGTACATGATGGTCGTGCGAATACCTATTCCCTGACAAAGGATGGAGTGCGACATAAGCTAAAACCATTGAAGGAGACTGAAGAAAAGGTATGTGGTAATGCAAGGATAACTTTTGTTGATGGAAGAAATTTCCTCGATGGTATGAGGTATGAGCATGTATGTTTTGCTTTAATTCCAAAAGCTGGTAAAGAGGAAGTAGAAGATGTTCATGTAGAAGTTGCAGATTTGTTGAATGAGTTTCAGGATATTGTATCTGATAACGTGCCTGATGGATTACCACCAGTCAGGAAGATCAGTCATCAGATGGACTTGATCCCAGGAGTGAGTTTGCCAAATAAGGCAGCACACAGAATGACACCTGCAAAAAGTGAGGAGTTGAACAGACAAGTACATGAACTGTTACAGAAAGGATTGATCCGTGAGAGTCTGAGTCCCTGTGCTGTACCAGCGGTATTAGCACCAAAGAAGAATGGAGAATGGAGGATGTGTACAGATTCTAGGGCAATAAATAAGATCACAATCAAGTACAGGTTTTCATTGCCATGAATGGATGATATTATGGACTGTTTGAGTGGAGCTGTGTATTTCTTAAAGATAGATCTGAAGAGTGGATATCATCATATTCAGATCAGAGAAGGAGATGAATGGAAGACTACCTTCAAGACAAAGGAAGGACTATATGAGTGGTTAGTGATGCCTTTTGCGCTAACCAATGCACCGAGCACTTTCATGCGGCTTATGAACGAGGTTCTGAAAGAATTTTTGAGTAAGTTTGTCATTGTTTACCTAGATGATATTTTGATTTTTAGCAAAAGACATTAGAGGAACATATGATGCATATTTGTATGGTGCTTTAGAAGTTGAAAAATGAGAAATTGTTGATTAATTTGAAGAAGTGCATTTTTGTGAAGAAAAAGTTAGTGTATTTGGGATTTGTAGTTTTAGCAGAAGGTCTAAAAATGGACCCAGAGAAGGTACAGGCTATCTTTGAATGGCCTACTCTAAGGAGTGCTACTGAGGTAAGATCTTTTCATGGTCTAGCTAGCATTTATAGAAAGTTTATCAGAAATTTTAGTAGTATTTGTGGACCCTTGACTGAAACAATGAGAGAGGATAGAAAAGAGTTTAAGTGGACTAATGGGGCAGAAAAGAGTTTTCAATTGTTGAAACAAAAAGTTACAGAACAACCTATTTTGGCCCTTCCAGATTTTAATAAGGTGTTTCAAGTAGATTGTGATGCTAGTGGTACTGCAATAGGAGCTGTTATGAGCCAAGAAGGTAAACCTATTGCGTATTTCAGTGAGAAGTTAAATGATGCCAAGAGGAAGTATTCTGTTTATGATCAGGAATTTTATGCTATAGTTCAGGCATTAAAGAAGTGGAGACATTATCTACTTCCTAAGGAGTTTGTTTTGTATACTGATCATCAAGCTTTGCAATATTTGAATAGTCAAGAAAAATTGAATCAAAAGCATTTGAAATGGGTTGAGTTTTTGCAGAGTTATACATTTGTTTTGAAACACAGGACTGGAAAGTCTAATAGGGTTGCAGATGCTCTTAGCAGAAGGCAACTATTGCTAACAGAAATGCATATTGAAGTGGTTAGGTTCAAGGAACTCAAGAATTTGTATCCAGAGAATCCTAATTTTGGTGAAGCTTGGAAAGCTTGTACAGAACCTGTTACTCTAGACAGGATGAAATGACTGGATTTTATCATCCAAGATGATATGCTATTCAGAGGGAGTCAATTGTGCATTCCATGAAATTTTATGAGGGAGAATCTCATCAAAGAGAAGCATAGTGGAAGATTGGCTAGACATTTTGGTCGTGATAAAACCCTTGCTTTGGTTGGTGAGAATTATTATTGGCCACAATTGCAGCAAGATGTGAAGAAGTTTGTACAAAGTTGCAGAGTCTGTCAGATGGCGAAATGAGTGAAGCAGAATACAGGGTTGTATCAGCCATTACCTATACCAGAGAAGCCTTGGGAGGATATCAGTATGGACTTTGTTCTTGGTTTACCGAGGACTCAGCGGGGACACGATTCAATTTTTTTGGTAGTTGATAGATTTTCGAAGATGGCACATTATCTTCCCTGCAAGAAGACTAATGATGTTGTTCATGTAACCGAATTATTTTTCAGAGAAGTAGTGAGACTTCATGGTTTTCCAAAGACCATAGTTTCAGATCGGGACACTAAGTTTGTTGGATATTTCTAACGTACATTGTGGAAGAAGTTGAAGATAGATTTGAAGTTCAGTTCATCACATCATCCATAGACTGATGGACAGACAGAGGTGGTGAATAGGAGTTTGGGAAATTTGCTGAGATGTTTGGTTGGAGATAAGCCAACAGGATGGGATTTGATTTTACCACAAGCAGAATTTGCATACAATAATTTTATCAACAAGAGCACTGGTAAATCACCATTCTAGATTGTATATGGAAGTAGTCCAAGAAATGCATCTGAATTGAGGAAGATAGATAAAGGAGAAATAAGTAGTGCTAAAGCAGAAGATTTTGCAGAACACTTGAAGAACATCCATGGGGAGGTGAGGAAGCATATTACCAAGATGAACGCACATTATAAGGCTAAGGCAGATGCGAAAAGGAGGTATAAGGAATTTCAGGTTGGTGATGAAGTCATGGTTTATTTGTGGAAGGAGCGATTTCTAGTTGGTACATATAACAAGCTGAAAATGAAGAAGTTTGGACCATGTAGGATACTGAAGAAATATGATTCAGGAAACGCATATGAGGTAGAACTGCCTACTGAGCTAAATATTTCACCAATGTTTAACATTTCAGATCTGACAGAGTATCATGAAGGAGGTGTTGAAGATGAGATCACAACAGTACAGTGGAGTATTCCAGCGACTAGTTCAGACACTTAGGTGATCAAAGATATACTGGACAGTCGTGTTGGCAGAAGCACAAGGAATAGGACATATGAAGAATATCTAGTCAAGTGGAAAAGATGACCTATTGAAGATTCATCATGGCTGACAAAGGAGGAGGTTGGCCGTCTTGGTCTTCCTCTGCACACCTGAGTCATGACAGGGTCACTTCTCAAATTACCCCAGGTGTCTGATGCAGGAGCATCCTGGGTGTAAGAGCAATCTTGCATCACCCAAAAATATTTTTATTTTTGTATTCAATAAGTGCTATCTTGTGCAGAGCTGCTATTTATGGAAAGTTACTATTTTTTGTAATTTTTGTATGTGCTTAGAATGATCTGATTTCTTTCTTGGAGGTTCATTTTGGTTATATAAGTCTGCCAGTAAAGTTTCATTACCAGATCAAGTGTATATTGGAAGATATTGAAGATTCTCGATATTGGCAGCAGGGTACAAAAACTTTGAACTCAGTTTTGAAGGCTTTAGAGGCTCCGGATGAGGTCAAAAATTTGGGTGACAGGCGCTTGTGAGGGTCAAGCTTGTAGAGCACTTCGTGGTGTTTCTGAAATGGGGTTATAATAGCCGATCGAGTCAACTGGTGATGACTTATGGTCTTCGGAAGTTGGGCCACCTGAAATGGCGGAAAATAATTTTCTTCAAAATTTTTGTTCGGGTTTCAAAAGTTATCTTGAGCCGACTATGATGTAATAAAATGTAAAATAAAATAATTCTAAGTTTGGTCGGCCTTATTGGCTAAAATTCTGGAACCTTCCCAGGCAGTGGAAAATTGCCTATATAAGGAAGGCTGTATTATTGTCTTAGGTAGTTCAGAATAGTTCTGGGTAGTAGATCTGGGTAATAGTTCGAGGCTTTGTCCTACAGAATATTGTAAGGGAATGCCCATGTGGCTTTGCATATTGTAATTCTGAAAGTTTGTAATTCCACATTTGTGGAGATAATAAGAAGCCAATTTTTTATTCTTGCATATTGTTGTTGTTTCTCTATTTCTGTTATGTGTTTGTGGTATTAAGGGGAGCACCCTTCATCAAGTGGTATCAGAGTAGAAGTTCTTGAGTGTGTAAACAAATTGCCAACTGTGAGGCAGTTTGCACCAGGACCATGGCTAGGGTTTCAGCGGGCATCACGAAAATGCCTCCATAAAGGGAACATGGCAGAAGAGCTGGTGTTGTAACACCTAAGGTTAGAGAGTTGCAGAGACAAGTGCGAGCATTGCAAGAAGAGATTCATAGAAGAATGAATCTTAATGTCAGAGATGAAAGCGAAGATGAAGCCGAAGAAGAATATCAAGAAGGAGAAGTCAAAATTGTGAACCAGGAGGAAGAAAGACTTTTTCGGGCCATTTCTAAGATTGGGAAAAGACCTAAGATTGAGGTTCCTACATTTTTTGGAAATCTTAACCCAGAAGAATTGATCGACTGGATCAATGAATGTGAAGAATATTTTGAGTATGAAGATGTTGAGGATCCTAATAGGGTCAAATTTGTGAAGGCCAGACTAAAAGGTCATGCGAAGATTTGGTGGCAAGAAATTCAATTGGAGCGAAATAGAAGAGGGAAAGATGAAATCACAAGATGGGATCGGATGGTGGATAAATTGAAGTGACAGTTCATTCCTGTTGATTATGAGCTTGACCTACTAAAGCAAATGCAAAGTTTGAAGCAAGCAGGAAGATCTATTCAGGAGTATACAAAGGAGTTCTATTGACTCCTCATTAGAACAGGCCATGCAGAAGCTGATAAGGAGAAAGTTGCCCGATACCTTAATGGGTTAAGGCTGAGCATTCAGGAGGAGTTGAATTTGGTTCGAATGAACAGTATTGAGGAGGCATACCAGTTTGCCCTAAAAGTAGAGGAAAAGCTGAACAAGAAGTTTGAGAGCAGACAAAATAGAAGAGGTCATGGTGGACGGTCATATGGTAGCCGAAATGAAGATCCGAAAAAGAAGGATGAGGCCAGTAGCAGTCAGAATCAGTGAGGAAATAATTCCAATCACTTCCAGAATCAGAATAATAGAGATCAGAGAGGAAGAGGAAGAGGACAAGGGTCTGGAAGAGGTGGCTTCCATGGAACATGTTTTCACTGTGGAGAACAAGGTCATAGGGCATTTGAATGTCCTCTGCGCCAAGGAAGAATAGACAGGAGAAATGAAGGCCAGGCTAGAGTTGCACATGTAGATGAAGATGTCAGATCATCCAATTCTGAAGATGCTGAAAGAGGAGAAATGTTGATTAACAGAAGAGTCCTATTGAGTGGTGAGAATGAACCCGAGCAAAGGAGGAGCTTGTTTCACACCAGGTGCAAGTGTGAAGGTAAATGTTGTGATGTGATTATTAATAGTGGAAGCACTGACAATTTGGTGTCAGAAGAGATGGTGACAAAGTTGAAGCTTAAGAGACAGAAACACCCACATCCATATCGGATTGCCTGGGTACAGGATGACCACAAGGTCATGGTCAATGAACAATGCCTGGTGAAGTTCAAGATTAGTGGATACCAAGATGAGGTATTGTGTGATATCATATCTATGGATGCATGTCATATGTTGTTGGGTAGACCATGGCAATTTGACAGATGTGCTGTACATGATGGTCGTGCGAATACCTATTCCCTGACAAAGGATGGAGTGCGACATAAGATAAAACCATTGAAGGAGACTGAAGAAAAGGTATGTGGTAATGCAAGGATAACTTTTTTTGATAGAAAAAATTTCCTAGATGGTATGAGGCATGAGCATGTATGTTTTGCTTTAATTCCAAAAGTTGGTAAAGAGGAAGTAGAAGATGTTCCTGTAGAAGTTGTAGATTTGTTGAATGAGTTTCAGGATATTATATTTGATAATGTGCCTGATGGATTACCACCAGTCAGGAAGATCAGTCATTAGATGGACTTGATCCCAGGAGCGAGTTTTCCGAATAAGGCAGCACACAGAATGACACCTGCAGAAAGTGAGGAGTTGAACAGACAAGTACATGAACTATTACAGAAAGGATTGATCCGTGAGATTCTGAGTCCCTATTCTGTACCATCGATATTAGCACCAAAGAAGAATGGAGAATGGAGGATGTGTACAGATTCTAGGGCAATAAATAAGATCACAATCAAGTACAAGTTTCCATTGTCACGAATGGATGATATTATGGACTGTTTGAGTGGAGCTGTGTATTTGTCAAAGATAGATGTGAAGACTGGATATCATCAGATTCAGATTAGAGAAGGAGATGAATGGAAGACTGCCTTCAAGATAAAGGAAGGACTATATGAGTGGTTAGTGATGCCTTTTGGGCTAACCAATGCACCGAGCACTTTCATGCGGCTTATGAATGAGGTTCTGAAAGAATTTTTGGGTAAGTTTGTCATTGCTTACCTAGATGATATTTTGATTTTTAGCAAGACATTGGAGGAACATATGATGCATATTCGTATGGTGTTTTAGAAGTTGAGAGATGAGAAATTATTGATTAATTTAAAGAAGTACAGTTTTGTGAAGAAAGAGTTAGTGTATTTGGGATTTGTAGTTTCAGTAGAAGGTCTAAAAATGGACCCAGAGAAGGTACAGGCTATCTTTGAATGGCCTACTCTAAGGAGTGCTACTGAGGTAAGATCTTTTCATGGTCTAGCTAGCTTTTATAGAAAGTTTATCAAAAATTTTAGCAGTATTTGTGGACCCTTGACTGAAACAATGAGAGGGGATAGAAAAGAGTTTAAGTGGACTAATCGGGCAGAAAAAAGTTTTCAATTGTTAAAATAAAAAGTTATAGAACAACCTGTTTTGGCCCTTCCAAATTTTAATAAGGTGTTTCAAGTAGATTGTGATGCTAGTGGTACTGCAATAGGAGCTGTTATGACCCAAGAAGGTAAACCTGTTGCGTATTTCAGTGAGAAGTTAAATGATGCCAAGAGGAAGTATTCTATTTATGATCAGGAATTTTATGCTATAGTTCAGGCATTAAAGAAGTGGAGACATTATCTACTTCCTAAGGAGTTTTTTTTGTATACTGATCATCAAGCTTTGCAATATTTGAATAGTCAAAGAAAATTGAATCAAAGGCATTTGAAATGGGTTGAGTTTTTACAGAGTTATACATTTGTTTTGAAACACAGGAGTGGAAAGTCTAATAGGGTTGCAGATGATCTTAGCAGAAGGTAACTATTGCTGACAGAAATGCAGATTGAAGTGGTTGGGTTCAAGCAACTCAAGAATTTGTATCCAGAGGATCCTAATTATGGTGAAGCTTAGAAAGCTTGTATAGAACCTGTTACTCTAGACAGGACGAAATGGATGGATTTTATCATCCAAGATGATATGCTATTCAGAGGGAGTCAGTTGTGCATTTCATGAAGTTCTATGAGGGAGAATCTCATCAAGGAGAAGCATAGTGGAGGATTGGCTGGACATTTTGGTCGTCATAAAACCCTTGCTTTGGTTGGTGAGAATTATTATTGGCCACAATTACAGCAAGATGTGAAGAAGTTTGTACAGAGTTGCAAAGTATGTTAGATGGCGAAAGGAGTGAAGCAGAATACAGGGTTGTATTAGTCATTACCTATACTAGAGAAGCCTTGGGACGATATCAGTATGGACTTTGTTCTTGGTTTACTGAGGACTCAGCGGGGACACGATTCAATTTTTGTGGTAGTTGACAGATTTTTGAAGATGGCACATTTCATTCCATGCAAGAAGACTAATGGTGTTGTTCATGTAGCCGAATTATTTTTCAGAGAAGTAGTGAGACTTCATGGTTTGCCAAAGACCATAGTTTCAGATCGGGACACTAAGTTTGTTGGATATTTTTGGCGTACATTTTGGAAGAAGTTGAAGATAAATTTGAAGTTCAGTTCATCACATCATCCACAGACTGATGGACAGATAGAGGTGGTGAATAGGAGTTTGGGAAATTTGCTGAGATGTTTGGTTGGAGATAAGCCAACAGGATGGGATTTGATTTTACCACAGGCGGAATTTGCATACACTAATTCTATCAATAGGAGCACTGGTAAATCACCATTCCAGATTGTATATGGAAGTAGTCCAAGAAATGCATCTAAATTGAGGAAGATAGATAAAGGAGAAATAAGTAGTGCTAAAGCTGAGGATTTTGCAGAACACTTGAAGAACATCCATGGGGAGGTGAGGAAGCATATTACCAAGATGAACGCACAGTATAAGGCTAAGGCAGATGCGAAAAGGAGGTATAAGAAATTTTAGGTTGGTGATGAAGTCATGGTTCATTTGCGGAAGGAGCGGTTTCCAGTTGGTACATATAACAAGCTGAAAATGAAGAAGTTTGGACCATGTAAGATACTAAAGAAACATGATTCAGGAAATGCATATGAGGTAGAATTGCCTACTGAGCTAAATATTTCACCAGTGTTTAACATTTCAGATCTGATAGAGTATCATGAAGGAGGTGTTGAAGATGAGATCACAGTAGCACAGTGGAGTATTCCAGAAACTAGTTCAGACACTAAGGTGATCAAAGATATACTGGACAGTCGTGTTGGCAGAAGCACAAGGAACATGACATATGAAGAATATCTGGTCAAGTGGAAAGGATGACCTGTTGAAGATTCATCATGGCTGACAAAGGAGGAGGTTAGCCGTCTTGGTTTTCCTCTGCACACCTGAGTCGTGACAGGGTCACTTCTCAAATTACCCCGGGTGTCTGATGCAAGAGCATCCTGGGTGTAAGAGCAATCTTACATCACCCAAAAATATTTCTATTTTTGTATTCAATAAGGGCTATCTTATGCAGAGCTGCTATTTATGGAAAGTTACTATTTTTTGTAATTTTTGTATGTGCTCAGAATGATCTGATTTCTTTCTTGGAGGTTCATTTTGGTCATATAAGTCTACCAGTAAAGTTTCATTGCCAGATCAAGTGTATATTGGAAGATATTGAAGATTCTCGGTATTGGCAGCAGGGTACAGAAACTTTGAACTCAGTTTTGAAGGCTTTAGAGGCCCCAGATGAGGTCAAAAATTTGGGTGACAGGTGCTTGCAAGGGTCAAGCCTGTAGAGCGCTTCGTGGTGTTTCCGAAATGGGGTTATAATAGCCGATCGGGTCAACTGGTGATGACTTATGGTCTTCGGAAGTTGGGCCACCTGAAATGGCAGAAAATAATTTTCTTCAAAATTTCTATTCGGGTTTCAAAGGTTATCTTGAGCCGACTATGATGTAATAAAATATAAAATAAAATAATTCTAAGTTTGGTCGGCCTTATTGGCTAAAATTCTGGAACCTTCCCAGGTGGTGGAAAATTGCCTATATAAGGAAGGCTATATTATTGTCTTAGGCAATTCAGAATAGTTCTGGGTAGTAGATCTAGGTAATAGTTCAAGGCTTTGTCCTACAGAATATTGTAAGGGAATGCCCATGTGGCTTTGCATATTGTAATTCTGAAAGTTTGTAATTCCACATTTGTGGAGATAATAAGAAGCCAATTTTCTGTTCTTGCATATTGTTGTTGTTTCTCTATTTCTGTTATGTGTTTGTGGTATTAAGGGGAGCACCCTTCATCAGAACATGCGACAACCCGCACCTTAACTACCAGCATAACTGCTACAGAAAAGGGTTGACAGGAAACGTCAGTCGCATGATCGCATAGCCTTGCAAAAGGCTATGAGAACATGCGACTAACCACCCGCAAACCACCATGTATGACGCCACCAAACTGCAACCAGCACCACTCTACCGATGGGCCCCATGGTACATGGCAAGTGGTCGCATGATCGCATAGCCAAAAATTGGGCTATGCAACCATGCGACAGCCAATCACAGGCTGCCACATCACCACCTCCAGGACCACGGGATAGCAACCGCCAACTGCGAAGAGCTGGGACCCACGCGGATAGATGGCAAGCGGTCACATGATCACTTGTCAGAAAATTTTGACATGCGGTCATGTGACAACCAATAAGGACATGCCATCTATCACCCCTAGACACCGGGCCCACTTCACTGAAGCAACGCCTGGAATAAATAAAATCAATGGCAGGCGCATGATCGCATGGGGAAAGAATATTCCATGCGATCACACGCCGACCGTTGATCTCCTTCTTCTATCGCTTTGAAAAAATTGGCCCCACATCATCGCACTTGCGTAGTTAAGACAGATGAACAAGGAGAACCGGCAGAAAAGAAGACACGCAAGGTCAAAAACACACAGGGTTTTCGGTGAAAGATCGAAAACACATAGAATTTTCAACATGACACAAAGGTAAACAAGGAAGCCAAAAACATCAAGGGTTTTTATGCAGGCCAAAAAGGTCGATAACATCATAGATTTTCTAAAACACTATGGGTTTTCGACACTCTGGCAGATTTTGTCAATTTCTTGCAGACCTTGAAATTTGAATAACTTTCAAGATTTTACGATTCAGCACGTGCAAATTGGACAAGAGCTAGGTGACAACATGAAGAACATAGAGCAGGACATTTGACACACATTTGCAGGGGAGAGGCCATTCTCATAAGATTTTACAATGACTGGAAAAATGGCCTAACACCCTCTACACAAAATAAAAGCTCTCTTGAACAAATTGAAAGTGGCATAGAGGCTGTCATTAATTTATTAACAAAACAAAGAGACCAAATTCATAACTTAGAACAGACTGTAAAGGATTTAAGCACTAGGCAAGGGTAGATAGAACATGTTTTGGAAAACCCCAGAGGGAATGGGGAGCAAAACCTCCATGGAACAAGACATGAAAACACTTCCCCAAAAATTCCCAAGCAAGCAGCCACAGATAAGTCTACTAGGCAAGAGAGTATCTTTGATCCTTCCAAGGACATCCAAAAAATTACCCCACCTAAGTTTGATGGAAACCATATTGGAGATGCAGCCGAAGACTGGTTGACAGAAATGGAAAAGTATTTTGAATTAAAAGACTATCCAGAAAGTATGAAGGCTTCATGGGGTGCCTACCAGTTAACAGGAGAGGCGGCCAATTGGTGAACCAACACTAAGGAACAATTTAAATACACCAAGGAAACCTTAAGCTGGGAAAATTTTGTGGAACACTTTCGTGAGAGGTGGCTTTCACAACTATATTATGATGAGAAAATGATTGAGTTCATGAATTTAAAACAGGGACATTTATCAATGCAGCAATATTGGGACCATTTTGCTAAGCTAATGAAGTTTGTCCCTATTTACCAAAAAGATGAAAGGGTCCAAACAAGAAAATTTATTCTGGGCTTAAACACTAAGATTGGAGTTGAGGTGGACATGTTTATCCTCGGGAGTATGAACCAAGTTTTGGAAAAAGCTCGTAAACAAGAAAAGAAGCTCCAGTCTTTGGCAGTAGCCAAACAAGCCTTTCAAGATAAAAGACCCTCTTTTAAAAGAAAAGTAGAGCATAGAGATTCTCAGGAACAAGGTAACAATAAGAAAAGTAGCCCCCCTAAACCCGTAACAAATTGGAATCAATGAAATAGTTTCAACAGGAACACACCTAGGACTAGATGGAACACACAACCTCAGACTTCTAAAGGGCCAATTGGAGGATGTTTTATGTGTGGAGGAAACCATTATGCCAGGGACTATTCGAAGGGACAGGGATCAGGTTCTAGATAACTTCCTCAATAATGATAGATCTATGTTGTTGTAAGAAATCAACAAACCAAACATCAAAATACCCCCTTGGAAGAAATAGGTACGCTCTTTGGTAGATCTATTTCTATTTTGATAGATACTGGCTCATTAGAAAATTTTATTTCACCAGAATTGATTAAGCAAATGTCTCTATCCACAAAGGAAATGGATACATCATGGACAGTCCAGTATGGTGACAAAGCTACAAGGGCAGTTAAGAGATATCTCGAGGATGCTCTTATTGAGTTTCTTGAGATGAGAACTCATGTAAACTTGTATGTTGCCCCTTTGGGGACATATGATGTTATACTAGGGATCAATTGGTTAACTGAACACAAGGCCACTGTTGATTGCCTTCACAAAATAGTACAATGTGTAGATGATGATAACCATAGAGTTGAGATATATGGGGTATATAAACCTATAACCATAGGAACTATATCTGCCATGCAATTGAAAAAGGCAAAATGAAAGCGGGGAAACCAAATCTTTATGGTGGCTTTAAATGAGAACGAAGAAAAAGAAGCTCCAACTTTTGAGAATAGCCCCTTCCTCCTTGAATTTTAGGATGTATTCTAAGAAGAACTACCAGGAATACCACCCAAGAGGGAGTTTGACTTCTCCATAAAGTTGCTACTAGGAACAGCTCCTGTCTCAAAGGTTCCTTATAGGATGAACACTATTGAACTTCAAGAACTAAAAATACAATTGCAAGAACTCTTAGAGAAGGGATTAATCCGACCTAGTGTCTCCCCTTGGGGTGCCCCAGTTATTTTTGTTAAAAAGAAAGATGGAACCTTGAGATTATGCATTGACTACAGAATGTTGAATAAGGTATCCATTACCTCGGATTCATGACCTATTTGACCAGATGAAGGGAGCAACAATGTTCTCTAAAATTGATCTTCGATCAGGTTACCATCAATTAAGGATAAAGGATGAGGATATACCAAAGATAGCATTTCGGACTAGATATGGTCACTATGAGTTTACCGTAGTACCCTTTGGATTAACTAATGCACCAGCTACCTTTATAAACTTGATGAATAGTGTATTTCATGAATATCTAGACAAATTTGTGATAGTTTTTCTAGATGATATTCTAATTTATTCTAAAAATAAAGAAGAACACTTAACCCATCTCTAGCTAGTAATGCAAAAACTCTGTAAGCACAAGTTATATGGGAAGTTGTCCAAGTGCTCTTTCTTTGAAAAGAAGATTCATTATCTAGGGCACATCATTTCAGCAGAAGGCATATCTATAGATCCAGATAAAATTAAGGCCATAACGGAATGGCCAATACCTAAAAATGTGTCTAAGGTAAGAAGTTTCATGGGTTTGGCTGGATATTATAGGAAATTTGTTAAAGACTTCTCGAGGGTAGCAAATCCTATTACTACCTTGCAGAGGAAGAAAAAGAAGTTTATCTGGATAGAGCAATGCGATAGGGCATTCCAAGTTTTAAAAGAAAAGCTAACATCGTCCCCCATTCTAAAGGTACCTGATCCTAATGGTCACTTCACAGTAATTACAGATGCATCTATAGAAGGTTTAGGAGGAGTCCTTTTGCAAGATGAAAGCGTAGTTTCTTATGAGTCCTAAAAGTTGAAGATTCATGAAGTTAACTATGCTCCACACAATCTTGAATTAGCATCCATAGTACATGCCTTGCAAAAATGGAGACATTTCTTATTAGGAAAACCCTTTGAGTTAAAGACAGACCATCAAGGATTGAAATATATCTTTACTCAACCTCACTTAAATGCAAGGAAAAGAAGATGGCTTGAATTCCTAAGTGAGTATGACTTTGAGATTGAGTACATTAAAGGGAAAGAAAATAGGGTAGCTGATCCCCTCAGTAGAAGAAGGAATATTATGGCAATCTCTACCTTGCAAATAGATTTAAAGCAATAGATCTTATTGGAACAAGTTAAAGATCCATGGTATTTGCAAGTTAAGGATGCACTTGGAGTTTCCCCTATTGAACCTAAGTATGAAGGATATGTTATTGAACCTAATGGGCTGATGAAATACTATGGCTAGATATTTGTTCCCGATCTTAGAGGATTAAGAGAAACTATCCTAACAAAAGCCCATAACGCCTCATATTTAGGACACCCCGGAGTAAATAAGATGTATGCTGATCTTAAAAGGTTATATTATTAGCTAGGTATAAAAAAAGATATAATCACCACAACAAATAAATGCCTTGAATTCCAAAGGATAAAAGAAGAACACATGCATCCTGTAGGTTTACTTTATCCGCATAGTGTACCACAATACAAATGGCAAGTTATAAGCATGGACTTTGTCCAAGGATTACCTATGACATCTCGCAGGCATAACTGTATTTTGGTAATAGTAGATAAGCTTACCAAGGCAGCTCATTTCATTCCAGGGAACTTGACAAATGATGCTCCAGCTATAGCTTGAAAGTTTATCAAGGAAATTTTTAGGCTCCATGGTATACCTGAAAAGATTATCTCAGACAGGGATGCCAAATTTACATCAAGGTTTTGGACTACCTTACAAGCTGCCTTAGGTACATAGTTAAACTTTAGCATAGCTTACCATCCATAAACTGATGGACAAACAGAGAGAACTAACCAGGTATTAGAAGATTTGCTCCGCATGTATTGTATGGATCAGCAAACCAAATGGGAAGAGTATCTACCATTAGTAGAATTTGCTTATAATAACTCTTTTCAAGCTACTATTGGCATGGCTCCATTTGAAGCACTCTATGGAAGGAAGTGTCGGACACCACTAAGCTGGGACAAGTTGGAGGATAGAGTAGTAATTGGTCCAGAAATGTTGCAAGACATGGATAATCAAGTGCAACTAATCAGGCAAAGAATGAAAGAAGCTGCAGACCGATAGAAAAGCTATGCTGATAGAAACGGGACTTCCATAAGTTTTTAGATTGGAGAAAAGGTGTTTCTTAGAGTTCGCCCTCATAAGAGCTCTATATCTTTTGGGAGAAAGTCCAAGTTGGATCCACGTTTTGTTGGACCTTTTGAAGTTTTGGAGGAGATCAACCCAGTGGCCTATCATTTAGCTCTACCTCTGACACTGAGTTGCATTCATGATGTGTTCCATGTATCCTTATTAAAAATATATAAACCTGATCCTAAACATATTCTAAATTGGAATGCTTTGTAGGTAGAAGAGTTAGGAACCATAACTATTCAGCCATACCGCATCATAGAGAGACGACAACACTAGCTGTGCAACTGAATAGTGGACCAATGTAAAGTGCAATGGGATTAGTATTCGATATAAAATGCTACTTGGGAGGATACTACAGAAATTGAGAAAAACTATCCGCATTTATTTTGAATATTCAGGACAAATATAAACTTTATTAATTTTGGATAAATGTTATTTTGATAAACTCTATAGGAAGTAGAAATTTTGCTAGTATAAAAATTTGACTTTTAAAATATGTTATTTGGATAAACTTTACATGGATAGAATCATGTTAGTGTAAAACTTAGCTTTGATAAATCTTACAAATGAGTAAATCATGTTACCATAAAGACTTTCTTGCAAATATACCATGAATGTGTACATTTTGAAATACCTTGTAAATGGCAACCAAAAATAATAACAATAAAATTTTATGTCAATTTTTTTATGAATAACATGACATAATGTTCTTTCTCTTACCATTATGATTTTCATGCATCAAGACGATGCATCTTTAAGAGGGGAAGGATGTCATGACCCCTCTATAGGCTAACCTTTATGGCTCCCTTATATTAACACATTTAATCAGTGTGTTAATGTGTTGTCTTTTGTCATTACACTTTTATTTTAATTTAGTTGATTTTAAAGTCCTTAAATGATGTTTTCCTTTCTGAAATCATTTGAGTTGAGATATCATGTGTTCTATGGTATTAACTAGGCTTCTAGTTTAAGATATTGTCAAACATTACTAAATTACTAATTTCAAATTTAAATGAGACGATAAGATAATCATTATTGACACAATTGTTAGCCATTATAAGTAATATCTTTTTAGTAATATAAATAAAAGAAACAACATAATCTTTAATAAAATAAGACTCCCTTATAAGTAATATATTTTTAAATAATATAAATAACATAATCTTTAATACAATAAGACAAATGTTAATAGAAACAATATAAGTAATAAAATAAGTAGATAAACTAAATGATTTAAACATAAGTAAAATATATAAATAAAAGTAAATAATACAATAGTACCAAAAATTGTATTAAATCTACATCAATATCTATTAACAAAATTAATGTAAATATACTCATCACGTGAATTCCAAAGTAAATTGTTTTTATACATAAAAAAAAGTATATGAATAAGCCAACAAAGAAAATAGAGACCATTGTGCAAGTCTGGTAGCACATGCATCCAGTGCTGGTAGCATACACGTCCAGTGCTGGTAGCATACGCATCCAGTGCTGGAGAGAAAAAGATGCAGCAGCAAATGTGGCAGCCTGGGAAGAGGAGAAAACATGCAAAGGAAAACGTGGCTGGAAAGAGCCATGACCGCCTATGGATAGCTGACTTAAAAAGGAAATAAAAGGACATCATCTGTGTGGTGTGGGAAAGGAGGCTGCACCATTGCTTGTTGCTGGCTATGACAAATTGGACAACCTGCGTAATTAAGGGAAGCACAAGTTTGAGTTGTGTTGGTTTTGAAAGAAACTATAAAACACAAGAGAAGGGCAGTAGCTGGGAAGAAGCCATTAGAGCATAATTTCTTTCTCTCAAATATATTTCCTTGCCTATGATATTTTGTAAGCAAAATCTAGGTTTGTTCATTTTAGAAAATAAAAGGTTAAAAAGAAAGAGTTGTATTTGAACTGGAGTTGTGCATCCTACAAGTCAAGGCTAAGAAGAAATCTTCAGACATTCTAGGTATGTAGCAGTTATTTCTAAATATATTATTTTTCACTCCATTAAGAAGTTTTTTTATATAGAGAGAGAAAGCTCTATAATCTCAGGATTGATATATTTTTGTTTTTTTTGTTTGTTTGTTTTTTTGAAAGAAAAATAAACAAACTGCAAGTAAATATAATTATTTTACCTTGTTATTTTATCATCTCCTGAAACTATCTGAAAATGAGAAATTGATTTAAATAGATGGTAGTTTCTTGTAGGAAACAAAGAATATTTCTATCCATAAATAAAAAAACTGATGTAAGCTAGTATTGGTAAAATCATATGGTTACACACCTAAGAAAAATAATTACATTGTTGTAGTATACAGATTTAATATAAAAATCTATTTTGTCCTAATATAAATAAACTGATTTCTATTCTGGATTCTTTTTATTCTAAATATGTGATTTACCTGTTGTTTGAACAAGTTTTCAACTCTTTTACAAGGAATTTTAGAGGACTATTTGGATGAAAAACTTATTATCAAAAAAATCCTTGTTTATTTAGGGTTCCTACAAATACTACAGAAAATACATTTATGGCACAAGCTCGGTTACAGTTTATGTATAATCTTAGTTTATGCCAATTCACAGGAGTCTATTTGCAGTAGTATTAATACTCCGCTTACAAATCTTAGAGTCTTTTTGTTGAATTAATATTTGCTATTGCCAATAATAGATAACATAGGCATTATTTTATTATGTTGTTATCATGGTCTGTACAGTTATTATATATATCTCATGCATTAAAATTTCCCTATTAAATGTTGGAAATTGCCTCTGGTGGATTCTTGATCAATGAAATGGTTGCTTAGCAAAGGGTGTGAACCTAGCTGAAGCACATTGCTCTGTTATACTTATGTTAGGATTTATTCCATATTATTGGCAAGAACATAGAATAGAGCTAGATAAACATATATATATTCAGATTGGGATTGTTCTTATTTTACTGTCCTAAAATTTGAAAAGTTTGTTCTGATAGTATTATTCAAAATGTTTGATAGTTTACTGTTTACGTTGTTAGCAAATAGTTAAGTATGCCTAATGAAAATAGCTATCTTGATTTATGAACTGGTTATCCTTTGTACTTTATAGTTTTCTTAAGAATAGTTGGGTCTGTGACAAGCAAGGGTGAGGAAATAGGATATGCACGGATAGGTAAATCTTACACCCATTTTAATTACAACCTTAAATCAAGCACTGACGATGTTATAGTAAATAACTCAGGTTTACACCAAAACTCAATAGAAACTAGAACTACATACTATGTTAGTGTGAGTGAATTCAAGGGGCCTTGATCCTGTGGATATGGGTATGTAGGTAGCCTGGTAGGTGAAGGATACTTCCAGCGCGCAGGTTCCTTGAACATAATTATAATTAAAGTGATTTCATCTTAACAATCTAATCAAGATACAAGCTTCTAAAACATACTTAACCAAAGAGAGATTTCTCAGGAAGGTATCTATACTCAGTCGGATGCCCAAAAACCAAGAGGGGGTATAGAACTTAAAATTAATCTCGGTGGTCTACACCTGGTCGTAAGCCTGAAATCCAAGGAAGGGTGCAGTTCTTATTTACAACCTTGCTAAGAACCTTGGCACAATCTTGGGTAGATTGTGAAATTTCTTGCAATCTACTCTAGACCTAGATGGTCTCAAAGAGTGTAAGTCTCTAATCAGAGCATTAAGTATTTCCTGTCCTTATGAACCCATCTTGGATGGATGAAAGAACTACATCCTCTATTCTGCTCGGATAGAGATTGGTTCTGGATGATCCTTTATTTGCCCAGGATAGAAGATCCCGAATGGCTAGGCGATAGTTTAGTCCCGGATGGACTCATTTTACAATTTATCTCCTGAGTAATCAATATTTAACTTTATCAGCTAAAAAAAAAAGAACCTTGTATTTAAGTTTTTTTCTTTTAGTAAAGTTTCTAGTTTAATTTCAATTGTTATTACTCTTAAGACAAGGTTGGTCTTTACATTTTTGCAAAAATTTTCCCCATCTTTGGAAGATGCGGCTGACTTTGCAAGGACTAGTAGGTACTATGTTGCAGAGATTATGTTGGTTTAGGTCCACACATAGGCAAGTACGATGCTGCTCCAACACCCACTTATGGTAAGGACATCCTTGAGAATTGTTTTGACAAACTTTTGCAAGAAGGTATGACAGGTTAGGAGTGGGGACATCAATTTCTATTCTTCATCTTCTGGCACTCATTTGCATTCGGATGATGGATCACAGAGTGTGATTTGATTCTGCAATATCAATATTAAACTATTTAACTATGGATTGTGGAAATCTGATATCTTTGAGATCATACAGTTTTATGAGGAAAGGCTTTCCTCTCCTAAATCCTAATTTCTTCTTGTTAATATGGGCTCTCAACTGGCTCAATGTAAAACCCTAGCATTTTGTTGGCTAATTACATGTGTCAAATGGAAAATAATGTACCATTGTTTAAGCTTGTCCTTAAACCAATATTTGCATTTTTAAAATAAAAAACAATGTGCCATGTATTACCTTATTTAAAAAGGCTTTTATATGCAGGTTCATTCAAATATATGCTCTATGTTTTATTTCCTTCCCCTAGTTTTTCTTCTCAATGTCCATGTTTTACACCTATAGTTTTTCATTGTTTTAGACCCATCTCTCAAAATGTTTCCAATAAAACTATTGCCTTGGTCAAGTAGACATAATTTTCACAGATCATGATATGATACATATGAATAGATAGATAATAATATAACAAGATTTTGATTTCTGCACTAGCACATTGGATTCTTGTGTCCATTTGAAAAAGCGTTAACTACATGTGATTTTTCAATTTGTAGAAATTTGGTAATTTTATAGATTTTTTAAATGCTTTCAAATTAGTTGTGGATATTTTATACTATTCCTTTCCAAATGGAGTGAATGAATTACAGATTAAGTTCCCTAAAATTTTAATTGCCATTTGATGGACTGCCTTTGGGCTCAATATTTTAGAATAATGAATTTGGTTCTGCAAAATTTGTAAATGTTTCTAAATTATTAGTGGATAGTTTACACCATTATTTTCCACTTGGATTGTGTGAATTGTATGTTAAGTTGTGCATTATTTATTTGAATTTAAATTGTCTTCTGCTTTACACTAGAATTGCTCTAAAAGGAAATTTTGAAAATTGATATTTGTATGCTTTGAGGGCAATTTCGAATTTTGTGAATATCTGAGTACTTCTTTGTTAGAAAAAGCATTTTTTCTATTGTTTAGCATGATTTGTTGGAAACCTCTATTGAAGGACCCTCTTGAAAGAAATTTCAAGAGCTGAAATCCTGGCTACCTAAGGGTTAAAAGATGAAAGAAGAGTGATGAGGTTGACTACGGAACACAAATGTGTTATCAATACCCTAAGAGAAAGATTTTGCAACCATACATTCTATGGTCCAACTGAGTTTAAAGGTCTATAGATCTATCTCAGTGCACTTCATTTACAAACAAGAAGGTAGCTGATCAAGAACTATAACTAGTTGGGCAATACCTAGTAAAATAAAAATTTAGGAAAAAATGTTTGATTCTCATTTATAGACAAGAAGGTAGCTGATCAAGAACTATAACTAGCTAGGCAATACTTAGTAAAATAAAAATTTAGGGAAAAAATGTTTGATTCTCATAAGGCATATCTAGTCCACTGTAATTGTGTCTTTCCCAATGTTCTTGTCTCTACAACTACAACAAAAATTCAAGGAGCCCTAAGATGTAATGCTAATTCCACTAACTATTTTAATTATTCCGCACATGCATTTCATGTGTTTTTTGAAAAGACTGATTTGTTTTTAATCTCTAGTCTTAAAACACTAAATTTTTTTTTATACTGAGAAGGATGATACATAAATTCTAGCAATACAAAAAAGTAGTCAAAATTGTTTGTCTTAATTTAAGGTTTTATGTACTAATTTACAATTGCATGATACAAATATAATATTACAAATAAACTATGCTTCTCTTTCCTCCCCTCTATCTTCCACAATTCCCCTGCCTGCACTTGGCAGGAACTATGCTTCACTGCAACTCTTGTTTCGAATAGTGAAGACGGAATCAACAATAATATTATCTATACTTGTGATCATCCCTCTAAGTCCAAACATCCATTTGTAACAGTTAGACGACAAGGGTCATCTTTGGATGCATCTCCAAATACAATTAATACCACCCTTGTCAAAATTGTTCCTCAAATGGTTAGTGGTAAGTGTTGTTACAAGTTTATTACTCTCTGGCTTAGAAATTTTTTGGATTATATTAAGATGTTTTTATGACCATTAAGGGATAATGGCCCAGTGTAAATATAATCAAAATTTAAAAGATTCATAGGTTTGGAAATACTTTTTTGGGAGTTGTTCTTTATGATGCATGCTTTTTGTGGCTTTTTGCATATCAAGGTACACTTTGTGAAATATGTTATACAAGAAATCTTTTCAAAATATATTACAAAGATAAATTTTATAAAATACTAGCTATCAACCAAGTGCAAAATAATGGTATGTATTTTTTATTGACATCAGTTCATCAAATCTTATTGAGTCCCATGCTTTCTTAATGATGATCACAATCATATGTTTCATGCTATCCTTAGGCATGGTGTACCACAACAATATCACTTCATTCATTGTCATACAATTTGAATACTACTTTCTTTTGTTTTTGATCTCTAATTTTTACTATACTCATGACTTTGTTTAAAATAGAAAATCATTGTACAACACTATGTTTTCAATCTTACTAATGCCTCTTGACACTTCGATCACCATTCTTAAGTTTCTATAGTAGTTTCTAGGGTGGTTATTTACTGACAAGAAATTATCTTTGTTGACTCACTCATATTGTGAGAATTATCATAAAATTCTTAATGCTCACAAACATGTTAGGTCAAAAAGGAGTCAAACTTATTTTTTATAACACCTCTTAGATTTCCCAAAATGGATGAAATACTATATTAACAAATACCAACCTATATGATAATTATATATCCTTCCATGTTGATCTTAATAAGATTTATGATTGAATATGTATATACATTTAGCATAAGTAATATGAATAACCAGTTTATATCCAATTCTAGTTGCTTTTACATATACAATAGTTATTTTTTTATATGTGGTCTTGATCTTTTTTTCTCAATTTAAACTCATTAGGCATTTAAAAATATCAATTTCTCATAGGTAAGTAAATGATTCTATTGATTTGAGTTCTTTGAGGTACTTTAAAATGCCCCCTTAAGAAATTATATATTAGGTCCTAAGATTCCTCAGTGTCTTTTCTTTCATAAAAAATTATAAGCTTCTTCATTCACTATAGAAATTTGTCAAAGTCTACTGCACTTTCCATCACATCTTATTGCAAAGGCCATCTTCTAATCTCCTCCCTACTTCCCCATAGTCATGTACATAGGAAGATTGTGGATGTTCTATAGCATCTTCTCAAACATTTTCTCTACCCTCAAGATTTTCCTTCCTTCACAATAGTCAAATATATGACTAGAGTTTTAGAAATCAAAGGGCATCTTCTTACACCTTTTTCTACCATCAAAATTTCCATTCTTCTCTCAAATTAGTGACAATCAAATATTTGGGAAGATTAATGAAAATTGAAAGGTATCGTTCACACATTTTTTCTACCATTTAAGTTCTTAAGCTTCTCCTTACTTGACGACAATCAAGTACTTGGAAAAATTAGTGGAAATTGTAGGGCATCTTCTAAGAAATTTTTTTACTATCAACTTTTCAATCTTCTTCTATCTTCATGATAATCGAGCATTTTGGAAGATTGATAGAAATTACAAGGCATCTTCCTAGACTTTTTCTATAACATCAAAATTTTGAAGATTCTCCCTATTTCATGGTAGACAAGTACTTGGGAAGATTCATTGAAATGGAGGGCCTATTCTAGGTATTTTCTCCACCATCTAATTTTCTAAGCTTCTCCTTGCTTCACAAAAATCAAGAGTGTTGAAAGATTCATAGAAATTGTAGGGTATATTCTTAACCATTTTCCCCTACCATCAAAATTTTGAAGCTTCTCCTTGCTTCCAACAAGTCACCTTCTAGAAATTTTATTTAAATGACATCTTGCTACATTCACCTTCTAGAAAGTTTATTTAAATAACATCTTGCTACATTTCAGTTGTCAGTGTATTAAAGGTCTCATAAATTAAAATGGAAATGACTCCCATTAGAATATTATTGATGGTTTTATCTCAGAGCTCTCTAATTACCATTTGTCAATTTTTTGTATTGATCCTCTTATTTATTTGATACTTGAGGTGAAGGTTTCATATGAAATTTTGTAGATGTTGTTATGTTATCAAAGTCTACTCTGAGTCTCTAGTTGGTAACACCTTTGAAAATACTTGAACTTTGCAAGTGTATCATAACCATTTGATTATTGAATAATGCATTCAGTTGTCTCGAATTATGATATTTTTCTCCTAAACAAAATTTCACCAATTAAATTAGTATGTTAGGGTGTATTATTTTTGTGTCTATTTCTTTGTAACTATATGATCAAATTTAATTCTTCCACATGTTTCATGTCATAGATTAGTGTAGGAAATGTATTAACACATTTTCTTTCTTTATTTGGTATCAAAGCTTAATCATCCCAAATCCTAGGTGTCAAGGTTAATTTATTTTTCAATCTTGGTTTCATTGGGAGGTTGTGTAAGAGGTTTGTAGGAGATTTTTTATATAGTTGTAATTAGCAGCCCATTTTATTTTGTAATAGAACATAGATTTATTTATGTTATCCACAAGGAGAGTTTAGATTTAGAATTTTTGTAAAGATTTTGTTGTATACTACTCCAAGTATATTGAAATGTTTTAACAACTTAGAAATAGAACAATCCATTTCCACCGCGGTGATGTAAATATACTTTCTCATTTTTGTTAATATAATTTGACTATTGGTTCTTTTACTACAAATGTAGATTCTACAAATCTCTTCTATATAAGAACAAATGAACAATGCAAACAATTACATTGAACATCACCCACATTTAACTAAAAATTGTCTTATATAAACTAAATAAATATTGTCATGATTTCATTTATATAGACTAAATAAATCTATATACCATTTGTGCATAAATAACAATTAAGTTCTTTTATTATTAAAAAGACTAAATAAATCTGTAAAAAATGATAAATAATTCTTTTTATACATCCACAAACATAATGTAATTTGTTTTCCAAAAGTGACTTGTAAACGCCAAAGAAGATGCCCTGCAATTTCCTTGAAACTTCCAAGAACTTGACTGTGACAAGCCTAGCGACACACTCTGCAGTGAAAGCAGAAGCCTAAAAAAAATTCTAGGTGGGCAACTGAAATGAGAAAATATGATGTAATTTGTTTTGGAAAATGAGAAAATATAGTCTATGGTATGACGAAATATTTTCTACGTGGGCATGGAAAATGTAGCAACTCGTTGACTGCGGAAACTTAGTAGAATTTATTTCCGAGAAATGACTTGCTGGGAAGCAGCAAGAAGCTTTTTCAATTTTAATGGTAGAGAAACACCTACAATTTCCATGAATCTTCTCAAGTACTAAACTTTTGTGAAGCAGGGAGAAGTTTGGAAATTTCATTGAATCTTCCTCCTGAATTCCATCGTAGTTTCCTCGTGAATTCGTTTGAATTTCTACAATTTTTGTGTGAGACGATCCTATTGAATCTCCTACAAAATCGAAATGTAGGAATGTCTTTCTGTTAAAAAAATGGGTTGTCTGCATCGCCTAGCAAGAGAGTTTGTTCGCAACCAGAAAACTTAAATCAAAATCAAATTACCTAATCTCCCAAGGCATATAATAGCATAGCTGAAATCAGAGAAAACAATCCCGACCACATATTAGAACCATGTAAGCAAAAACGAGTTGCTTTCGTGAAACTCTCGATTCTTCCATCGTGGTTTCCTGGTGCATTCGTTTGTATTTCCGCGATTCTTCTGAGACATTGCAACTGAATGTCCTACAAAATCTTCATTTGTTTCTGCTTTAAACATGGGTCATCTGCATTGCGCAGCGAGAGAAAAAGTTTTTGCTACAAGAAAGGGCCATCTGCATCGCCAAGCAAGAGAACTTGTTTGCAACCAAAGATTAAAAATGGTAGACCAGTGGATTGTCGAAGTTAAAAATGGTTTTCGCAACCAGAATCTATATTCCATCCGAAGATCCGAGAAGGTGTCGATTTATGAAGTCCCCGAATTCCTTGTCCAGCTGAAGCAGAGCGCTTATGTTCCACAAATGGTGTCACTAGGCCCACTTCATCACGCCGCGCATCCTGAAATGCTTGCTCATAAATTGCATGCTACGCGGAAAATGTTTGACATGAGCGAGGAGGAGTTGGAGAAAAAAGTGGTAGGACCTATTCTTGCTCTGGCTCCCACAATAAGAAAATGCTACCAACAGCACATCGAGTACCAAGATAGATATCTTGCTTGGATGCTCACTTTTGATGCATGTTTTATCTTAAAAATATTTAGAGCCTTGGGTAGTACCGCAAATTCGAGTCAATGTCTTTTTAAGCGAAATACTATTGAATATACTGCATACCCCATAATAACAGACATTCTGATGCTGGAGAACCAAATTCCACTCATTGTTCTTCTCAAGATATTAGGGTTGAAGGGCCAAAAAGATGAAACAAGCGCATTTACAGAACTCTGTGATTTATTAGCTGGTGCCCGAATAGCAAGGTTGTTCTACCCTTTTAAGGAGACGGCCCCTCCTCTAAGTGAAATTCCACGAGCACAGAAAAGTAAGCATCTTTTGGATTTAATTCGTATGTATGTCATACATTCATTCGAACTCCACAAAGATACCGATCGGCCATGTCCTGATCATACCAAACGAGATATTATAATCCCCTCTGCTTCTGAGTTAAGGCGTGCTGGGATCAAATTCAGAAAGATGGAGGGAGAATTTATGGAGATTAGCATTAAGAAGAACAGATTTCACCTTCCCAGAATCAGAATTGCCAGTAGCGTTGAAACCCTGTTGCGGAATCTTATGGCATTGGAAATATGTGAGGCGAAAGACAGGTGTGTGATATCAATGTACGTTCATCTCATGCGTGAGCTCATTCATTCTGCAAGAGATGTCTCTGTTCTAAGAAAAGCCAGAATTATAAAGAGCTACATGGGAAGCGATGGAGAAGTGGCCTATCTGTTCAAAACACTGAGCAAAGGGATAACGAGAAGCTACAAGGATCCGTTTGCCAAAGTGAGAGAAGATGCCCACAAACATTACCATAGCAAAATTAAGCTCATGGTGGCTGAGTTCACAGAAGACCATTGTTCAAGGCCATGGAGAACTGTTTCTGTTATTGCTGCATGCATGCTTTTGCTTTTTACCGCCGTGCAATCGATTTTCTCACTGCATCGCAAGCTTCTTACAGATTAATGTAAGTATTGCTTTTAACATAGTAGTCTACATTTGTAACTAGGCCTGCACAATTTTTCTACTTGCATTTTTCAGGAGTCCCAACTGAAGTTCATTCTTCTGCATGCATATCACCAATTGTTATTTTCTATTGGGTATTATTTCCTGACCTATTCGTGCATTTTTATTGCTTCAAGGAGTCGTGTCGATCATGTACGTTGTCTTCCATTCAAGGACGATGCCCTTGAGTGTTATAATATGTTATGATTATGATAATTTATATATATCGTTTAATCATGTTATTGAAGAGATCAGCTGCTTCTCCATCGCTTCCCACGTATCTCTTGATAATTATGGCTTTTCTCTGCTCAAAACAAACTTTATTTAATCACACTTAGTTATAGTCATGTCCCGTATAAGAGATACAATTCCTCATGAGTTTCACGTATTTAAAGGTCCTTGTGATCAATCTTTTGAATGTAGAGAAAATTTATTCAATCTTCAATTTTAACTGAATTGAGAAAATATAGTATATGGTCTTCCACCCATCACCATAGAGAACTATTTCTTGAAGCTTGTGTCATGGGGAAACAACATTGAGAAAAAAATTGACTCTGGGAAAGATTGGAGAGCCTCAAATAAGTTGGAATTGGTTCATTGAAATCTTTGTGGAACAATAAAGACAATTTCTATAGGAAAACCTTGATATTTCGTGACATGCATTGATGAATTTACTTGAAAGGTTTGGGATTATTTTTTAAAGAATAAATTTGAATCATTTGATAGTTTCAAAGAGTTTATACAACAAGTTTAGAATGAAATTCATAATTAAAATGTTAGATCGAATAATTGGGGAGAAAATACTTTAGATAAATTCAGCAAATTTTTTAAATAAAAAGGAATTAAGAGGCAATTCTCAACTCCATATACTCCACAAAAAATGGATTAGTTGAAAAAATGAAAAGAATACTTCAAGAAAAAGATAAATCCATGTTTAAGGCTACTAATATTGATGACAAATTATGGGGAGAAGCAGCTCATATAATAAATTATTTGATCAATCAAAGTCCGACTAATAGTTTAGAAGAAATATCTCCAAAAGAAACATGGTTAAGAAGAAAACCAATGGTTAGACATTTGAGAATTTTTGGGAGCATTTCCTATAGGTATATATTCCCCAAGATAATTGAAGAAAATTTGATTATAAGTGTCAAGAATGCAGTCTTGTAGGTTATGACAACTCTAGTAAAGTGTATCGATTATATGATGCTAAAGAAAACAAAATTCACATAACTAGATATGTCAAGTTTGAATAAGAGTGTCACCTTCCACCCATTTGCCATGATGATGTATTAGAAGAGAAAAATGATTGTCGAACGTCATTATCCTCAACCAAAAATGACGAACTAAATTTAGAAATTCCTATGAAATGTACAGAAGATGAAGAAATTGATGAACCAAATTCAAGCATAATGTCTACTCCATAATCTAATATTCCTCTAAGGAGATCGAAATGAGCCAAGAAAAGACCTAACAAGTTCCAAGACTGTGAGATAAACTATGCATTAATGTTAAGTTTTCTAAATGCTCGTGAACCAAGGACTTTTGATGAAGCAATAATTGATGAAAATGGAAAAATATTATAAATCAAGAGATAATGTCACTTCATCAAAACCAAACTCAGAATTTTGTTACTTTACCTATTGGGGAGAAGGCTATTGGTTATAAATGGGTATTTAAAATTAAGTTTAAATCTAAAAGCTCAATTGACAAACATAAAGTTAGATTGGTAGCCAAAGGCTATAAGAAAATTGAAGGGGTTGACTATGAGGAAATGGTTGCTCTTGTTTGAAAACATGATCACAATTAGAATGTTGATAGCATTTTCTTCTCATCGCAGTTGGAAAATTCACCAAAATAGATGCAAATAGTGCATTTCTAAATGGTGAATCGATAGAAGAGGTATATGTCACAGAACCACATGGATTTATTGGAAAGGGGAAGGGAAATATGGTGTGTCAATTAAGAAAGGAACTATATAGTTTGAAACAAGGCTCATGGTGTTGGTGCTCAAAATCTAATAAGTACTTTCTTCAAAGGGGATTCCAAACTATTGATGTTGATTCAAATCCATACATTAAGAATTTTAACAATAAAGTACAATTAATTGTGTCATATGTTGATTATTTTTACATTATATGGAACAATCAATCACTTATACAATAGGTTAAAAAATAATTAAAGATACATTTTGAGATGTCAAATCTTGGATGACTTTATTAATTCTTGGAATTGGTGTGGAAAACACCTAAAAAGATATTTCTTTCTAAAATGAATTATATCAAAGAAATTCTCACATGATTCAACATGCAAGACTCTAAAGCTTCATCAACACCAATGGAGATAGACGATGCAACTGCGTAATCTAGAGCACCAAGAGGGCACTAATGCCACTCAAGTCCAACATGATCATGAAATATAAACATATAAATATCCAACATAAAGTAAGCATCATTAGTTATATAAAGCCACAACAAGGAATACAGAGTAAAACCAAGCCATCATGAAAGAACTCTCATCCAATTGCAAAGAGGCATCACCACAGGCATGATGCTAAATTAACTACCTCTAAAGGAGGCATGATGTCAAATTGACTACCTCTAAAAGATGTAATGGGGTGAACCCACAATAGTGGGTTACACTTTTTTGCCTGAACAGACACTAAACTCTACATTTTGAGAAAAACTTTTAGATTCAGATGCATATTTCCATTGAACCTTTCAAAATTAGAGGATGAAGTAAATTAGAGTCTTTTAGGATTTTCTATATAGATTCTAAATATTTATTTTTTATTTTTTATTTTTTATTTGAATACTTTTTTCTTTCTCCGACGAAAACTGGCATGGTGCTGAAAATGTCATTTTTAAATAGTAACATTATTTTCATAGAGCATAACTATTTTTGTATAATAGATATGAATGTGATTCTTTTGAATTTAGTTTACTGACATCCATACGGAGGGCATGCAATTGGTTTGATGACATTATCACAATTATTGCATATTTTATTAACGTTTGAAGTTGACTAAACCATAATTTTGACATACCTTAACTACATAGCTTACAACTTGTTGTGTAGTTATCGAATTTCAAAAAAAAAATTTATAGAAAGTAGACTTGAATACTGAGGGCACTATTATTTTTCAAAAAAAAATCCCTTTTTTACTATTATATAGTCAAATATATAATCATTAGAAAGCTAGTTCTGAGTACTTGTTGTATGCAAAAGGATGTCTTCTTATTCTTCCATTTGATCACCGTGCTTGAGGCCTGAAGCCATGAAATTCTCAGAATTTATTCAAAACTTGCAACCATGGCCTAAACCAGGCACTTTTGATAGAAAGTACTTTTGCAAAAGTTTCGATCAAAAGTGCTTTCATGAAAAATGCAAATTCTAACCATTACTAAACCACTTTCGATCAAAAGTCATTTAGTTTCAATCGAAAGTCAAGTTTGACTTTCGATCAAAACTTAGGTCGACCTTTTTGGTGAAATTTTTGGTTAATAAGGATTAGGTATAAATAAATGTATATTTTTTTCATTTCATTAATCTGAAAGCTGTAAAATAATTCGCATTTAGGAGAAGGAAGACATTTTGGCATGAAACAATTTTCTAAGTTGTGATGGGAAATAAAAAAAGAAGGCTAAATAAAAGTACACGACATTATTCAGAAGAGACTGAACAAAGACTACGTGAAGAATCATGAAAAAGATATTATTGTCAGAAACAAGGTATGTCTAAGATGTTTCTCTCTAGATATTTTAAGTTGATGGTCAAGACTTGTCTTAATGTTCATCATGCAAATCTATTAGGACTTGTTAGTTTGACCTATTTTAGTCCTACCAATTAGATCTATTAGGACTTGTTAGTCTGACCAATTAGATGTATTAGGACCTATTGGGTCCAAATATACCTAACTATACCTATTAGGACCAATTAGATAGGTAACTAGACCAATTAGGACCTATTAGACTTAACTATCTACCTAGTTGTAGACCTATTTGGTCCTCTTAAACCAATTAGGACTGGAATTCAACCTAACTATCTACCTAACTAGGATTTATTAGGACCTATTAGACCAATAAGGACCAATTACCTGACCTATTAGGACCTATTAGATAGGTATTAGTCCTCGACCAATTAGAGGTTTAACTATCTATTAATTAAACCTAACTAGATAGGTATTAGGACCTATTAGACCTAACTAGACCTAACTATGACCTATTAGTACCTATTAGACCTAACTAGATCTGGCTAGGACCAATTAGACCTAATTAGACCCAACTAGGACCTAATTAGACCCAATTAGGACCTAATTAGACCCAATTATACCTAATTAGACCAATATGACATATTAGGACCTATTAGTACCAACTATGACCAATTAGGACTAATTAAGACCTAATTTGACCTATTAGGACCAAACTAGAATCAATTAGAACCAATTAGCACCTAATTAGACTCAATTAGAACCAATTAGCACCTACTTAGACTCAATTAGAACCAATTAGGACCTAATATGACCTATTAGAACCTAATTAGACTCAATTAGAACAAATTAGCACTTAATTAGACTCAATTAGGAGTAATTAGATCCAATTATGACCTAATATGACCTATTAGAACCAATTAGGACCTATTATGACCTATTATGACTTAACTCTAGACTAATTAGGACCTATTATGACCAATTAGGACTAATTAGGACCAATGTGACCTGTTAGGACCAACTATGACCAATTAGGACTAATTAGGACCTATTAGGACCCAATTAGAATCAATTAGAACCAATTAGCACCTAATTAGACTCAATTAAAACCAATTAGGACCTAATATGACCTATTAGAACCCAATTAGATTCAATTAGAACAAATTAGCACCTAATTAGACTCAATTAGGACCAATTAGGACCAATTAGACCTAATTAGGACTAATTAGGACCAATTATAATTAATTAGAACTAATTAGAACCAATTAGGACTAATTAGAACCAATTAGGACCAATTACAACTAATTAGGACCTAATTAGACTCAATTAGAACCAATTAAGACCAATTAGAACTAATTAGGACCTAATTAGACTCAATTAGAACCAATTAGGACATAATTAGACTCAATTAGAACCAATTAGATCCAATTAGGACCTAATATGACCTGTTAGAACCAATTAGGACCTATTATGACTAGTTAGGACTAATTAGGACCAATATGACCTATTAGGACCTATTAGGACCAACTATGACCAATTAGGACTAATTGGGACCTAATAGGACCTATTAGGACCCAATTAGAATCAATCAGAACCAATTAGCACCTAATTAGACTCAATTAGAACCAATTAGATCCAATTAGGACTAATTAGGACTAATTAAGACTAATTAGGACCAATTAGGATCAATTAGACTCAATTAGGACTAATTAGGACCCAATTAGGACCAATTAGGATCCAATTGGATCTAATTAGTACCTAATTAGATCTAATTAGGACCAATTAGGACCAATTAGACCCAATTAAGATCAATTAGATCCAATTAGGACCAATTAGACCCAATTAGGACCTAATTAGATCCAATTAGGACCAATTAGATCCAATTAGGACCAATTAGACTGAATTAGGACCCAATTAGATCAAATTAGGACCAATTATGACCAATTATACACAATTAGGACTAATTAGGGCCTAATAGGACCTATTAGGACCCAATTAGAATCAATTAGAACCAATTAGCACCTAATTAGACTCAATTGGAACCAATTAAAACCTAATATGACTTATTAGAACCCAATTAGACTCAATTAGAACAAATTAGCACCTAATTAGACTCAATTAGGACCAGTTAGACCCAATTAGGACTAATTAGGACCAATTTTAGGGAAAATTAGAACCAATTATTACCAATTAGACCTAATTAGAACTAATTAGGACCAATTATGACCAATTAGAACTAATCACTTGACCAATTAGACCTAATTAGAACTAATTACGACCAATTAGGACCAATTGTGACCAATTACGACCAATTACGACCAATTAGAACTAATTAGGACCAATTATGACCAATTAGACTTAATTAGGACCAATTAGGACCAATTAGAACTAATTATAACCATTTAGAACCAATTAGGACTAACTAGGAATAGTTATAACCAATTAGGACCAATTAGGACCAATTAGAACTAATTAGGACCTAATTAGACTCAATTAGACTCAATTAGATCCAATTAGGACCTAATATGACCTATTAGAACCATTTATATCCAATTAGGACCAATTAGACCCAATTAGGACTAATTAGTACCAATTAGGACCAATTAGAACTAATTATAACCAATTAGAACCAATTAGGACCAATTAGGACCAATTAGCACCTAATTAGACTCAATTAGAACCAATTAGGACCTAATATGACCTATTAGAACCCAATTAGACTCAATTAGAACAAATTAGCACCTAATTAGAACTAATTAGGACCAATTAGACCTAATTAGGACTAACTAGGACCAATTAGGACCAATTAGAACTAATTAGAACCAATTAAAACCAATTAGGACTAATTAAAACCAATTAGGACTAATTAGAACCAATTAGGACCAATTAGAATTAATTAGGACCAATTAGGACCTAATTAAATTCAATTAAAACCAATTAGATTCAATTATGACCTAATATGACCTATTAGCACTTAATTAGACTCAATTAGAACTAATTAGGACCTAATATGACCTATTAGCACTTAATTAGACTCAATTAGAACTAATTAGGACCTAATATGACCTATTAGAACCCAATTAGGCTCAATTAGAACCAATTAGTACCTAATATGACCTATTAGAACACAATTAGACTCAATTAGAACAAATTAGCACCTAATTGGAACTAATTAGGGCCAATTAGGACCAATTAGACCTAATTAGGACTAATTAGGACCTAATTAGACTCAATTAGAACCAATTAGGACCTAAGTAGAATCAATTAGAACCAATTAGGACCTAATATGACCTATTAGAACCAATTAGGACCTATTATGACCAATTATGACTAATTAGGACCAATTAGGACCAATTAGAACAAATTAGGACCAATTAGGACCAATTAGAACAAATTAGGGCCAATTATGACCAATTCGAATCAATTAGGACTAATTAAGACCAATTAAGACCAATTAGAATCAATTAGAACCAATTAGGACCAATTAGAATCAATTAGGACTAATTAGACCCAATTAGGACTAATTAGGACCAATTAAGACCAATTAGAACCAATTAGACTGAATTAGAACAAATTAGCACCTAATTAGACTTAATTAGGACCTATTAGGACCAACTATGACTAATTCTAAGACTAATTAGGACCTAATATGACCTAGTAGGACCCAATTAGAATCAATTAGACCAGTTATGACTCAATTAGACCCAATTAGACCCAACTAGACCTGTTAGGACTCAACTAGAACCAATTAGACCCAACTAGACCTATTATGACCTATTTTGACTTAATACATGAACCTCGTTAGACCTAACTTCATTCAAAAAAATTTGTTTGATAATTTTTACTTCATACATGTAGGAAATGCTCAAGAAGCACAACCTTCTAAAGTTGGAGAAGGGTCATCAGAAGCTCAACAAGCCTAACCTTCAGAAGTCAGAGAAGGGTCATCGCAAACTCAACAAGCACAACTCTCAGAATATCAAACAAGTACACATCTCTCTCTCTCTCTCTCTCTCACTATATTGATTTAGTCTCTTATTGGTGAATATACATTTTGGGTCTTTCCCCTTATGAATTTATTACTTTTGTTGTGTACATGCAACCTTTGATGATGAAAATGTTGGACAAGGGGCATCCCAAGTTCAATCAACCCAAGGTCAAACAAGTATGTGTTTCTCTCATTAGTTTATAAATTATTATAGGTTTGACATTCAAGCTTGTAAATACTTATTTCATGAAGGTCCCCTTAAGATGAGATATTAAGATATTTTTTTATTTTATTTGCAGAAGTGCAAGAAACATATGTGAATGATAGTCTACTCCAACAATTGAAGAGAAAAATTAATCGTAAAAGTATAGATCATTTAATTGAAATGTATGTGTAAAAATTGAGAGATTATACTAAACAACCCATAAATATTATGAAGAGGGCATTGAATAAAAAGTCTAAGCAAATAATGAAACAATTTGAGAATCTTGATACACTTGAAAAAACTCAATTGTTATCAATTACACTTCTTAAAGATGATTTAAAAGAGCCATTAAAATTGTTGGGTGTAGATGCAAGTTTGAAAATGTTAAAATCATTTAATGTACAAAAAAATATTGTTGATAGTGTTAAGGAAGGTTTGCATTCCATTGGAAAAATAACTAGATCTACAGATAGGTCCATTTCAAGAAGAGTGATACTGACATCTATTTTAAATAAAAATATGTCCCAAAGAAGACAAATTTCTTCACTTTCATCTTAGATTAGGTACAGTACGAAGACAATGACACACTATTTGAAAAGAAGAATCAATTTGGATGATACTACATTGGAAGGTAACTGGGCACTAATGTGTAGAGCTCCTAGGTCTGATAGGATTAATGAAATAGTTAGGAACTTAGTTACGTCATTTTGGACTGATCATACTCATTCTTCACCAAATACAAGAGATGCTATGAAGAAGAGGACTGGGCCTAAGGAATATTTCCAGCACAAAAAACATTGGTTGGACACCACACAACATGAATTGTATCTCTCATTTTGTAACTCAAATCTTGATATTAAGATTGGACAAACAATGTTTGAAAGATTAAAGCCATTTTTTGTAAAGATAAATAAATATTTTGAAACTTGTTGTTGTCGATATCATATTGAATACAATCTCTACTATCAAGGGTTTAGAAAGATGATATAAGAAAGTGGTGGTCTCAAAATGATTTTCCTAAATGTCCAAGCCAATTCATAGCATCAATCTTATGTAACAAATCAATTGATCATGAAATACCTGAAATAGATTGCATAAGAGGAACTTGTCAAACATGCAGGGATTAGGCTAAATTTCCTTTGAGACTTGAAGATACTGACATGATGAGGATGATAAAATATAAGAGATACAAGTACATAAAGTCTGAAAAAAAAGTCAGGAAAGAATCAACAAGGTTGGAATATGTAGAAGACAAGATACTTGTTGCAACATTTATGGAGAATTTTTGTAAATTGCTTCAACCATACATACGTCATGTTTTTTTTTTCTAAATGGCAGGCAGAACAATTCCAAATACAAAAAGAAACTTTTCCAGTTGGAACAATTTTATCGGTTGCTGATTTTGCAAAGAACTACTCCTTTGTTTCTCAAAAACAACTTCAAGCAGAATACTACTATACAAAGTAGGTGACTATCATGGTATGTATGTGTCTTATCGACATGTACAATTAGGTTTGGATGGTGTTGAAAGTACATATCAAGCCCGAGTCATAAAGAAAGAATATCACTTTTACATAAGTGATGATAAAGAACATGACATACATTTTGTCGAGCATTTCTTTAAGAATTTTTTTGGATATTTGGAAAACAAAGGCATCGAAATTGAAAAGCATTTTGTTTGGTTGGATGGATGTGTAGCACAATTTAAATTAGCAAGGCCATTTTACACACTATGTAGATATCATCGATACCAAAAGATAACACATATTTGGAGTTTCTTTGAGAGTGGACATGGAAAGGGAGAGCATGATGGTGCAGGAGCTTGTATCAAATGTGCTTTAAGAAAGTATCAACTGGACTATCAAGGATATCATATAAATAATGCTCATGATGTAGTTGAGTGGTGCAAGATGCATTTTGTGGTGCCAAATCATGATAACACATCATCACAATCAGATCGAGTCATAACCTTCTGAGTATTCTGGGAGATAACAGGTATTAATTTTAAATTTATTGATCATTGTTTGAGTTAACTTATATATGTGTACATTATATATATACATGATTTTAACTTGTCTTCAATTTGTACAGGCACGTCTCTCTATTGTTCAGGTGTTGATAGAAGATCAATCCGTGGATGCAAGAGAGTAGACAAAACAAGATCCGTGCATTCAGTTATGAGTATAGATAGTAATGTGTGGTCATTGTATACTAGAGATTACTCATGCTTTTGTTATGACTGCATTTCTGAAAACTATGATGAATGTATCAACCAAAAATGTGGATATGTTAGTGAATGGAATTTGGTTCCACTAGATGTTACAAACACAAATGATGAAGTTAAGGATGAAAGCTTTGACGACATTCCATTGATTTCTACAGATTATGACCATATTTTAGGTTTGATCAAAATTGGTATGTGTGTATAAACTCAATTCATATTTATTTAAAGTTTGTTTTATTTATATTTACAAACCTCAAATTAAAAGTTCACTTAAAAAATGTAGGACATATTTTCGTAGTAGTAGCAGAGCCTGTAAATGTGGAAGGTGTTAGTTACTATTTATTGCGTTGCTACAAGGAGAGGATGAAGCTAACACATAATGAAACAAGTGATGGAATTATGTTTCCCACAAGTTCTAGTACTGTATTTAAGTTTCACGTCCTGTATTAAACTTGAGTGAGGTCCAACTACCAATTTTCTTTTACATTTTTTTATATGGAACTAATTTCACATCTATATATATTTAACATTGTTAAACTTGTCTGTGTGGAGGATTAGTTGTTGTGTAAGGAACATATTTGAAGCAAATCAAAATACTTAAACATGGGATTCATTTTGTTGATTATCAACCTAACAATAAGGTTTATCAGTATAGCCATCTTGTAATTGCCACTATCCTATCTCTTCATCCTGTGACAGGACATGGCATTCATAAGTGGAGACTTGGTATCGACAACCATGAAAGAATATTAAATGTTATTCGAGAGAGAGATGAACCACTTGATGTGGACTAAATCATGCATGAAATATGATTGTACTAAATTTGTCATGGGCGAGACCAGAGGTTTTCTTGGCTCCATTCTTTCCTACTAGTGCCCATAGTGAATGGAGCAATTAAATTCAAAATTTATAAAATTTATATATCTTAAAAAGGTCTTACAAGTGGATACATGATATATTAATTATCTACCTGAATATGAAGTACTCTAACTTTGGAATTATGAATGTGTATACATTGACTTTGCACATGTTACATTAGGACATGCATGCGTTTTAAATATAAAATCTACTTGAATACTACAACAACATTAAATTAAAATTATGTGCACAACTATTATCGAATGTACATTTTAATTTAAATATAAGTAAGAATGTACATCATTCATAACTTTCATAAATGTATGTACAATCAAACATCATTCATGTATCGAATCAAACACATGTACATATAAATTTAATTTACATAAAATTCATATATAATCATACATGTCCACATGTATTTAAATTTAAAACACATAAATTCAAATTTATACATCATTCATAACTTTCATAAACATGTACAATTGAAAACATCATTCATGTGTTGAATCAAACACATGTACATATAAATTTAAAACATAAAATTCATATATAATCTTACATGTCCACATTTATTTAAATTTAAAATATATAAATTCAATTTACTTATATTTAAATCACATGAACTCATGAAGAATCAAACATATGTACAAGTTCATCACACATGCACACGTATCTAGATCAAGTATATAACATGTAGGAAACATCAATCATGTGTAGATCAAGTACTATAAATATGAAACATATGGATCAATCATGTGTCAAATATTCTATCAAAAGGGTCTAGAAATGAAATATAACATCAAACACATAAATTGACTGTAGAGTCCTGAAATGAAATATAATTCATCAAACACATGTGAATATATGATTTATGCAATATGAAATATGTCTAGATCAAATATGAAAGTTCCTAGAACTCATCATGATGACTCCTCACTAAGCGGTCAAACCTAGAATGACTATCATGTTGTGAAGGATCTGCAGATCTCTACACAAAAAGAGATATATAAATTAATATATAAATATTGTACACATCTTTAGTTCAAGATAAAATATTGTATACTAAAACATGTTATATAGTGTGTACACATAGATCAATAAATTAAAAACTCACCTATCCACTATTGATGTCATCATCAAGTGAGTCCTGACGATGTACATGATTAGTGCTCAAAGGAGTAACAAGAGGCATATCCTGGTAGACAAAAAATATATCAAATATATACCCTAGCATCTATCCTATCAACCAAGGTATCCATATTTTGTTGTATCTAGTCCAAGCTCAACTCTACATCTGCAACATGAGTAGACCGCACACACCTCTCTAATGATGCATGCAATGGACTAACCAAATGAGATGGCATGGAAGTCCTATCATCATGTGTCAACAAATCTAGATAATCCATAGTGGTCATGCTAAACTCAACATCATCAAGGCCAACATCAGAGAACTGGTGCCCTGCACTAACTAAAGGGTTTGTACGCTGTGCATCTCCCTGTGCAGTAATAGAGTGGTCAGTAGGTGGATCCTCATGAGCACTCCCACTATGGCCACAGTCTAGGTGAGAAGGATGTGGCTGAGAGTATCTGACAGTACCCACATGAGATCTAACATCTGATATGGGGATATCATGCTCTACTGCTATAAATGCATATGCATGGACAACAAATCCTCAGCGAAACTAGTCAATGTGACACGTGACATCTCTCATGTAAGTCCCTCTAGACTAGAAAGTGAAGGGATGCCTACTGCACTATACATGTCATATGTGGTCCTACTAGAGGGTCCTCCGCCTGATGATCTAGAGTGTCATTGAGACATCATGTATTGACCAACCTGATCACTAGATATGGATGCAACATCTGGTGCAATGTCCCCCACACTATCAATTGCACCTTGAAGCTGGGTGCTATGAATAACATCATCTACAACAAGACCCAATGAGGGAGCTATAGCAGGTGTCCTCTGACCAACAATGGCCCTATGTACTGGCCTCTATCGATCAGCTTGATGAAAAGAATCTCTATCAGGAAGTCTACCACGCCCTTGTCCTAGATGTGCTGGCAAATCAGTGTAATTAACAACCCTCCCTAAATGAACCTTGACAAAAACCTGTTGTGAAAAGTACAATGGAATCTGGTCATTATTCGAATAAAGACCATGGACACCTAGAAATCATGGGTCTATCAATGGTGATATAGCAGGGTCCTCACACCTAGTAACCTGATACCCCTTCACATAATTTCTATTTGCATAAGATGGGAAAGCTTCCCTTTTCAGGGTTGTTTTAGGCACTACAGCCTATACCTCCTTAAGAGAAAGACGAGAGCCAACCTCTTGTCTCTTCCTCTCAAGTATGGCCTCTATAACATCTGGGGCATATGGAGTGGTACAATGAATGTCATCCCTAATGTTAATCAAGCTAGTAAGGATGGATTGACATGTGCTCTTATAGACACTAGAGCTAGATGAATTATTTATGGATTCTTGCAACTGTTCAATCTCTCTATTAGTGCGTGCAAATAGTTTTGCAAGGGGAATCGGTGCATCTTCCATGTGTGATGTGCAATAATATTTGATAGATCTAGAATATGTATACCTGGAAGATTTTATTTCCTATCAAATAAAGTCTACATATATGTACGTTTTCCTAATTTAATTAAAAATAAAATTAAAGTATACACATTTCGCTACATTATTTCAAAGCAAAATCAATTACATAAATTATATTTAAATGTAAATAAATGTGTACTGTACATATGTATGTACACACATACATATAGGTGCATATATATACATGTACACATACATGTGTACATGCATATACACATACACATTCATATATACATACACATTCATATATATATATATATAGACACACACACACACACACACACACACACATGTACATGTATATAATATGACATGTACACATGTATGTATGTATGACATGTATACATGTCATATAGGGTAAGTGCACAAAGATGGGGGACCAAAAAGGGGGTATAAGATGCTACTTTTTTTCTGAAATCAAAAAACTCTGAACGTCAACAAGAAATTGAAGATAGTTAGACTCAAAATTTTGAGATGTGACAAAAACAAGAGTTGTAATACTCTGAATCTAGTTCCTAAACTAATAACTTATTTTGAAAATGGTGCGGATTAAGGCCCTCAAAAAGGGGGAGCACAAAAAGTGGTCCTATTTTTTGTCCAAAAACATAACATAGCATCTAGTATGCTCCCCCTAAAATGTTAAATTTTTTTTAAAATTTTTTTAATCACTCTAGTGAGAAGTTAGATAACACCACGTAGTTTATCCTAGATTTTTTTGGTAATTTTTTTATGAACGTGTAATTTTTTATGAATTTACGAAGTGCACACATCTTAAAAACATGAAATTTCTATGTGCTCCCCCTAGAAATCATTTAAAACTAATCAAAAATTAAATTTTCTTTTTTCTAAAGTGTTTAGAATGGAGTCTAGTTTCTAAAAATGTAACTTATTGCAAAATTCGATGAACGAGCCAAAATCTATGCCCAAAATACTGCATGTTGGTTTTTTACAAAAAATAGACATACACACAAAAGAAATTAGAGTTGAAAAAATTAACATAATCAGAATTCAAAATAAATTATATGCTTAGATAGCTAATAGAGAGATCTACAATATCACGTCGTCTGATTTTTACATTCTTGAGCCACGAGTAAACCTGACGAGGAGCACACAAAAAAAGATGTCATTTTTTTATGTCTGCTGGAAAACACGTCTCAGGCCTATTTCAATCGTCCAAGCCTTTGGGTTGGATCTCCAAGGCAAATCCAAGCCTTAAGATTGGTAAATTCAAATCCTTTACAAAGTGTGCACGCCCTATATGTAAATTTATGAGATTCACATAGTGATGAGAAATATTCAAAGTGGGAGGAAGAGAGAGAGATACAGGGAGAGAGAGAGAGAGAGAGAGAGTTATCTCTCTACCTCTCTCCCTCCCCCATACTCTCTCTCCCTTTCTCCCCCTTATCACTCTCTCTCTCTCTCTCTCTCTCTCTCTCGCTTATCATGCTCACTTTGACCTTCTATATCTCTCTATCCCTTCTCTCCTCTCTCTCTCTTCCCCATACTCTCTCTCTCTCTCTCTCTCTCTCTCTCTCTCTCCCCTTATCCTTCTCTCTCTCCTACTCTCTCCCTTTCCCTTCTCTATCTCTCCTTCCCCTTCTCTCCTACTGGTGCAGGGGCACCAAGGGCATCTAAGAAAGCCAGGAAGGCCAAGAGGACCTACAAGGAGAAGGAGGATCAACGAAGCAATTAGAGGCCAAATTGGGCAATCCTAAAGCCTATAATGGCTTTTGAATATATGTAATAAGGATAAATCTTACAAGTCCTAAATGGACCAAATCTTATTTGTAATAGACCAATAGAGTCTAAGCTTGAATTATGCTTTATGAGTCTAGAATGGGTCATGGGATTAGGAATCATTTAGAAAGTGTTTAATAAAGCCATTTTCATGGTCTTAAAATTTAAAATTTTAAATAATATCGGCTAGTTTGGGAAGTTAGAAATTATTGTTTGTTTAGACTAAACATTCAATCCAACCAATGAGAGTTTGTTGAATTAGTTGTAGGGAGTTATGTTTGAGTCTTTTTATTCATAATAGGGAGTCAATGTTACAGGACAGGGAGGACAAACTGGTGTATGCCAATTTGGGAACAGTCAGCAATAAACCTTCAAATTTTTGCAATTCTCTTCATTGTTGGAAGTTTGTATTGATCAATTGGGAATACATATGATCAAATAAGATTTTCTTTATCTATTCATTTTCTAATCGATGCATTTCATACTATTTTGAGTTCTTGGTTACGCCAGTTTGTAGTTAGTAAACTTTACTTTAATTGTTCCTAACACGCTAGCAGAGGTTTAAGAATAATGAAGGTCATTCCATGAACATAATGGCCAAATATTCATGGAATGACAATGTATAATTTGTATTATATGCTTCTAACCAAATACATGCAGAACCGCACGGGATAAGTGAGATCACAGTCAAAACATTGGAAAAGTATATTGAAATGGAAGTCTAGAGTATAGCGGTAATTGATTTATCCAAATGAGGAGTGGATTTTTATGATTTGAAATGCTCTATAATGATTTTCAGATGGTGAATCATTCATTAATTAGATGCGGAAGTGTGTAGAGTCGGGTGATTGAGAAGGCCCTTGATAACAAGGGGTTTGAAGATAAAATTTGGGGTTTGTTGTTGTAGAGCACTATAGACTAATTCCTTTGGTATTTGATTAATTTGGAGTCTAAGTTAATACTATCCAAGAGTTGGAGTCCTTAGGTGAAGTTTGGATAGGACTTCCTTTGTTAATCTAGTGAATTTTATGCAATTAAAACAAGGCATCTATTATATATGTTGGTGTTGGTCCAAAATAGTCATACAAAAGTTTTGGTAGGCTATAGAACTTTGTACATGATCTGAGATTGTCAAGTGTTTTGAAAAAAAAAAAAAAAGTCATTTCAAATTTCAAACTTGTTGCAGGCTACTAGGCTGCTAGTCAGGTCTCTAGGATAGATTTAAGAAGGTTGTGAAGTGTGGAAGTTTGGTATTGACCTAGAACTCTAAAGGTCTTGAAATCCAAGTGGATTGGAATATATTGAACCCAAAACACCATAGGGAAGTCTAGGAGATAAGTTTAAGAAGTGAAACCTTCAAGTCATTTAAGGGATTGGGTAGGCTAGAGTGCCTAAACCTCTGAAATTTCCAACTTTCATTGTGTTTTGAGAACCACCACCCTTCCCTCTACATCAAGTGGTATCAGAGCTAGGGAAAGGTCTTGTGGAAGTGTATTTGGTCTTGTGAAGATTGGTCCTTGAGTCCTTTAGTAAGCCCTTGTAGTTGAACTATCCTAGGAGGAGTAGCCCTATAGTAGATTCTTGTACCAGTTGAGAAAGTAACCATGGCGCAAGGACAAGATGGTGATTTACCAAGTAGAATGACCAACATGGAGTTGGCAAGGATTTTGAAGGAGCAGTTGGCTGATAACAAAAAGCTTAAAGAAGCCCTAGATCAAAGAGACAAGGAGAGTCATGAGAAGGATAGATTAATGAGAAGTATGATGGAGATGATAGTAGCATTGGAGAATAGGGATAAGAGCATCAGGTAGGATGAAGAAGTAGGAGAGGAAGAAGAGGTAGAAGAAAGACCCCAAGAAGAGGAATTGATAGACCTTGAAGATGCAAGGATGGCTAAACTAGTGAAAGCCATAAAGAGTGGAGATGTAAGGGTAAGGATAGACTTACCTATGTATGGAGGGAAGATGTAAGATGAAGAGTTGATAGATTGGTTTAGTGCAATTGAAAATTGCTTTGAGTGTGAAGGGATAGAAGAGAAGGACAGAGTGAAGATAGCAAAGTCCAGGTTGAAGGGACATGCATTGTTGTGGTGGGATTGTATCCAAGAAGATAGATGGAAGAACGGGAGACCCAAGATCACATCTTGGTATACTATGGTGGACAAAATGAACGCAAAATTTTTGCCAAGGGATTATAGAGTATAGTTGTACAAAAAGATGAGGGATTTCAAGCAAAAGGAGTTGGATGTACAGAAGTAAACTAAGGAATTCCACAAGCTTGATATTAGAGTGGATCATGAGGAAGAGATGGAAGAAAAGATTGCAAGATATATGGGGGGGCTGAGGTTCAACATCCAGGGTGAACTAAGTCTTTCTACCTCGAGGTCGGTTGATGAGTGCTATCAATTAGCCTTGAAGGCTAAAGAGAAGATAAAATAGAGACAAGAAAAGCAAAGCAACTCAAGAGGAGGATCTTCTACAAGGGGAAGAGGTGGAAGAACAAACTCTAATTTTCAGAGCAGCAGTGACAAGGATAAGGATAAAACATTTTCAGAATCCAGAAGAGGTTATAGAGGTGGAAGAAGCAAAGGTCAAGGAAGTGGAGTACTCACAGGATGATGCTTCAATTGCAATGAAGTGGGCCATCATTCCTTTAGGTGTCCTAAATGGCCTGAGGACAAAGGGAGAAGAGTGAACTTGGTTGAGGAAGAACCAAGAAAGGATGAGCAGAAAGAACCCATTGGAATTCATCCAGAAGAAGGTGAATATTTGTTCGTAGGAAGGGGACAACTAGTACAAGGAGCAAGCATTTTCAAGACTCAATGTCTGATCCAAGGTAAGATTTGTAGTCTACTTGTTGATTCAGGTGCTTCACACAATCTGGTTTCAAGGGAGGTCATCAATAAGTTACATCTACAAACTTCTCCACACCCCAGTCCATACTATGCTACTTGGGTGAGTAAGGACAATAATCTACTTTTGAATGAGCAAGTTATACTGCAGTTTTCAATTGGGCAATATTTTGATAGTATTTTGTACAATGTAATGGAAATGAGTTGTGGGCATGTTATCTTGGGTAGGCCTTGGCAATGGTCTAGGAGGGTTGTACATGATGGTTTCACAAACACTTATATAGTACATAAGGGCAGGACTAAATATAAATTGACTCCACTTATTGACAGTGGAATGAAGACTGTGGCTATGTGTTTTGGCAGGGATGTTCCAATACAGGGTCAAAGTACTCTACATTATGATACTAGTTGGGGTTTGAAACAATGCCAAATGAAGGGGCAGGACAGTCCAAGGAAAGCAGGGTTGTTTACACAATCTTTTGTACTGATTGGAGCAGTGAAGTGTCCTATTGGAGGACAGGTAGGTAAAGGAGAAAGGGAGACAGGGCAAAGAAACATGAAGTCTTTTCAGAAATCTACAGTGCAGTAGCAATAGCACTGTCATGAATCAGGATAGTCAAATACAACTATGTTTTTATCTAACCCTTGGTGTATGAATGCAAGGAGTTTGAGGTAGCAGCAGGTCACTTTTGGGGAGTGTATCATTCCTAAACATCAAGCTGTTATAAGAAAATACAGTGGACACAAGAAAGACAACTCTTGGGGCAAGAGTTCTTTGCATGAGGGGGAGTATGGTGCAAGGGCACCAAGGGCATCTAAGCAAGCCAGGAAGGCCAAGAGGACCTACAAGGAGCAAGAGGATCAACAAAGCAATCAAAGGCCAAATTGGGCAATCCTAAAGCCTATAATGGCTTTTTAATATATGTAATAAGGATAAATCTTACAAGTCCTAAATGGACCAAATCTTATTTGTAATAGACCAATAGAGTCTAAGCTTTAATTATGGTTTATGAGTCTAGAATGGGTCATGGGATTAGGAATCATTTAGAAAGTGTTAAAGTGTTTAATAAAGCCATTTTCGTGGTCTTAAAATTCAAAATTTTAAATAGTATCAGCTAGTTTGGGAAGTTAGAAATTATTGTTTGCTTAGACTAAACATTCAATCCAACCAATGAGAGTTGGTTGAATTAGTTGTAGGGAGTTATGTTTGAGTCTTTTTATTCATAATAGGGAGTCACTGTTATAGGAAAGGGAGGACAAACTGGTGTATGCCGATTTGGGAAAAGTCAGCAATAAACCTTCAAATTTCTACAATTCTCTTCATTGTTGGAAGTTTGTATTGATCGATTGGGAATACATATGATCAGATAAGAGTTTCTTTATCTATTCAGTTTCTAATCAATGCATTTCATACTATTTTGAGTTCTTGGTTACGCCAGTTTGTAGTTAGTAAACTTTACTTTAATTGTTCTTGACACGGTAGCAGAGGTTTAAGAATAATGGAGGTCATTCCATGAACCTAATGACCAAATATTCATGGAATGACAATGTATAATTTGTATTATATGCTTCTAACCAAATACATGCACAACCACATGGGATAAGTGAGATCACAGTCAAAACATTGGAAAAGCATATTGAAATGGAAGTCTAGAGTATAGTGGTAATTGATTTATCCAAATGAGGAGTGGATTTTTATGATTTGAAATGCTCTATAATGATTGTCAGATGGTGAATCATTCATTAATTGGATGTGGAAGTGTGTAGAGTCAAGTGATTGAGAAGGCCCTCAATAACAAAGGGTTTGAAGATAAAATTTGGGGTTTGCTGTTGCAGAGCACTATAGACTAATTCCTCTGGTATTTGATTAATTTGGAGTCTAAGTTAATACTGTCCAAGAGTTGGAGTCCTTAGGTGAAGTTTGGATAGGACTTCCTTTGTTAATCTAGTGAATTTATGCAATTAAAACAAGGCATCTGTTATATATGTTGGTGTTGGTCCAAAATAGTCATACAAAAGTTTTGGTGGGCTATAGAACTCTGTACATAATCTGAGATTGTCAAGTGTTTTGAAAAGAAAAAAAAAAGTCATTTCAAATTTCAAACTTGCTGTAGGCTACTAGGCTGCCAGTCAGGTCTCTAGGATAGATTTAAGAAGGTTGTGAAGTGTGGAAGTTTGGTATTGACCTAGAACTCTAAAAGTCCTGAAATCCAAGTGGATTGGAATATATTGAGCCCAAAACACCATAGGGAAGTCTACGAGATAAGTTTAAGAAGTGAAACCTTCAAGTCATTTAAGGGATTTGGTAGGCTAGAGTGCTTAAACCTCTGAAATTTCCAACTTTCATTGTGTTTTGAGAACCACCACCCTTCACTCTGCATCACCTACTCTCTCTCTCTCTCTCTCTCTCTCTCTCTCTCTCCCTATACTCTCTCTCTCTCTCTCTCTCTCTCTCCCTATACTCTCTCTCTCTCTCTCTCTCTCTCTCTCTCTCCCTTTTCTCTCCTTTCACCTTCTCTAACTCCCCTTCCCCTTCTCTCCTACTCTCTCTCTCTCTCTCTCTCTCTCTCTCTCTCTCTCTCTCTCCCTTCTCTCTCCTTCTCCTTCTCTCTCCCTTTCACCTTCTCTAACTCCCCTTCCCCTTCTCTCCTACTCTCTCTCTCTCTCTCTCACACACACACACACACACCTCTACTTCTTCTCTCTCCTACTCTCTCCCTTTCCCCTTCTATATCTCTCCTTCCCCCCGCCTCTCTCTCTCTCTCTCTCTCTATCTCTCTCTCTCTCTCCCCCTCTCCTCTCTCTCCTACTCTCTCCCTTTCCCCTTATATATCATTCCTTCCCCTTCTCTCCTAATCTCTCTCTGATGCAGAGCACTACAGATGTAACTTGGTTAGCCAAATTCAATATAATGTTATGCAACTCAAATTAAAATTCATTCATCTCCCTTCCTGGACTTTCAGCAATTAAACAATTTACTTTCAGCAATAACAGTTCTCAGTGCATCAAATAAGTCTACTGCTATAAAATGGATCTTTAATCTTTCAATTTCCAACTAAATTCATAATGAACCGAAAGCAATCTTGAATGGTAAACTGTATCTATTATTGTTGTCCTTATGCTCTATTTTTGCATCTGCTAAGTTAATCACACTCAGTCTAATATATTGTTAGACCCACGACCCAAATGTCTCAGCCTTCCTGACGTTTACAATTACAAATTCATTTTTAGAACATAACATGTAATTTGACTACAGTTTACTTTTATCTTTTGAGTCACACGCCAACCACCGTTTTCCAGCGCCGCTAGATGTTTCAGAGAACAATCAATCTAAGTGATCAGTTTAGAGAAGGTTCGATCTGAATGGCTTTAACAACGGGTTTATCTGATGGCTGTTTGTTTAAGCAAAACTAGAAGCACATCAATAATTTCATTCTATTTTATGAACTAAATTTACACATTCCATTGTTTCACGGTCCATCTTTTCCATCAGTGATAGCTTATACATTTATCAGGGCATCAACCCAAGTCGGGTTCGCATCCTCGGTTGAATGACTGTGAACATAACTCTTAACAAACCATTAGCTAAACATATACTGTTTACCCCGTTTCATTCACGGCTTTGGAACAAATTTCAATGGTTTCACTTCCGGTTCGGGCTTCTTAATGTTCCCGTGTTTGTGCATAACAAGACTAATTTTCTGCTATTCCAATTTCCATTTACTTCACCGCGTTCCACACAGTGTATTCACCCGATTTGGGCAACAATCTGGAAGCCGACTTTAACAGTCACCCCCGTTTTGTGCATTGATTGTGTAAAAACACATAACCCTATTTTGATTCACTCCTAATGGCATTTGGAGTCCGCTGGAGTATCACAAATTAGGGCTGGGTTTCCATATCAAGGCCGCGAATAATGGAATTTGATTCCGGCCTGATAAGAATCCTGATTATTTCAAACAAGATTAACTTAACACAAATTGACCGAACATGATTGTTTCGACTCACAATTTAACATCTAGGACAACTGTTGAAATGATGTTTACTAACCATTAAACTGTGAACTTGTTAATAGGAATTTCGAAGCATGGCAATAACACTATTGTGTTTTAGTTATCGGTAGACACCGAGTGCTATCTCTCTCTCTCTCACCCACATGCTCACACCTCTCCTTCTCCTTCTCACTCTCCTACTCTCTCCCTTTGCCCTTCTCTCTCTCTCTCTCTCTCTCTCCCCTTCTATAAATCTCCTTCCCCTTCTCTCTATCGTACTCTCTCCCTTTTCGATTATATAACTCTCCTTCCCCCCACTCCTCTCTATCTCTCTCTCACCATCTCCTTCTCTCACTCCTATTCTCTCTTTCCCGTTATATATCATTCCTTCCCCTTGTGTCCTAATCTCTCTCTCTCTCTCTCTCTCTCTCTCACCATCTCCTTCTCAATCTCCTACTCTCTCCCTTTCCCCTTATATATCATTCCTTCCCCTTCTCTCCTAATCTCTCTCTCTCTCTCTTCCCTTCTCTATCTCTCCTTCCCCTTCTCTCCTACTCTCTCTGTCTATCTCTCACCTACTCTCTCCCTTTTCCCTTGTCTATCTCCTCTCTCTCTCTCTCTCTCTCTCACACACACACACACACCTCTACTTCTTCTCTCTCCTACTCTCTCCCTTTCCCCTTATATATCTCTCCTTCCCCCCGCCTCTCTCTCTCTCTCTATCTCTCTCTCTCTCTCCCCCTCTCCTCTCGCTCCTACTCTCTCCCTTTCCCCTTATATATCATTCCTTCCCCTTCTCTCCTAATCTCTCTCTGATGCAGAGCACTATAGATGTAACTTGGTTAGCCAAATTCAATATAATGTTATGCAACTCAAATTAAAATTCATTCACCTCCCTTCCTGGACTTTCAGCAATTAAACAATTTACTTTCAGCAATAACAGTTCTCAGTGCATCAAATAAGTCTACTGCTATAAAATGGATCTTTAATCTTTCAATTTCCAACTAAATTCATAATGAACTAAAAGCAATCTTGAATGGTAAACTGTATCTATTATTGTTGTCCTTATGCTCTGTTTTTGCATCTGCTAAGTTAATCACACTCAGTCTAATATATTGTTAGACCCACGACCCAAATGTCTCAGCCTTCCTGACGTTTACAATTACAAATTCATTTTTAGAACATAACATGTAATTTGACTACAGTTTACTTCTATATTTTGAGTCACACTCCAACCACCATTTTCCAGCGCCGCTAGATGTTTCAGAGAACAATCAATCTATGTGATCAGTTTAGAGAAGGTTCGATCTGAATGGCTTTAACAGCAGGTTTATCTGATGGTTGTTTGTTTACGCAAAAATAGAAGCACATCAATAATTTCATTCTATTTTATGAACTAAATTTACACATTCCCCTGTTTCATGGTCCATCTTTTCCATCAGTGATAGCTTATACATTTATCAGGGCATCGACCCAAGTCGGGTTCGCATCCTCGGTTGAATGACTGTGAACATAACTCTTAACAAACCATTAGCTAAACATATACTGTTTACCCATTTCATTCACGGCTTTGGAACAAATTTCAATGGTTTCACTTCCGGTTCGGGCTTCTTAATGTTCCCGTGTTTGTGCATAACAAGACTAATTTTCTGCTATTCCAATTTCCATTTACTTCACCGCGTTCCACACAGTGTATTCACCCGATTTGGGCAACAATCTGGAAGCCGACTTTAACAGTCACCCCCGTTTTGTGCATTGATTGTGTAAAAACACATAACCCTAATTTGATTCACTCCTAACGGCATTTGGAGTCCGCTACAGTATCACAAATTAGGGCTGGGTTTCCATATCAAGGCCGCGAATAATGGAATTTGATTCCGGCCTGATAAGAATCCTGATTATTTCAAACAAGATTAACTTAACACAAATTGACCGAACATGATTGTTTCGACTCACAATTTAACATCTAGGACAACTGTTGAAATGATGTTTACTAACCATTAAACTGGGAACTTGTTAATAGGAATTTCGAAGCATGGCAATATCACTATTGTGTTTTAGTTATCGGTACACACCGAGTGCTCTCTCTCTCTCTCTCTCTCTCTCACCAACATGCTCA